>OV725081.1:17135678-17700678 GCA_928085145.1 Nezara viridula
TATCTAATATCTATTTAGTCAATTTTAGCTACATTTAGAAGTAATATTGACAAGTCAATAAGTAAATAAAAATACCACTTCAATGGAACCTGCCTGGTTATTTTTCCTGATAAGAGAGCTGGTTATTTTTTATCGATATATATTTACCAAATCACCTGATAAAAGTTAAATTTACAGGTGCTCAATCTTATACCTATTTGGATTTATGACATGTCAATCTACCCTGAGCTATTTCAAAGATAAAATAATATAGATATAGACGATATTAATATAACTAATATTTAACTTAAAATATGACCCATATCGATTAACAATATTGTCCTTTAGACATGATGTGCACAAGATTTTAGAGCTTCATTCATATGAAATTTATCAATCTATTGTACCATAAAGTTGTCTTGAGGAAATATTTCTTTCATGTTATCGCATGTATATTTGTGACCGCTTTCCTTCAAAATAATTATAACTAGTTTTTCTTTTAAATATAGAGTTGAATGGTGTATTTATTTTGTATTTCATAAGAAAAAATAAATAAAAAAATATAATTGCGTATCATCTATTATTGGGGAATCCCCAATCTGCCTGCAGTTTTCTTATAACTTTCCGTGTTGATAAACTTGAGAATGTGTTAGGAATTTCCCTCGAGTTGTTTACTCAATAAAATCTAATCTGAAAGAAATGGTAGTTGATAAAAGCTTTTTTTAATTTATTATGACCACTTTCCTCAATCCATTTACCGACTAGCCGGATCTGAGAAATATTTATATACTTATTTACATTTATATTATTTGCATACGAGTGTAATGTAATTCATTAGATTCTATTAATACTTCAGTTCTTCGAATTATTGGTCGTCATTACATCATACTTGCACCTCACTGTAAAAACTTCAGTATCTACTCCGTTCTCACACTGTGCTGTTGAATTTGTTCCGTTAGGACGCCATGGCTAATACCGTTGATAGAGATTGGAATATTTTTTGCGAAAACGGATCCCTTTCGAACTTTGGCGCTTATGGAATTTTGATTTTGAATAGACCGATATGTATTTCACCAGAGAATATGTGCCAATTGTGGTCTAACGGTAAGTTCAATAATACCTTTATGTAAACCAGTAATGCATTATTTTAGTTATAAGAATTTTTTTTTTCTACAAATGCATGTTTTAGTAATTGGACACGATTAATAATTTTACAGCATGTTGGAGGATTACGGTCGATGGAGGTACAAACCGTTGGTTTGACTTCGTCAAAGAACACTCTCTTTCTCTTCCTCTTCCTAACTATATCACTGGAGATTTCGACTCGATAAGACCGGAAATAATGGATTATTGTAAGAAACAAGATGGAATCAATGTGATGAAGACTCCTGATCAAGATTACACGGATTTCGACAAAGGATTAAACGTGTTAATTACAACTTCGCCCAAAAAAGTTAGTATTTAGTCTTGTACAAGCAATGGATTTTAATTGCTATTGTTGATGAAAAATATGGTTTGTTATGATCAAGCAATAGTTAAGGACTATTTATATATATTTTTTTTATTTTTAACGATTCATCGCTAATTGTGTTAAGAGAGACAAATTTTGTTCATATCGAAATAAAAGGTACTACATTTCAAACATTCAAACTCCACTTTAGGGAGTGGACATAAAACCCATGATCATACTGTAGATGGAATCCCGAAAATGGCCGAATGTGTTGGAAAGTTGACGGAAGTGACCGAATTCTCTGATAAGGCACTGACCTCTACTGATAACGACTTGTTGGGTTGTTCATCATTAAGATTGAGCGAAAGTCAATAGCTGAAGTAAAACTAAAGTTTATTAAGGCCCCGATTTTAACTCAAAAAGACATAGAGTTTGTGGAAATCGTAAATCATGATTGAAATAGAGAGGTTATACCTATGGAGAAGTCAATATAGGTCATTTGGAGATTTACAGTTTGATCATGAGATCTTTTGCCCACCCTTCAAAGTGGAGAAACACTTGAAAAGTAGTACCAAATAATAGTAATAAACAATATCAGATTCTGAGGGGACTATTTTTATTTTCAATCTACTTTATATTTTTGCTGATAAGTAATTTTGCAATTTTCTCTTAAGAGATAATTATATTGTTATGTCTTTTATAATGAGTTACTTTATCTTGGTACAATCGGTTTATATATCAATATTGTTTAATTATGGAATAAATTATAAGTAAAATAAATAAATAAAAGCTTCCTTTAATTAGTAGATTTTTAATATTTTATAGCTATGTTTATTTTTTGTGTCTGATTTACAATTTTTCTTTATTTTCTAAATACGTTCAGTATATCTGTTTTTCAATAAATTATGTTTATTTTCAGCTTGACAATTTTGTTGTTGTGTGTGAAAACTCTGGAAGATTAGATCAAATATTCTCAAACCTCAACACTCTGTACCGAGCCACCCTAGATGGGTTTTTGTTCTCCAAAGATTCCATAAGCTGGATGCTACACCCTGGGGAACACAAAATCCACATTCCTCCTCCCCTCTGCAATCAGAATGAGTTATGTGGGATATTGCCACTGTCTAAGCCAGCTAAGGTTTCTTCAAAAGGGCTCAAATGGAACTTAGGTAAGCAATATCGATTTATCCTTTAATGTTCAGGGGGAACTAAAAGTAACTACCTTCAAAACTGTATAAGAACTAGGGTGTTAGGGAATGCTGCCAAATAGTTAATAATAAAAATAACTTTTTCAGTTTTATGTGTACCAAAGTTGTAGATGAAGAACTGTGGAGAAGACCTAGGTCCCACGCGGACAGTAGCGCTGAGGAAGAAGAAGAAGTTGTAGAAGAATTCTTCTTCAGTTCTATTAAAAAAAGATACATAAAAAGCACAAAATATTGTACCACTACAACCCATGAAGGGTCTTGGATTCACTACTCTCTAAGGAAGTACTGTTTCAAGGCCCATGATTGTGCAGGAAGGTGATTGGGCCAGTATCACAATCAACTGCCAGGTTTTCCTCCTCAATTATTTAATTAAGAGTACCCACTTTATTAGGGCTGGGTGTGCGCCAGGAGGGTCTCCGGTCCCAGGGTCAAGTGTGGCTGCTGAAACATAATAATTAATTACCTGATATCAAGTTAAAATAAAAAGTTTTATTTATATTACCTCGTATTGTGATGTACATTTTTATTTGAAGCTAGAAAATTGGGGAGAGACGGAAAAGACCTTCTCCATGTCCCCCTTCACTCTTTAAACAGTAAACAGAAATACAAACATTTTGATGGAAAATTTATCATCAATATGCTCTTTCTTTTTTTCCTTTTTAAACTAACTCTTTGAAAGGACTGTTTATTATGGTACCTTCCATACAAATGTTTATTATGCACCTTAATTATAATATTTTATCAAATAACTTTAACATTAACTAATAAGAAACATGATTCAATTCAAACATAATAATATAAACATAACTAAAATAATAATAAATATATAAATATAAATCAATAAATAAGATTAGCATATAAAGTTCAACTAACAGAGTTAGTTGAGTAATTAAAAAATACAAAAGTTATAAAGTAGGTAAATATAATTGTACATTTTCTTTATAAATTAATATATTATACAAAATTATGAGTGACTTTATGTGATGTGCTTACCGTTTCCTTAGGGTTTTGTTGGTTGGTTATAATCTAGACTATTGATAAATTGTGTGAGCTCTTGTCAAAAATTATTGTACAAGTCAAATTTTGATATTGGCCAGATTTTTCACTTTAGAAATATTGTCATAATCAATGTAGTTAGATCAATACAGTTTGAATAATTGACAGTAATAAATTATATGTTTTAAAAGTTTGTTCTTGGCCGTCTAAAGAGCAAGTATCATCACTAATTAAATTTAATCTTTTTAAGTATGATTTTGTCTGTCTGTGTTCGATTAAATCTGTGTCAGTTTGTAATTTGTAGATTTGAGTAAGTTATAGTCGCTTTTTGTTAATTTTGGAATAAATCTGTGCAAACTGGGTGACTTTTCTGAGTGAATTCATCATTTGTTCCAACTTAAAATTGAATTTTCTCTGATCTCATATTTTATAGAAGACAGTGAGGCTTTAGCATATGTCAAAGATAGATCACACCTCTTTCGCTAATTTGTCATGGATCTCATTCCTTTCGACGCCAGAGTGACCTTTCACCCATTTTATTTTTATTTCGAAATTTATTAGCCTAAGTTAATGAATGTTCCTTCTGATGGTTTCGGTGAGCTGGTACTTTATGCTTGGATTTAGGACAGATTGTATTAAGATCATCAACATGCTTTGTGATGCATTTAATTTTATTTGGTATACTTTTTACAATTTTTAATTGTAAAAATAGTATATTATAAAAAGTGAATAATTATGAATTAGGGTTAGGTTAAAAAAAACTCTAAATTACTTTATCTTCTTCTACCTGATCCCAAGGAATAGATAAATAAATTTTATTTCTAATCTAAATTGTATTTCTAGACAACCATACAATCGAATTTGGAGGAATCATCAGTTCTTCTAATACATACGATGGAAGTCCTGAGGTGCACATAACTACGGATACCACAATCATCTGGACTATGAGTTACAAGCAGTAGAAGAAGAAAATACTTAAAATATACAAATACCCTTATTTGTAAAACAATAATGGACAAAGTTGAAGTACCGTTTAATTTTTTTTGTGTAAAATTTAATCAATTATCTATTTATATTATTTTATCTAATTAGGAATTATTATGGTCAAAATGAACTGTAAAATAATGCTTTATTTACATTTTTACTGAATATTCATGTTTGTATGAAAAGTGGCATTATGCTCTTGTTTTTAAAATTTCTTTTGTTATTCTTTTTACTTTGTTTTATTTATTTGAAAATCTTAAATGTTATGTTTTGTTTTCAATGGCTTCAATCAAGCATTACAGTTATTCTAATGATGCCAAGGTTCCCGTCAGAGATAAATGTTGGTATCCAATCAGGTGGGCGTAATTCCAGGTGGAAAAGCTCTGGAAATAGCACAACCCCACCCTGTGCGGTTTTTTAATTGCCATTCCATGGTGTCTCTTTAATGTTATATGGTGGCATTTTCTTAAATGTCTGCACTGAATTGCTTGTTCAAGAAAGATCTCCAACAGTGTTATTAAAAAATCAGAGGTACTTATTACACATAACCGATGAACATGCAATACTGTTTGCAGGATAAAGCCAGGTTCCATAGAGGATCCAACCTCATTCACATATTATGTGTGTGTGTTTATAGCCAGCTTTAAGTTCTAATTTGATTCCAATTGAGAAATTGATTTAAACAATAATAAAAATGATGGAATCAAATTCCTACCACCTCTGAGAAGAATATGGAATAAGAAAGCATTCTTTAAGATTTTATCAAGAATCTTTTTCAGAGAATTTTGTGGAGTTTTACTAATTTGATTTGCTTCAGAGATGTTATTGATATATAGATTTTTTTTTTTTAATTAGCCAATCAAAATCTTCTTTTTAATTGACTTATTTTTATAACCAGATCTATTTTTGATTGAATACAGCAAAATAAACTAAAAATCTAAGTTATAATATTTCTTGGCTTTTTATTTCTAAGATGTGACACCGCTAATGTTACGAGTTCTTTACTTCTCTTTACTTATTAAAATTGAAAGTTATTTTATTAATTTTGTCCAACAGTGTATATTATATATTACTTATAATGAATATTATATTATGTGATAAATTTCTAATGTTGAGTACTTAAGAAAGAGTAGAAATATAGACATATGTAATAAATCGTTGTTGTTTTTTGGTATTTTGTCTTTCCCATTTTTCAGGTATTCTTAAAAAAAAAACATAGTTTTTCTGTTACCATTATCTTCTTTAAAATAAAGAAGTGAAAGCCAGTTTAGATATAATGCTTTTTATCTGGTCTTGAAATGATTTTATTTATTTATTTAATGAAATTTACAACTGTATAAACAATACAACTAGTAAAAATGCACACATTGGGAATAGTGACATGAACAGTCTTGAAGAGATACTGCCCAGTGGTTGCACTCTCTATTTAATTCTAGGTGAGAAGATCACGAAGCCATCTTCTTTTCAGATGCCTAGGGGGATTATCAGGAATCAAGGAAGAAGCAAGGCTTGAAACAAGTGGATTCTGATGGGAATTTATTTTTTATTTTTAATCACTTCTGATATTCCTGAAATTTCCTATTTTGATTTTTTTAAATGTTATTTTAGAACTTAAGATTATATGAAGGAAGATTATATGAAGAAATATTAAGATAATATTAAGAAATATATGAAATAATATTAAGATTATATGAAGAAATTTAAGGTTCTATAAAATCTATTACATGAATTAAAGAAAATTCTGT
Source organism: Nezara viridula (assembly GCA_928085145.1). Lineage (NCBI taxonomy): Eukaryota > Metazoa > Arthropoda > Insecta > Hemiptera > Pentatomidae > Nezara > Nezara viridula. Next base: position 17,142,041 of record OV725081.1, read on the forward strand.
TATAATTTCACCAATATTATTTTTTAAAATGTTTTTCATACAGATGCTATAATAATAGTATTTATTCAATGTTAAGTTAAAAAGAAAATTTGAGTGAGAAAAAAAGTATAAAATATAAAAAGGAACAGGAAATTAATATTTTTACACACTTATAATAATATGATTTTCAAAAATACATGTCAAATCCTACAGGTTACAATACCACATAAGTGCTTACAAATATTAGATCGAAAACCAAATAATTTAGAAATGGGTTCAAATTTATTTTTAATAGCATGCAGTGTAATATAGCTGTTTTATTCACTATAGTTAAACAGAAACTGTAGGAACCATTTATTAAATCGTTTAAAAAATCTTAATGTTTTTGAGTTACATGTTTGGTTTCAATTTATAAAATTTTATAATTTTTGAGAGGAACTGAAAAAAGATTAACTTATTGCTAAAGATTAGCTGTCCGAAATTAAAGTCACAAGATATTTCTTTTTTTTTTTTTTTTTTTTTTGAAGAAGAAGAAGGGATATAAAATTCCCCAAAATTTTAAATTTTCCAGAACTTTAATTTAAAAAATGGAATTTATTTACAATGTAAAAAAATATTTTAATATTTAAAGATACTTATTGATACATGTTTTAAGCGTTCCTATTAATTCTTTTAGTGAATATTTTATCACGCTTTTTGTAGTTTGAAAAAATATATTCTCAAATTTTTATACTTTTTAGATTTTAAAATTATTGGAGGGAAAGGTTTGACCCTTTTGTAATTTCCCAGAATCACAGAAAGTAATGTAAGACTTTTATTTTTATCTAAAAGCTATAGTGATATTATTTGTTCAATGGTAATTCAAAATGTAGAATCAGCTATGGTAAGTTCAAAGTTTGTTAGATAATATAATATATAAATAGATAATATATATTATTAGAACTAGTAATAGAAACAAACTTTATTCAGGGACAAGGTTCATTAAGAATAACAAGCTTTGTATAAATAAAAATAAGTCATATATGGCCAAAAACTACATCTGTAAAATTCGTACAATATACATATACAGTTTATTCAGCAAAAATATAGAAACTACAAAAAATAAATTTTTCTCATGAAGAAATGTAATTCTAATAAAAAAAAGAAAGAAAAAGATAGAAATACTATGCCTTGATTCTTTACTAAATGTTATGATCTACAATACACTTGTATCAAAGTTCCATTCATAAAATGTATTTTCACGGTTGTGGAGCATCTGATTGTGATGTGTGGAAGTATTTGAAAAGTTATATGAATGATGACAGCGAAGAGCTATGGCCGATAAAATGACTGGGGGTTCCAGAAAACAGAGGAGGGCACAAGAAGGAATGGTTTTAGTTCTGCAGGAATCAAGGGTGCCCATCCCCCTTCCCTCAAGGTCGATGGGACAAGAATCTAATCCCCCACCACCTCCCTATTATTTTTATTACTCTACTTTATATTTTATTACTGACTTGTTCTTGTAAAAAGAAAGCTAAGCTAGAATTAGAAAAATCTTAGATCATATTCAATCACACTTGCTGCAGTCTGTTCCATGTTTTCCCCTTGTTACTTAGTTCGAAAATTCATAACCCCTTCGAAATTTTATCACTTAAAAAATGAAAAAAAAAACGTCAAAATATGTCCCCCTAAAAAATTTTTATGACGCAACTTGCGCCATGAAACCTCCTGGGCACTCCTGGTGAGAAGACCTATAGAGGCAAGAAACAGGGAATCTTGTATTTTGAGAGTACGAGGATATGGAAGAGGGACAGAATTCTATATAATTCAAAATAATAAAATATGGTAGTTATCCAAAATGATATTTTTTTTCCACACCTTTCTCGACTTTTCAGATATTCGGGGAGTTCTCGCTTCAGGAAAGAGAGCGGAGGGTTAATGTCACTGTTAAAAGTCCTCCGACATGGGAATGAGAACTCCTAATTATTTTATATCTTGAAAACTTCAGTTTATCGTGTGGCTGGTTGCCTGTCAAAGCGTTATTTTACACGCTCTTAGACATTGATTTGAAAACACATCTTGAATTTTTTTATTGATTTATTTATGAAACTTGTAGAATAATAGGCTAATAATAAAAAAAAAAAAAAATGTTGCCATGCCCAATTATCCATTTTTAACGTGGTCCTTTGGTAATGTGTGCCACTAGTTTCGGGTAAAGTGGGTATAGTCTTAATTACAGGCGGATTTACGGGGGGGGGGAGCTTTCGGGCTGAAGCCCCCCCCCCCCCCAAACGGTAAAATATAACCGTGTCTTATAGAAAAAAATATTAAAAACTATCTCTTAAAGTATTATTTTTCGTGTAATTACATTAATTAGGACTTCAAGAATCACTTAAACACCATTTCATATAGGTAGTTAGTATCTTTCTTTTTTTTTTCAAATTAATTATCGTTATGTATATGAAAAAAAAATCTTTCGGGCTTAAGCCCCCCCCAAAATTAAATCATGGATCCGCTAGTGGTCTTAATAATACACCACACCTTGTGAATGGGGAATATTTTGAATTACTTTTGTTACTATTGGATATTCATGACTGATTTTTCTTTTTGTTTCCATATTTGAACTAATATTTCAACTTATTTTAAATTTGGGGGCGGGGCGGCCAAATGGGCTAACGCGTGTGTAAGTCATATTACCCGGCAACCTGATAACCTTATTTTATTTTTCTTAGGATAATCCCCCTACCTCGCCATTCCTGGCAAACGGGGAGGGGAAGAGGTTTTTTTCTAGATGTACAACCAAACCTATTCTAACGAGAGTCGGAAAGTCGAGATTCATTCCGCGAGACCGCCATGAAATTAATTTTAATCTTCCTAGGCCGGATCCGAACCGATGTCGTTAGTCTCCAGAATGTTAAAGTTAACGTTTTAACATCCTCGGCCCTCACGACCTGATAAACTGAATATAATATGATAAAATAATTACGAGTTAAGAGTATTGGTTCCAGAGGGGAACGGGAAGGGGGGGAGGTTAATTCTGGCATTAATATCCACACTCTCCCCTGACCTGGGGAAAAAAAAACTATAACCGAAGAGGCGAGGAAGGGGAGTACAAAGAAAAATTAAATAAACCTTTTATAATCTACTCTCGTGTTATTGTAGAGAGATAATATTAGTTACAATAATAGAAAAATAAAAATTAAACTTTTAAGATTAAAGTTGGTGGATTTTGATGAACATTTCAAGAAGTTTAGGGGGAATATTGTCGTTATTGCAAAAAGTCACGAAGTACATTTAATAGAACTGAACGTTTAAGAATGTTATTGTGAATCTCCAGCTTATTTATCGGTATAAAAATTGACTAAGAACACCAAACTGACAGAAACACTTTTGTTTATTAATTATAATTACAAGTGTACAATTTTCTGATTATACAAGGGAAAATTCTTCAAAGTTCCTTGAGATTTATTAAGGTAATGAAACATGACTAACCAGGTAACCTTGGTCATAATGAATTGTACACGCTGACCACTTACCAATTTAACATTATTTTCTTTATTTGAAGGTTTGAAGTTGAACGAACTCATATTATTTTTTTGATTGAAAACATATTCGGTTATTGGTCTTGTGAACAATTTGTGTTTCTTTCCCCCAAAACAACCAGTATAAAAGAGACTGTTTTAAAAAAACCGCCATCCATACAACTAACAGGTGGTAACCATGGTGATGGTGTCCAAACAAGAATTTTTCAGTGGAAGATGGTAAATAATCTACTGTTCAATCTTGTGGATTATAAATGATCTTTCTTCTACATTTACTTAACATTTCAGATATTATCACGCATAAAACCAGCTTTGGGTGGTCATCAACCAGAAAACCATGGAAAAGCTATTCCAACATTGGAGTCTTTCCTTTCCAACAGGGATTATACTGGGGCTATCACACTGCTGGAAGTAAGTTGTGATTATTTGCTGATAAAAACCATTGTTTGTCTCAACGGTTTTAAGTTGATTTTCATAATTTAGCCTTTTAGTTGACTCAACGACTATACTATAATTTAAACATTTTTGATTATTAATTTTAGTGATATTTCTATCGGGAAAATTTACACCCTTATTCACAATTCTATATTTGAACACTACAGTCACCTACTCTCACTAACTGATCCAGGATTTAATTTTGGAGGGCTTCAGCCCGTAAGATATTTTTTTTGTATAAATATATTAGGATAATGACTTAGGAAGAAAGAAAGAAACTAGCTAGCTATATGAAATGGTCTTTAAGTGATTGTTGAAGTCCTATTAATTGTAATTAGACGAACAATAATTCTTATAAAGATAATTTTGATTCCAGAGTAGGTACGGGCGGTGCCTACTCTGGAATCAACTTAACTCACTGTCTGTATAGATATTATAAATTTTCCAAGTAGGAATATCACTAAAATTACTGTTCAAAAATGTTAAAATTGGAATTACTTTTTCTGCTGAAAGGCTCAATTAATGACAACACTTTTTGGGGTCAATCATACTAGTTCCAACCAAGTAGAATTTAATCCTCTTTTAAATAAGACAAGAATCTTAAATTATTTGTCCTGATAGTTTACCTAAAGATTAAAGATAAAATATTTCCATATTGTAACAGTGCGTTTATGCGTATAGGTAAATAAGTTGGCGACTTTAGCAATGTACATACTTTAATTGAGTTTAAATCTTTTAAAAACTTTATCTCAATTTAAATTTTTTCGGGACTGAAGACTCCTCCTTCCAAAATAATAAAAATAATCATGTTTTATGAAAAAAATATATTAAGAAATTATCTCTAAAAGTATTGTTGTTTAGATAATACTTCAAGAATTATTTCATATAGGCAGTTAGTTTATTTCTTTTTGTTCCAAATTATTGTTTTATACATAAAAAGAAAGCTTTTGGGATGAAGCCCCCCTTAATTAAATCCTTAATCCGCTAGTGGTGGATAATGTAGTGATTAAATTAAGAAATGACAATAGGTGCCTAGTTATGCCCAAAGAGTACTTTTAATGAAGTTCCTTTCATCCTTTTTAGTAAACATGTAAGGAAAAAAAATTGTAATTAATAGAATAGTAACGAAAAATAACTTTATTCTGAGACATTGTAATAACAAAAATTAAGATTATTTCTAGGAAAAATCCTACTATATTATTTCTAGGCCATTGTCATTGCTTCCAAGCCCCTTCTTATATCCTACACCGACTTTCTCATACAACACCTTAATGACCAGCCAATCTCCTTCTCTGTTAAAAATTTAGGATTTTTCATTTATCAAAACCTCTTCCGGAATCACCATATTTCTCACATCTCTCTACAGACAATTTCCACCCTCAAACTATTCCATCGCTTCTGCCATCTCCTATTTCAACATATGCGTAGACTCCTACTTTTCTCTCTCATTTTATTATCAAGGATTTCTAGGATTCTCCTTTGAGAGGGTGCCAAAACTCAAGTATCTGGACATAGTTATCATTGAGGATTATATAATATTAGTGAAGAAAGTGAGGCAAGAATAAGGTGGGTAGTAGGTTCTTTTGACCTCTGATGAAATTTTTTTTGAAATTCAGGTATATCCAAAACTTCTAAGTCTGCTAGACGTTCCTCCAACTTGTAATGTATAATGAGATCTGGACATCGTACACACCAGTGGGAAAGTACTTATGCTTTTATAAATCTATGGCCCAAGTAAAAGGAATTATGGTGGATGAAGACTAACGAACAATTGAGGAACTTATGTGAAGAATCAGATATATTCAGTACTACGAGAATAAGATAGCTGGGGCATTTACATACTATATAATGTGGTAGACTCCCTAAAATGATTATGGAAGGAAATCTGAGTTGACGTAGGCCTAGAATTTGTTGGATGTAGGATGTGAAGCACGATCTTTGAATACTGGTTGTTGAAAGACGGAATAAATCATCCAAGAAGAGGTCTGGGTGAGGGAGGATTGCTCATTGTTTTTTATTTTTCCTAGATCCAAAATCCATATAAAAAATATTTAGTCATAATAAATATTTGATGACGGAGATCTCCAAAACTCCAGTTTGAAAACGTTTTATTAATAATTTAATAATTAGACGTTATATTGCAAGTGTTTTTTTACTACCCATATATATATCTAATATTTATCAATTTCTTTTCTAAACTCATATATGAAAGTACCTCTTCTATGTTCTCATTGATTTTAATATTTGTATACATTCCGTTATAAACATTAAGTTGAAATTTAGCTCTTACAGTTTCTGTTTATTAGAACTTTAATTATTATATATTTTGTTATTCTTCTTTAAATATATTTAAAACTTTAAAACAAAAATAAAGTTATAGCATAATTTATTAACTTTTATTACAAGTTTGAACAAAGTAGCGGAAAGGGTACCCAGCTAACTGACCAATGGTTGGGTTATTGCGCTTTCCACTTGGGCGATTACAAGAAAGCGATGGACATTTACAGTAGATTGGTTCAAGAACCTGATCGTCCTGAGGATGCGTCTATCAATCTAGCATGTTGCTACTTCTTTCTTGGCTTATACGAAGAAGCACAGAAGGTATCCACCGATTTTAATTACTAATTTATTTATCTAAAATTACTGATTAATAATATGGTTTAGTATTTGGGTCTTTAATTAATTAATTTATCTTTTTTCAAATATGAATAAGATAAAAGTTTTTTATAAAGATCATTTTGTGATAAATAATTAACAATATATGTTAAGGGCCTGGAACAGACTCCGAAAAGCAGTCTGAAGCGACGTTTGCAGTTTCACCTAGCCCACAAACTAGGATATGAAAACCAATTGATGGAACTTCATCAACAGCTCGAGAACGTTACCGAAGATATGCTCTGCCTGGCGGCGCTTCATTACTTGAGATCAAGCTACCATGAAGCGATAGATATTTACAAGAAGATACTTCTCGACAACAGGTATGAGAAAGCTCCATTGTAAATTAATAAAGCTTATTAACGTTAGGTCAACTCTTTGGCGATTTATGTTATGTGTTGTTGATTGACTGTTAAATAAACGAAGATGGAAATAGCCCGTGGATGGTCAACTTTTTTGTCCAACCATTTCATTCTTATTTTATATTTTGATTTAAAGATCATGAAAAGTATAAATAATTTTCAGAGGGGAGCATTATTTTCAATCTGACCATCAATGTTAGGCTCGGTGAAGCTCAGCTTTACTCTTAAATCTTTTTCAATACTTGTGTTTTCAACTTAACTAATGTAACCATCATAGATTATCATTATTAATTGTAATCATGTTTATTCATTCTATAATTGATTTTCAATTAGATATATATATTTTTTAAATTGCTAACTCTCGTTGAACATGTTACAATGATATCTGTATGATTTATGATTTTTGCTCGTTCAGTTACCAATTTGAACATTCTTGTGTACATAAAGTTAGATAGTTTGGTTACCTCTGGTCTGCACAGCCTTGTTTTAGATTACAAGTCCACAAATATGTTTTACATTGTAAAATATTAGTTTTGCGCCATCATTCGTTATTTCAAGCTAAATTGATCATTGAAAATAATAAATTATCTAATAGTAAATAACTGACCAGTTTTGTCAGGCTTTGTTTTTTGGAATCTTCCAGGATTCCAATTGTTAAGGGAATATTTCTTAACAATGACTTTTTTAAATTTATCTCCCTTTCATTCCAACATATAATTTTGCAAATTATAAATAAAATAATAGATTTAAAAAAAAAAAGAAAGAAAATCCACCAAAAAAGATAGTTAAAATGTTATGATATACAAATATACCTATTTAAAAAAAATACTTTGTATTAAATACAAATTTTATAAAACATCATACTAAAAAAAAATACAAGTAAAGTACCCGTGGTTGAATACCAATATTCAAACATAAATTACCTAAAATAGTTGTATGCTATACTTCTCAGAGGTAAGTTTAACGGGCACAGGATTGTGAACTTCTTTTCAAGACAAATAAAGAGTTTCTATTTGGGATTACTGTGATCAAAGTATGTCTTTATCAATGGTACTATTAATAGTAGTTGGAAATTATGTTTTTATGAAGGTCTAATATTATTAAATCTCCCTAATATCTTTTCCCAGGGTTATTAAAACTCATCAGAATAATGATATAGAATTTGTTGAAGCCCTAACACAATCTACGTAAGTTTTTAATGTAGGTGAATAATTGTAATAGAATAAAATATAGTTTTAAAAAGCTTTCTTTTATTTTTATAGAAATTTAGGGGAATCATTGTTTCATACCTACAACAATCATTTCTAAGATTTTATTCACTTTCAACAATATCTACACTATTTAAAAGAAAATTTGTTAAATCAGCTCTGAATTGCCAGAGAGGGTGTATTAAGTAATGAGGAGTCAAAATTACTCAACAAACCTTTGAAATGATTTATATAAAGAGTGAAAATTCAAGAAGAGACATTAATTAGACGTTAGGTTATGATTTGAAAAATCCAATCACTAACACTTGTGTCCCAAAAACACATGTAAAAACAAACTATAGAAATTCCGCTTATTCAAGTATCATCAGTACAGAAAACATCTTAAATCGCCTACATACCAATAACATACAAAAAAACCTCTCTTCAACAAATAACAAAAAAAAAAAAAATGCTCATTAACAAAAGACAGTAAATCATTCCATAACATTCAAACACATTTTAAAATTATAAAACTGCTCTGTTTTGATCTGTATGAAAATGAGTCAAGTGAAAATGAATAATTATGATAAAAACAATTCATTGCTAATTATTAAATTTTAATTTACGGATTACAAAACATAATTGTTCAAAATATATTAAAGTTTTTAAAACGTAGGATATATTTTTTTTTTGCCCTTTATTTGAAACTAAGGGATACACCCTGTCCGCCCAACGGCGGATCAACCCCCATTTTACAAATTATACAACTGTTCATTTAATTGTACTTCTCATTGTTCAAATTGTATAACGGTAATTTACATGTTCATAATTCTATTATTTTATATCAACATAAAATAAACGGAACAAAATCACAGTTCGGAGAAAATTTTAATGTTTTAAAAAATCTATATTATACATCGTGCCTTATTGTCAAATTATACTATTATAATTATTCTTATTGCCAATATATAACAATAATAAAGGATAAATAATTCTGAGAATAAGATGTGTGGTACGTTATGGTTCATGCCACTGCTGTATTCATTATGGTCCATCTCATTCTGTATAGGTATATAAAATAAAATATTACACGGTCACTAAAAACTTTTTCATATAATAGAGAGATAAAAAAGAGAGGAAGCTGGGAGATTGTAATTAAAAATCATAATTTTTTAATATAACTGTCATAAATGATACCTCTTCATATTGTTGTAGATACTAACTAATTTTCTGTACTCTCCAATATGTTTACTAATTTTTATTTTTTATATGTGAAAATTCATTAAAAAAATGTCATTTCAGGCAATATATCGCTTTGAACGTTTACGTTGCTTTGTGCTATTACAAACTCGATTATTATGATATGTCACAAGAGGTCCTCGCAACGTATCTGCAGAAGTTTCCTGACTCAGCAATAGCTCTTAACCTCAAAGCTTGCAACTATTACAAATTGGAGAATGTGAAAGCTGCTGAAAATGAAATTATGGCATTATTGGTATTTTCTATTTATTTAAACTTTTTCCATTCACAGTTTAAAAACTAAAAATATATTATGACTCACTTTTCAGTTTACAGTCTTAGGTAAAAGAACTGAAGATTAATTTTTTTTTATGATATAATGTTTTTCACCATATACCATGAAATTTGTGTTGTCGAACAAACAATTAGTTGTTTTTCAACATTTTGGATATTATTTTATCAATAAAAACTTCAACGAAAAATGAAATTTTTTTTTGATTTTTGAAGCTATTACAGACTATTACAACATGGAAAAATTCCGAGAGCTCAAGTACTAGACTTCAAGAAATTTTTTGGCCACATATCTGGAATTCAAAGAAAAATCACACCTGGAATTCAAAGAAAAATCACATCCGGAATTCAAAGAAAAATTAAATTAAAATAAAAAAAGAGCTTGGTCTGCATTTGAAAACGTGTGTCAACAATGTTTGGGCAACAAAAGTTCTACAAATTACAAAGACAATGAAAGAATTGCTTTAATAAGGCCATGGGTTACATACAATATGTCATTAAAAATTCATTTTTTGCACTCTCATTTGGATTTCTTATCTTTCAACTTAGGAGCAGTTTTAGGTGAAAACGGAAAATGGTTTCACCAATAGCCCAAATGGATAAGAGGGATGGCGATGAATGCAATGAGAAGATAAGCATATCACAAGCACTAACGTGTTGACTATTGTTCGACACTGCAACGATAGACAGCTGATGAACACTATAAAAGGAATAGATATACACATTGACTGGGCATAAAATTATATTATGTTCAGGATTAAGTATTTTATATATTATTATTTATGATAAACGACCTTCTTTAGGTTATTCATATTGTTTTGTGAGATTTTTTAATAATTATTATATTTAATCTATGTTTGATAATTTTTTTTAATACAAATCCTTTTTAATCTCACAGTCTTTTATTATACATTTTTACAATATTTAAAAATTATTATTTTTTAACGTTTCAGCCCCAAGAGCCATTAGTCTTTTAAAAACCAAAAGATTAGTCATATTAAAAACATTATTACTGCAAATTTCTTAAAATAAGTCTGTATATAGAATACTACTCTATTTTATTACTTGTTTTATTTAATAAAAAATGTTTTGTTTTATTTTTCTTCCGAAAAATTAATTCTTAATTTCTTTTCTCTCTTGATCACTCTCATTTTATCTCCACTGAGCTGTAGTCTAGACTGACTATAACAGATAAAAGTTTACTGATAAAAGAAATCAAGGATCAAGTTTTTGATAAAATGACGAAAAGGAGAGAAATTTTGTAGAATTTCGGAAGAAAAATAAAAATAAAACAAAACATTTTATATGTAATAAAACAAGTACTATCATAGAGTAGTACTTTATATATAGACATATTTTAAGAAATTTTTAGTAATAATGTTTTTAATATGACTGTTTTTTTTTTAAAAAGAATTTTTGAAAATGGCTTTTGGGACCGAAACGTTAAAAAATAATAATTTTAAAATATTGTAAAAATGTTTTAAATTTATAATAAAATACTCTGAGATTAAAAAGGGTTTTTATAAAAAAATAATCATATATATGTATATATATATATACATTAAATATAATATTATTATTCACAAGAAAATAAATGAAGTAAGAAAAAACAAACTATTTCAGTTTTTTTCTAAAACAACCTTCATTTTCTCAAAAATGGTACCTGATAGAATTTTTCGGACTTCGGATTTGAATTTAGTAACATAATAATATAAAAATAAGGAAAAACTTCTCAAGGGAGAGAAACAACTTTTTTCTTTTTTGCAGAACAGTGTAATTAATGATTAAACAATGAAATGATCTTTATGATGACTTTAATTTGTTTATAATGATGTAGAGATGGTTGACCGTTGATATAATATGAGAAGGAGTTAGTCAAGGGTGCGGTCAAATAAATTATAAATTAAAATAATTAATATATTTTAATTTATTATTTATTTGACCGCACCCTTGACTAACTCCTTTTCTTAATTTGTTTATGTGATACAGGAAAAGATCAGTCCTTCCTTTATCTTTGGACAAGATATTATCAAACATAACCTAGTAGCGTTTAGAGATGGTGTTGGAGCATTACAGGTCTTACCGTCTCTTGTAGATATCATCTCTGAAGCAAGACTTAACCTGACTATTTACTATTTAAAACAGGTATATTCGTGTTTGATGTTATTAGATTATAATATTTTTAATAAAAATTATGAATATAACTTCTAAAATACATTCATGTGTACTGAAATAACTTTACTCTAATGTTATCTTTAAATTTAAAGAAAATTTTGAAAAATTTCAGGGTGATTACATGGAGGCCTATGAATTAGTTAAGAATCTGGAACCGACAGTATCACACGAATACATTCTAAAAGCCACTGTTAATGCTGTGATTGGACAAGAAACAAATTCAGTTGGTATTTAAATAATTTATTTTGCTCAAAAAAATATCTATGTATATATATAAATTTGGTTTAAACATGCCTGGATCAATCGTATATGTACTTGGTCTGGTGCATCTGATTAAATGAATAAAATTCAAAATTTATAAAATAACAAATTTAAAAAAAAGTTTGATATTTATTCCTGCAAACATGTACAAATATGCATATAGATTAATCTGTATGGGTATGTACATACACACACGCACACACATACATACATATATATCTGTGTGTGTGTGTGTGTGTAATTTCAACATTATAATTTACTTAGTGATGTTTTCTTTTTATTTAATAATTTTATAATTATGTTTCTAACATTATCTGCTGTTTGTCATTTTTCTTTCATAGTTCCTGAGCTTAAAATTTTAAACAAACAAACACTCTATCTTTATATATCCATCAATAAAATATAATTAAATATATTATAGTTATTTGTACCAATTTTTATTGAAAATTGTTATATTTTACTATAACTAAATCTTTCAGAGACCATGAAGATGATGTAGTTAAAATTCGGTCAAGATTGGTTTCGTATTTTTCGGGTTAAGTGATTAAAAATAGAAAATGGGCTATACTTTTATATATTACTTAAAGTATTAATCTTAGTTATTAGATGAATTATTTAACAAGTTCAAATCAATATATAATATTTTATTTTATTAATGTCAAATGTTTCGCATTATATAGCCTTTGCAGTTTATATTTTGTTGTTTCTAGAGAGAGCTAATTAAAGCAGCTCAACAATACTTTCAATTGGTTGGGAACAGCGTAAGTGAGTGTGATACCATTCCTGGGCGGCAGTGTATGGCGTCAGCATTTTTCTTTCAGAGAAAGTTTGATGATGTCCATCTCTATCTCTCGTCTATAAAGAGCTATTTTTTCAAGGATGATGCCTTCAACTTCAACTATGCTCAGGTATCAATTAATTATCCCAATCCCCCCACATATATTATTACAGTAAGGCTGAAAATCGGTTTTCTACCAAATATACCGACTTAAATGTACTTATCAACAGAAATAAAATTGGACTGAAAGCACTCCTGTGGGACACCCTCTTTAATTACTAAAGTTTCAGAGGAGGTAGGGTGATGGAGAGCAATTAAGAAGAAAATTATTAATGAATTGAGACAACCGATGGATCTGGAAAAAAATTGAATCAAAGATAGGAGAACAATTTTAAAATATGTTTCCGTTTTAAAAAAATAAATTTATCGATCACTTTCAAAACTCTACTAAATTTTGTAAGTGTTATTTCTTCCATTTGTCTTGGTACCTTTAATGCCCATGTAAGAGAAGATGAGCCACTAAGAGTTGTAAAGTTAATTTTGAAATTAACATTATAATACCAACATAAATATCAAATTATATAATATTTAGTCAGCCACCATGAATTGTCATTTGTTTATACCACCTGGTTAGGTAGGACTCAGTCATTCAATCTCAGACAGATGTCGTTTCTCCAGTAATCAGCAAAATCTTGGAATTCCGATTACAGACAACGATGACACCGGCCGTTGTAGAATTTCCTTCTGGGCGGCGGTTAGCGACCTGATGAGCCGGCTGAGAAACTATTTAAATAGCTGGGCGGATCAATTACTCGCTGTGTCCCGAAGCAGATAAAAATACCTCAGTTAATGTAAGTTCCTTGTCGACGAAGCGGTGTCGAGCAAATCACACCGCCGCCTCCCTCCAATTAAGATAACCTCCAGTTACAAGGGTGCCTACCAAGCCGCGGTCCTCGGATAAGATAGCCTCATCTCCCGGCCTTCTCCTCTCCTCACGTCCCGTCTTCTTTATGTAGCCAAGGCGTCATTAGCTTTCCATGTAGACTAGTCCCAGGATGTTTGGGAATGGGGAGGTTGCTTGTTTGGCATGGAAGTCGAAATGAGATACCATTCACCAGTTGTATAACTATAACGTTCCATATCAAAAAGCGATTCCCTCTGAAGCGTTAGTCATAAATAAAATCTCCTGTCATGCTCAAATACCATGAATGGGGTACCGTTGGATTCAAAATTTCACGGGGGGTTAGCGAATTGTATTCTCCACTTTTGTTTTTCTTTCAAAATAAAAAAAGTCGTTACAAACATTTTGCTAGGCTTCAATACTGGAACGGTGGTAGGTCTGTAGATCAATACGGGACAAATTGGAGCTTGAAGATTTTGATGCGTACAACAAGACCTGGATAGTTCCTCTGGAACTATCAGATCCTGCGTTTTTAAGCCCAAAAGCGTACTATTTTCGAGATAACGCAAGGCATAGAGTTCGCATCCACACAACCTTACATTAATTGTATTGCTGTCATTAATTGAATACTTGTCTCATTTCGTCGACTTGAGGCATCTATAATCGAGAGAGGAGTTTATATTATTTATCGATGGTGTTTTAGATCGGCAAGCCATATCATTATTAATTCTTCACCAAATCTCAAGACTGAGCCACCAATTTCGAAGGTTTCTTTCTCCTTCAGGCGGGCAAAATAGTCCAATCATCCCGAAAATTCAGGCAAACAAGTTATGAAAGAAAACAAACTTTATTTGCGAATAACTAAAAAATTACACATTTTTTCCTTGGTTATGCCCATGATTATATGAAAGATTACTAAATTCCCTACAAAAAGAAAAAGAATCATCGAAATCGGACAATTTTTAGCAAAGATATAGCTTATTGAAATTTGTAAACATGTTGGTTCCAAACATTAATGAAGATTTAAATTAATTTTTGTTTCCTTTGTCGATTATATTTATCGATAAAGTAACAATTGATTTATTTATATTATTTTAATTTCTTATTAATTTGGCATTTGAAAACAATATGCTGTGCGAATTTTTTGCATGGGCCTACTTGTTCTAATTATTACTGTATGCTAGAAGGTGTAACGTCTGACTATGAGAGACCCCAGAAACTGGTTTGGAGGGATTTGATTATGATTGATTAAATTTCTAGAACAGTACATCCTGAAAATGGAAATCCTCTTATGGGATACTAACCATTAATATTTGACTAATATAACTTATACTTTAATGAACTAACAGTACTAGAATATTTAAATTTATTTGTTTTTTTAAAGGCTAAATCAGCATTAGGAAATTATAAAGAAGCTGAAGAGACATTTTCACGACTCCAGAATGATAAATTGCAAAATGATTATGTCTATATTACTCATATGGCAAGATGTTGTAAGTACAAAGCACTTTAAATGATAATATGATATTTTCATCTATTTCTTAATGTTTCCAGTATTTTTTCTCAGAGTTATGTGTTGGTATGATAGTTATGTTTACGAATGGTCATCGATAGTCGATATCATCGAAATATTGATATTTTTCTTCCAATATCCGATATTTTACTACTTCAATATTATTTTGACTATCAATATCGTCCCTTTGATATTTTAATACTTCTTCTTTATCATCCTCCTTGGTGTCTCTCAGCGTGGAGGTGCCCCAATCCAGGACTGCCAAGCTTTCTGATCCCGAGCCAGCGCTTTCATTGAATTCATAGGCTTCTCCATATTTTCACCAATCATGGAGATGTGGTCCATCCATAGCAATCTAAGTCTTCCGCGAAGATGGCATCTGGTAAGCCTAGCCTCAAAAACCTTCTTTGGATCATGGTCCTCATCCATTTTGCATAGATGACCAAACCATCCATTCCAACTGCCTATTTTCGACTGTTTTCCTCAAAGCAGGCACTTCCAGATCTTCTCCTATCCTTAAATTGCTAACTTTGTCCCTCCTTGTTTTGCCTGCTATTCTCCGGAGGTATTTCATTTCTGCCGCAATAGCTCTACTCCAGTGCCTGTCCAGCGGGACCCATCTCTCACTTCCATAAATAAAAGTAGTAAGTATATGGACTTAAATATGTATTTTTACACTTTTTTTCCAATTCCCTTTTCCCCACCACTGTGCTGCATGGCTGGTAGTATATGCTGTTAGTTTTTTCAATTCTGTTTGAGAGCTCTTGGTCAATTTTCCTGTTTCTGCTGAGCCCTACTCCAAGATAAGTGTACTCCTGCACTGTCTCCAAGGATTCTCCTCCGCAGTGGATCAAAACTTCCTCCTCTTCACGACCAATGTACATCAATCACCTTGCTCTTTTCAACATTTACTATCATGCGCTTTCTTTCTAGCTCAGCCTTTCACACAGTAACTGCCGTAGATTTTCTTTGGAATTAGCAATGAGGACAATATCACCTGCGAAAACCATCACTTGAGCAAGGATTGTCCTCATGTTCCACCTTCCCATGACCGTTCGTGTTGTCCTGCCCTTGCATATTCACAATATTTCATCCATAAATATTATGAACAGGAGAGGACTTAGGCCAAGTACAAAGTCTTTCCTCTATCCTATGACTTCTCAATAATAGTCCTGAGTGAGAAGATGTATTCCTGTGTTTTACGGTGGGATCTTAAAATATTTGAATACTTTAATTTAAAAATTAAAATTAAAACTATCTTTTTAGAAACTTTTCAGAAAGCACTAGGAATTATATATGAATCTGATCATTAGAAAAAATATATATACTCATCTTGTTTCATATAGAATGTAATGCGTTGTAGAAGAAAATATCGATATTTCGATAATCGATAGGCATCCCTAAGTAAAGTTGACCCCTTCTCACTCACAATCAGTAAAATCAATTTGCCCAAATTGTTAGTAAGAACCTTCTCAAAGCAAGCAAATAAATTAGTATTTCGCTGAATCCAATCTATGTATGAATGGAAGGCATAATTGGTTGAATGGAAATTTATGGGAAAAAAGCTGAGGATGATTAAGATGGACAGCAACTAGAAAATTAATTTTATTAAGGAGAGTAGAACTGATATTTTCATTAATTAATTCAAAGACGAAAATAACATCTTTTATTTATATTTGGATTGATATTGATATTTCAAAAATGTTTATAATATCGATGAAAATATTGACTATCGATATTTTAAGTCCGATATTTTGATGGTATCGGTAGTTATAGGCCGATGTTAATATCGATATTGGACCTTCGATATCCCATCCGTAGTTACGATTTAGTTAAGACTTTAAAAACAAGAAAAGTTATCTACTCTTTTAATATAGAATGTATTTTTTTTTCTATTTACTAACTAGTAAGATTGTAGGTTTGTTATGTGTTGATAAAATACATTGAAACTTATAGCCAAAATTAATTTTACATATCTCTTTGTTTAGCTTAATCTGTTAGCCATTAATCGCTTTTCAGATTCAATATTTTTTTTCATTTGATTAAAAAGAATTACGGTTGGGAAGTTGGTTGGGGTTGTAGTCAGGGAGAGAACACAAATAAAAACAAGAGATTTTTATGGTGTCAAGGTTTCAGCCTAAGTTGCAGGCCTTCATCGGGGTTAAGAAAAGATGAGATAACAGCTGAAATTATTAAAAAACTATTGTAAAAGGATATGAGAAACATCAGTACAAAATAAAATAAAAAATTTTAATTTTAATTTGTGTGTTCTCTCTGACTGACTGCAATCCTCTACCAACTTTCCAATCATATACTTAGTCTACAGTCAACTATTTCTTCACCATTAAAAATAAATTAATTTAGTGGAACTTATGCTCAACAATATTTCAATTTTTGTTTTGTCAAAATTTAGACTTTTATTAACTTGAAAAATTAGTTATTTTCAATTTGAATGGATAACAATTATAATGAACAAAAATTTTTATTTGTTTAAATACAATAACTTACTTAGTTATTTTTTTTTACCCTCCAAAATGTTTATTGAAACAATTTACATGTATAGTATACATAACAATACAATATATACATGTAACAAATTCCTGTATATATTGTATTGTTATTAAATATGCACTTTCATAATTATTAAAAAGTTTGTGATATCGCTTACACGGGTATGAAAGTAGGACACCACTTTTTCTCTTAGCAGTTAATTAAAATATAAATAATAATTAAAAAAAATTAATATATTGAATAATAAAAAAAATATTATAATAATTTTTTTAAAATAATTATTTATAGATATAATGCAGGGAAAAGCCCAAGCTGCTTGGGAACTTTATTTGAAGATGGATACATCGACTGAATCATTATCTTTACTTCAGTTGATTGCCAACGATTGTTATAAGAAAGGAGAATTTTATCACGCAGCGAAAGCATTCGACTTACTCGAGAGATTGGATCCAACACCTGAACACTGGGAGGGCAAGCGAGGTGCCTGCATTGGAGTCTTTCAACTAATTGTAGCAGACAAGCAGCCAACGTTAGTATGATTTGTTTAAAGTTCCATTATTAATTTATTTTCGGTATATTTTTTTTTAATGTCTAGACTTTTTATTTGAAAATATTTTTATATGAATATATCTCTCTAATAATCACATATTTATCACTAAGAACAATTCAACCCTTATTAACAGTTCAAATAGTCGTAAAAATGTTGGAAAGTGATTCTTAAAAGGAAAAGTATTCTTAAAAATAAAAATTACAATGGCAAGGAATATACTGATAAATATTCCGATACTATGGGACAGAAAATTTCATATTGTAGAATAAAAGAAAACAATGTAAAAAGAATTACAAATTATAAAAAAAAAGAAAGAAAAAGGAAATGTTTGGAATCCTTGTTGTTCTCTGTTCTTTCCTCTAGATTGCTATGGCATGAATTAAAAAAATAAAATTAGTGGTCCTCCTTAGGTTCTCCAGACTTCGGAACAGCTTGGTCCCAAGATCTGTTGGTTGGGACCATATCTGCCTCTATATGTCCTCCACCAGCTGCCTTCTTTACATAATGTGCTCTCTGGTCTGTTTGTTTTGGCCACATTCACATAGAGACCTGGGTCCTATCTAGAATTTCCTAAAGAGATGAGATTATAGGTGGTTATATCCAGTTCTGAGGCAAAAAATGACAACCTCTGCTCTTCTAGTTAGCTTAAAATAGTCATCATGGGAATTGTGCTAAAAAATTATAAAAGGTTACAACGTTTCAGTAATCGAAGCAGTACATAAAATTAATCTGCTGATGCACAAGATTTAACCTTTTCCTTATCAATATATTTTTTTAATAATGATGTCTCACTAAAAAGATCATTTTTGGGTTGTTTATTATCATTAGGTTCATACAATGGTGGTCAAATTCTATTAATTGATCAACAATGTGAACTTTGCCAAACAGTTCTCGATAATCAGTTCTTATGAATCAGTTCCTCCAGAAATGACGTAGGCGAAACCCCTATAGAGCAGGACAATTTAATGTTCACTGAACAAATTATTTGCGACATTAATGATGAATATATAACGGAGGACCCATCAAGACTTGAAAATGGCCCTTAGTATGGTCGAAACGTCGAAATTAATAGCGTATCAATAAAATATTGGTGATAATTGGCCTAATTTATGTAAAAAATAAAAAGTTATTATTAAAGTTTAACATTTTTTGTTTTTTCTTACTTCGTCTTTTAGGCTACATGGAGTTATCCAAGCCAGGAGATGAGGGAGGGATTAATGCCAGAATTAAAAGCCCCTCAGGCACCGGGACGCGAACTTTTACTTATTTTATCTTCTATAACTTCAGTTATCAGGTTGCTGAGCACAAGCATTAGTCCACTTGGCTACCCAGCACCCTTAAAGTTTAACATTATAAAATCAAAGAAAATAATATGAGATTCACATCCTGTTGGAATAGCTGCATGGCTACCGGAAACCGTATATTCTCTTCACGTTCCCTAGCTTTTGTCGTGCATTCTATCCGAAAAGCGGGACTTCTTGAAAACGCTGTGGGACTTGTTATAAATTATTGAAAATTGGGACTGTCTCCCCGAAAGCTGGACGTCTGGACACCGTAGACTAGAAATATTATGACCAAGCTGTAGTTGAAATAATCGATATATGTTTTTCCTGTTAACATCATTGTTTGCAATGGCCAAGCAACATCAATCGATAACTTATTGAAATTATATATTGTTATAAGCATTGATGTTCATAAAATTACTAAGATTATTTTTTAATTTAGATAATGTTATCAGTCATAAAAAAAAAAAAAAAAAAAATTGGCAATATATAATATAAAATCTTATTTCATTCTATAATGATGTCGGATTTATTGTGTATCAAATGCAAACATTATTTATATTTTTAATACTACTTTATAGGTTATACAAACAATTTTACTTTGTTAAATAATTATATTCAGCACACAGTTTTAGTTATTTCTGCTTTTCGTTAATTTTTTTTATTTTTCTAGGAACCTTCTTTCAGACATAATTCAGCTGTTGAGAAACTCCACTAATCCTCAGGTTGAATCTATCATTAGGGTTATCAAAAGATGGGCAAAAGAGAGAAAAATCAATATATAAATTTGTTATGTTTTTAATAAAAATTTTATTTTTTACAAAAAAATTAGAAGGTTTTCTTCCTTTCAAGATTACCTTTACGAGTAATATGTATATATATGATGTCATATTACAAAACTTGACAAAACACTCAAACACAAAATAAATAACACACAGCATAGTTACAATTTTTATCTTTCATATTTACATTAATTGCATTTTTTGTGATTGTATCTAAAGAAATTTGAAATATGAAAGTAAATTTCATCATGATAATTACTATATAAATTGCTTTTTTATTTCTTTAAATACCAGGAAACTGATTCCCAAACTACAGAGCCACCTGGAGTTTGGTAAAAATCAGCATTCATTGATCTTGGTTGTCTACCATTTCACATAAGGAAATTATGAGATTTAGGTACTTGTTTGACACACAATTTAACGTTATTTAATTTCATAATGAGAACACTGTTTGCTTCTTTGGACCATTTAGGAGTTATATGTGATAAAAGTTTGTTCAATAATGTTATTCAGTACATTATTGGAATTTCTAAATACAAGAAAATTAATAACTAAAATATGACATAAATAAATATCTTTGAGCTAAACTGAACATTTCCATCTTCTTTGGTGAGTTCATCGGTATGGATTCCCAGCTGAAATAATATGTATTGGTTCCGAATAAGATTCCGTAATGCCTTCAATCTGTGTGAATTATATAAATGAATAATTAAATATATATATGCATGTAAATTCCTTCTAAGTAAAATATTTCTTATTCGAAGATCGTTAAATATTTTAAAATATACTTACTACAACAACGGGTGCCTTGATCGTGATACAACTGAAACTTGGCAAGAAGGTAAGTAGAAGCGCTCCATGAGCAAGGACCAGGAACCATTCGCCAGCGGCACTAAGGATATGTGGAATATAACCTCTGTCTTTTGGCAACCACTGGCGTTCTTCACTTCCCTTACCTATTAAATCCAATAATATTCATGAATTATTTAAAATTTATTAGAGAATAGCTAAGGTACATATCACTTAATTTCCTAATATTCAGCTTCTTCATTACTAGTTAACAAGTGTTATTTCTGGCTGACAGATAGGTCAAGATTACATCGATCACACTTGCACTGTATATGGAATCCTGGAAGGTGATCAATATCCTTCAGGTAGGGTTCAATCTCAATATAAAAGAACCCAATAGGCACTAGTCTTGTCTCTTTTCTGTTAAGTTGGTTTTGGAATTCCTTTTATAGTATGATTAATGTGATCTTGACCCAGCTGTCAACCAGGCATGACACTTATGAATCTAATAACACTATTACAATATGGTATTATATATTATTAATTTATACTGATGCTTGGACATTTTTTGTAGATTTTTTTTCTCAGTAGGATAGTGAATTTTTATTTTAGTTAAAAAATCTTTCATGATTGCTATAATATACTTTGAAGAACAAAATATTATTACCTGGAAACATCATTTTAGCAGCAACGCCACATGCAACAACAACTACGATGAGGAGAAACGACAGAACAGACAGCCAAGTCCTGAGGACATGCAAGTGTGGCATTTCAATAACCTCCATCATTTTGTAGGAAACAGCAGTCTGGAGTGAGAATATGTATTGATGAACTTAATTTAATAATTAAATTTTTATGATTTAAGACCTGTTTATTTTTCAATACAAATTACACCTAATTAGATGGAATAAAATATTAAAGAATTGTGTTTATAATTATCTTAACTTAATCTAAATATTAGGTGGCTTAAAGTGCACCTCAGGCCAAAAACCTACAGCATCATCTCAACTCTGGTTAAAGGTTGAAGGTTGTTAAAGGTCGTAAGGATAGAGAGCCCTCACACCCGCAATTGTGACAATTGTCTTCTAGAAGAGCTTGTTTCTACATCTTCCTTTCTGATTCTGCCAAATGTCTTTTACAGATCCATAGAGCAGTTCTGTAAAAGACTGTAGATCTGCCAATGAAAGTGGCAATAATCAAAGAAACAACAGTAGCTCATGATCAATATGGAAAGCAACATTAGCCATGAAATACAAAGTAGAATAATGATTGGAAGTGGAGCGTCTTATGCGAACCTTATACTCATATAAAAAATTTTCTCAAGGAAGACCAAATAACAGCTTTATAATAACTTTTATCAAGCCGGCCTCCTACAGGTCGGAAACCTGGTTCATACCATCTACAGATAGTCAAAAACTGAGAGTTTTTGAAAGAATCGTAAGAAAGATATACGGTGCTGTAAAGATTGATTGGAAGTTGAAGATCAAGAATAATACATAAATTACAGCCATACTGAAAAACCAAGAAATATTTAATTATATAAGAGCAAGCAGGCTGCGAAGGGCAGGTCATGTTGCCAGAATGTACAAAGAGAGGATTCAGAAGAAGATGGACATGGAAATTGTTGAAAAATAGGTAGACTGAGATGCCTCTGGAAGGACAAGGTAGCAGGAGATGCCTAAAAAGCTGGGTGTTATGAATTGGAGGAACGCTGCCAAGGATCATGACAGATGGCAGAATATAGTCTGGAAGGCCAAAGGTAACAAAGACCTGTTGATCCTGGGAGCAAGTATGCAACAGGGATCTCTTACTCCTCTTCCATGGTCTTCTTCATAACAAGATCTTTACTCAAGGTATACTTCTTGAGTTTTATAATATCTAATAATCGTATCCGCTCTGGAAATTCTTATTCTTTTTTCTAAAATTCTTGAGAAGAGCTTGATCGGCACATTGAACAGGGATAAGAATTGTTCATTGCATTTTCTATTACCTCTTTTCTTTTAAATGGAGGCAACCACTCTTCTAAAAGAAAATCTTCCAGTCATTTGATTGATATGCTATTCTTATGTCTTATAGAGTTTAAGAGATAGAGAACAATTTCTTCAACTTGTACGGAATCATTTTGGGAGTTATTTAATCCAGCCCTGCTTGATTTGTCAAGTTTCATCATAAAGTTACAATTATACCTTGCTAGTAAAATCTTCTTCATTAGAAAAACCTCTACAGTTCTCTAAATCTCATTCGAACTAAGTTAGTTCCTTTCTAGGAACTCATTGCAATAATTTCTTCATCTTTCTACAACATGCTCGTTCGATAGTTTTTGCATCAT
The DNA here is from genome assembly GCA_928085145.1 of Nezara viridula. Classification (NCBI taxonomy): domain Eukaryota; kingdom Metazoa; phylum Arthropoda; class Insecta; order Hemiptera; family Pentatomidae; genus Nezara; species Nezara viridula. The sequence goes on from OV725081.1 coordinate 17,165,582, forward strand.
TGTTCTTGCTTCATTTTAGGTATTGTAGTCTTTACTTTCTTATTTCTTTGAGGACTTTGTAAAATATAGCTTCAGGAACATTTAGCTTTGGCTCCTTCGATAAATCCTTGTACATCTGGTTGTGTAATAGGTGTTCTCAGGGGAATTATAAAAAAAGAAAGGATTTATTTGTTTAAGATTGAATCTCTCTTGTTCCTTTTTTTGTCAATTAAACTACCGCAATAATATGGTATCATTTTTTTAATTAAAACAATATGTCCAAAACTTTTCTGCACCACTTTGTTTATACTCTGTATGAGTAAACAATGATTTAACAGAAGACAAAAAGCGTTATGTCATTGTCTCTTTGCTTAAGTGCATTTTTCAATAAAACCACTTCAAACTTTTCAAGAAGTCATTGAGTATATAATTTGAAGACTTTTTCCGTTATTGTGCTTTCGATTATGCTCCTAATTTTCAACTTTCTAGTGAATGGCTTGCAAAGCTTCATTAGTATTTTCTATTTCCTCAGCCAATCATCGTCATACGTTTTGGCCCGCGGACCAATAATGGTGTAACTGCAATAATGGTGTTTGAAAGATTTATTAAATTTCATATTTTTTAAACAGTTTTTCAAATTTGAATATGCAGGTGCCAACGATACAATTATAAGGAGTGAATTAATATTGGTCATGCATGGAATGGGGCTGCCTAGTGAACTAACTCGAATAGTAAAAGTGCAATGGTGAGCATAATCTGCGGAATAAAATCCTGTGGATAATCAGAGCTTTTTGCAGTGGAAAATGCCATATGGCATATAAAATGGAAAATAGGGAGATCCGATAGTTTCTCTTCTGTTTAATATCGCTCTACAAGCAATCACAAACAGAGCAGGACTAAATCAAGAAGAAATAATATTTACAAAATTCATCCAAGTTCTGGCGACGACGTCGTCATCTTCCCAGATTATCCCTTCAGAGCATTAAGATGGCTTTCGAAGCAATGGATGTCGAAGCAAAAAAAGTTGGGCCTGCATATAAATGGGGAGAAAACGAAGATTATGGTATTGGGTAAGAAGTCACTGGATCAGAGGCAGATTAGCTTTGTAATGGGCCTCTACAATTTCGAAGTGGTCAGAATCTTTTATCTTGGCTTTATCATTAACGATAACCAGAATGAGGAAAAAGAGGTTAAAAGCAGCAGAAAATAAGAGTCCATTTCTCCATTTTAAGGCTAATCAACAGCAAACTCCTCAGCCGTATCACCAAGTTTATGCTTTACAACACGCTGATAAGGATAATCGTCATAGACGGTGAAGAAACGTGGATTCTAAGCAAGAAACGCATTAACTAGACAGGTTTGAAAGGGTCATTCTGAAGAGAATCTTAGGTCCCGTAAGCTAGAATAATAATTGGCGAAGAAGGAAAAATAGTGTGCTGTTTAGTCTTTACTAGAAATGAAGCGTCTCCTGGTATGTCAGGATACAGAGGCTTAAGTGGCTTGGCCACCATCTTCTCATCCACCATGAGAAGAGGATGAGCGAGGAAGTGGCTCATAAATTGTACATTAACGTTCCGGTTGGTGTGCGTCGACGTAGTAGACCGAAGGACTGACGAAGGGATGCTATTGGGCAAGATCTGCGACAACTGAGGATTCCTGTTACTCTTACAGAAGATACAGAGAGATGACAGGCGGCTTTTGAGCTGGCCAAGGGCACCTTCATGCGCCTGTTGTGCCAAAAGAAGAAGAAGAAAAAGAAGTTTAAAATACATTCGTGGGACGTAGTTTGGAGAACTCTGCCTTACGTTATTAGTTTCTAAAATATATTCTTTATGTGTTATGATTATCTGACTATGAAGCTTTAAAGAAAGGCTTATTGTGGAGAATATAAGCCAAATTCTGAATGTCAGCGACAACAAATCAACTCAAGTCATATTCAATAGTCTGACATGTTTAGACGCCACTGATGAACAGTGCTGTCACATTTTTAAAGAACATTAACGTTACCTTTTTTTAAATTCTATCTGCTTGGAACATATCGATGTGATATCCATAGAGATATGAGAGAGGATGGACGGTATAATTTGGTAAGTAGGTATTTATTAGCAGGGTTGCCCTATCATTTATATCGATATGGGCATCGAATTAAAATTATTTTTATATTAACTAAGGGTATATCCCTTGTCCGCCTAACGACAGACCAACCCCAATTTTACAAATTATACAAACTGCTCATTTAACTGTACTACTCATTGCTCAAATTGTATCAGTGTAATTTACATTTACTTGTACTCTGAAGTTCAGATTTTATTATTTTTTATTATCATAAAATAAACAGTTAAACACCCTGAAAGAAATATTCGAGAAAACGGGACTACATATCTCTTATGAAAAAACAGAAGTTATGACAACAGATTCCAACTTCACCAAGAAAATATTGGACACTAAATATGGGAAAATAAAAAAGACCAAAAAGTGTTAATACCTAGGGGAGATGATATGTAGCAACGGAACGGATAAGTTATCAATCGAAGGAAGAATAACCAAACTAGAAAGACTGAACTTCGCCACCAGGATTGTTTGCAACAAAAAAAAACTTGTCCTCAAATGCAAAAATAAGGCATTACTGTACAGTAGCAAGACCTGTAATATTATATGGTATAGAAAAAGTCAGCCTTCCGAGCCTAGAGAAAATTCTGAAGATTGAGAGAAAGATTCTGAGGAGGATTCACGGACCCAAGGTAACTCAAGAAGGATACAGACTAAAATCCAATAAAGAAATATACAGAAATTTGGAAGATTTGGAAACAATCGTCAGGACCAGAATACTGAGATTCTACGAGCACATGGTCAGGATGAATAGTGAAAGACTGAACAAAAAAATTTTTGACAAAGTTTGAAGCTATAAAAGTATGGGGGATATGTAAAACAAATAAAAGAGGAACCAGACAGGCTAAAAATCACGGATAAAGATTGCTTGGATAGAGAACTTTTTAGGGAAAAACTGAAAGGGGTTGAGGTTCTTGTGGGTAGGAGGGAGAGGCGAGGGAGAAAATGGACTAAGGAAGAGCGAGAGGAACATTCCAGGAGGATGAGAGAGTATTAGAGTAAGAGGAAGGCTGAGGGAGTGAAGAGGAAACGGAAATGATATTCGCATAGTTCTTGCTGGGCCGGTTCGTGGGAAAAAAATTGAACGAAACAACAATTCGGATTTTTAATTTCCTTAAAAATATATATTGCACATCGTATCTTATTGCCAATTTGTAACCATAATATATATTCAACTTGTCAACTTCATATAAGCCCAATTATAAATTGAGCCTTTTATTTCAAATATTTTTATTGTACGTTGTATTGTGCTTCTTTTTCTATTTCATAATAATTGTAATTATATAGCAATGTATATATAATATAATAGTTGATATAGATTGTAATCTGATGATTTTCAGATCAGACCACTTCCTGTACAAATTTTTAGTCTAAAGTCTGTATTAGGAGAATATGAGGTTACAGGAGCTCGACAAATATATAATTATACGAACAGATGTTTAATTTGTAAAAAAATCGCCATAGGTGAGCTGAAAAGTTGACTTCCTTTTGTAATCCTCCTACTCTCCTAATACTAAAATAAAATATGACAGTCACTAAAAACTTGTTTATATGATAGTGAGATTAATATTTCTATTACCTGTAGGTAGAAGTAGATTGTTCCTCCTATAAAACAGAGAAAAGCACCGATGTAATGAGGAATAGAAAAAGCAGAGACTTGGAAGTTGGCGACCAAATCAAGCCCTAAGCAGGCAGCAATTCCAATCCACAAAGCGAACTTGTTGAGCCAGACACCTCTCGGGTTCCTGAACCTGGCGAACTTCTTCACGTATAGATACCGCAAGTAGACGCAGATTCCTACTATATGTCATGTAATTTTAATTTATTTAAATATACAAAGAACTTTGATGTTAAAGCTATATTGAATAGATATTGATTTAAAGTAAGGAGGTTTCAGCGCGCTTTCCAAAAACCATGAACATAGGAATCACGATAGGCGCTGAAATATTGGAGGAAGGGAAGGGGAGGAGAAGAAGGCTAAGGATAAGAAGGAAGAATAACATGATAACAGTTATAGACATGAATTTTAATTTGTATATTTCTGTAATCTATAAGTATTAAATAATATCAACGCTAGCATTTATGAAAACTGCGCATGCTTATTTGAAGAAGCCTGATCTAACCTTTCGGCATAGCTCGGCTGCGATCTCGGATTTCGTCGGCTCTCCGTTATTGTATTAGGTTCCTTCTCATTCAGATAATTTTAAAATTCTTTCATATTTAACCATTTTTTAAATCAGGTTATAATAGTAACTTATTTCAAATAAAAAAAAATTAAAGGTACTTTATAGGAAGAAAGTTTGAAAATTAGGACTTTAAGCTCTGTTAGAGAACATCAATGAAAATAAAACCTACATTATATTAAAACTGCTTAACTTTACGATGATATAATGATTAATCAAAATAGCTTGAGCCATTTTAGAGAAAATTGTAAAAATGTGTAAAATCTATTATATAAAATGCCACTTTCGGTTAGCCGATTTTAACGAAAAAGTTGCTGTAATATCCCAGCCATATACAAACCTTAAATACGCAGTTTCGGTTTCGTACGAATTTTTATTTTTGAGCTATAGGCTGTTCACACACATAGACCATTTTGCGAGACTTGGCTATTTGGACTCAAAACATGTATTTCTGTTGAAATCTGAGATTCGAAAATTTTCACGATCGCAAACTTCATCTTACTATATATTACATTTATAGGTAAGTGAAAATAATAAAAAAATATCATCCAATTGGCCTGTTTTTAGCAAAGATACAGCCCATTGTACTTTGTACACGTTTTGGCGGCTTATGATTTGAAACAAACCGTTATTTTTTTTATTTTTATTTTTTTTTGTTCTTTCCTACCTCGCCTTTTAGGCTATACGGGATTTTCCCGGGCCGGGGGGTGAGGGCGGGGAATTTAAAATCCCCTCCGGCACCGGGACGCGAACTCGTACTTTTTATATCATCTCAAATCTCTGTTATCCTGTTGCCAGGCAACTAGCGGTGCTGTTACACACGCTTTAGCCTATTCGGCCACCCCGCCACCAGAAACAAACCGTTATAATTGACTGAGGAAAAAACAAAAGAAATCTCTCATTCATAATGAATTGAATAAACTTATTTTCGTATCATATTGTTATATGTTCACTGAACAATATACCAGGCAAGTTCCGTGATTCACTAGTGATTTAATTATTATCAATACAGTTTAATAAACTTTTTTTGTGAGTCATTTTAAGTAAATGATTTGGAAATATTGGAGGAGTACGCCACTCTATGAAATATTGCGGGAGGGACATCATCATTATGTGAAATTTTGCAAATGATTGTACAACATGTTAAATAACCACTCAATTGTTTTGTTATTGACATTTGATTCTGTGTATCACAGGGTTAGGAAAACTCTTGATTTTAGATTTTGTCAGTTATACTTCGTAAATAGGCACTAAAGAAATATATCCTCCTGCGCCTTTCTATATAAAAATATTTCAACATGTATGAAAAAAAAAAAAAAAAAAAAAAAGTAAGCTACAAATTGTTATGAAATCGTTTTTTTTTTTTCCTTCGTAAAGTAGATATACCTAGATAGGTAGAGGCCAGGAAGTAAAAAGAATGCTAAAGATGCCTGCAACAATACGAGCACCTAAACTATTTTTGTCCTGCCACGATGGATCCAAGAATCTGACCACCAATATAATATTAATAGCTATATTACTGTATATACCATATATTTGAAGCAGGGATACATCCTCGAACTTGACCTATGAGATTATTAGGATTAATTAGGACAAAAAATACTAGCCACACTTATTGTTGCATGTGTGTAACATTTTTTGAAATCCTAAAATCAATACTTCTTCGAAATTAATCTCGCTTCGTAAAATCGTAAACTCGGAGCTCTAAGTATTTTCATTTAATAAAATGACTTGAAAAGATCCTTTACTAGTATTTTATAATTTTTTTTTTCTAAGGCTAGAAGTTGTTTGATAGCATTGTATTTGGCAGCGGTAAACGTCAGGCCACGGTGGACTCAGACGACGTTTTCAAATACTCAAGATCGAAAATTCATCTACTGAATATTTCTGAACATCTTTTACTTTTTGTTTGTTTACTTTAATTTGGTTAGTTCAGTTCACACTAGACTGAAATGACAAGAAACCGCTCGAAATTTCCGATTATTTCAGCACTTACTAGACAAACGCTCTGAACTTCCTATACTATAATAACATGACTATAATAAGGCCTATTTGGACTTACGGAGTTGAGCTATGGGGCTCCACTAAACCACCGAATTCCTAGCGTATCCAATACTTCCACCATAATGATCTTAATTTTTCTTATGTTTCAGATCTGGCCCAATCCAGATACCTATCCTTTCATAATAAACTTCAGAATCATACGAACCCTCTCGTTTCTAACCTTGCTACCTCTTCAATTAATGATAACCCTCCGAGAAGTCTGAAAAGAAGATGACTCCGTGATCTCCTAATGTAGACATATCATTAGAGCGCTACCATTGAGTAGTTACTCAGCAAGTGTTTTCATGTCATTATATCCATATGTTCAAATTTACTAAATGTATTTCTTTTATATAGTTGTAAAAGAATCATTGAGAAAAAAAAAAAATAATAATTTGGCTGTTATGGTATCTTTACGAACTTATGTTTTTCTGCATTTTAGTTATATAGAAAATTCATCTTAGATTCTGAAAGTGGTGATAAACGTTGAGAAGTGTTCAGTTATGTTAAAGGAATTTAGATATTTATGGGTGGAAAACAAACGTTTCAATGAATTATATCGATTTTTACAACAGAGATATAATTGTGTGGGTGGTGGCGCTGAGTTACATTTTCGGTAGAATATCAGAACCTCAATTATTGACGTTACTCCTGAAATACTCTTTTTATTACTAAATGCACACATAGTAACTGTCGCTTTGCTTACAAAAGTATCAAAATTGGAATTAAAAAAATGTATTCTATTATAAAAATAAATTCCTTGTAATTAATTATAGAAGGTAAATAAAGTAAAAGAACAGTGATACCCACAGAGGTAGGCAGTAATATTGACGAGCAGAGAGAAGACATAACTCTCTGGAGCCATCGTTCCTGTGGAACTGACGTAAGGCAGGAACGGTTTGACATGTTGTTCCCACACAGCAATGCCGTACCTGAAATAATTAACAAGTTCATTAATTATATAGATAGAGAGAAGAATGAATGTCTAAAAAGTTGGGCGAGGAAACGTAAAATATTGGGCATTAAGTCAAAATAACAAAACATGAATCATTTATTATTTGCCGACGACCAAGGTTGATAACATAGGTCATCTACACAGTAAAGTAGTTCAGAAATACGAACGAATTGGCCTTAAAAAAAATGTAATAAAACTGAATAGATGCGCACGGCGAGAGAAGAGAGCAGGGCTATACAGAAGGGGGTTTGATGGCGTAAGATGCGCTATTAAAACTTTTGATAGGGGCTTATTTAATTTTTTTTTTTTTAGTTTTGAAGGGAGTACGTTACGGCGGGGTTAGAATCTTTTCGAAAAGAAAAGTTTCATAATAAGGGAAAAGGGGGAAACATGGAACAGACCGCAGCAAGTGTAATTATATACGATCTATGATTTTTCTAATTCTATTTAATTAGCTTATTATTTTTTTTTCTTTTTCTTTTTTAAAAAAGGTGAGCAATAAAATATCTTGGGTGTGGGAGAAATAGATTCTTTCACCATCGACTTTGGGGGGAGGGGAGGGGAGAGGGGTTAGCGCTTGTTAGGGACATATCTGGAAGAAAGCACTGACCCAACATAAAGGAAGTCAAGTGAATTAGACCAGTTTTGTTACCTAGGATACATAATACAAAATAATGATACAGCAGATCTAGAAATCAATAAAAGAATCACAAAAAACAAAAACAGTTAGGATGATTAAATTTCTGCTGTGGAGCAAAGCTATTTAAAAAAAATCTATTATATAACCAATATCTCTCTACTTTGTTACAAATAAAACCATCCATAATGACCTTAATGTTTCTTATGTTTCAGATCTGGTCCAATCCAGATACCTATCCTTCCATAATAAACTTCAGAATCATCCCAACCCTTACTAGACAAACGCTGTGAACTTCCCATTAATTACAAAAGACTCATATACTTGACTGTAATAAGAACTATTTGGACGTACGGAGTTGAGCTATGGGGCTCCACTAAACCATCGAATTCCTCTCGCATCCAATCCTTACAATCCAAAATCCTTCGTAAAATCCTCAATGCTCCTTACTTTGTCACTAATAAAATTATCCATAAAGACCTTAATGTTCCATATGTTTCCGATTTCGCCCAATCCAGATACTTATCCTTCCATTAAAAATTGCAGAACCATCCAAATCCTCTCGTTTCAAACCTTGCTTCCTCTTCGATCCCTGATAATCCTCCGAGGCGTCTGAAAAGAAGATGGCCCCGTGATCTCCTAATGTAGACATATTATTAGAGTGCTACCATTGGGTAGTTTCTCAGCAAGTGTTTTCACGTCATTATATCCACATGTTCAAATTTACTAAATGTATTTCTTTAATACAATTGTATTAAAGAATATGAATATCATTAAGAAAAAAAAAAAGATATATAAATAATTGCTAGCAAGTATAATGTTACGTGGATCGGAGAGATGGCTTCTTGACTGAAGGAAAAACAATTCTTTCAGGAAAAAATGGATTTTTTAGAGGAGAGCCGCTAGGATATAATGAATCAAAGGATGTACCGAAGGCAGACAATAGAATAATATAAGGTAAGGAAGACTTTCAGTTGATCGAGTGTTGGAGAATATGGCTGGTTGGGAACAATTGGTGGAGGGCATGTGAACAAGTAGACATGGAAGAACCAGCTGAGACACGAATTTGAGAAAACTTCTCATTGAAGATATTCCTAAGAAACAAAAAAAAAACATATATAAAGCTAGCACACTAAAATAATTATGAACTGGGATACATATCTCCCAATATAGAAATATGTCGACGAATCATTGACGTTCATAACTATTCACTAAATACAATGCCACGGAGGTACGTTATTTAAGAATAATTGAAAATTAACTCAACTCACGAATACTCACACACCAAGTACACTTTAGACAGCACACTACAACACCTAAACACTACAGACAAAGGTCACCTACAGTACACACCCTAGGGTCACCTTCCCTAGGTAGCCGCCCCGGATGGGGGAGCTAGTCAGGATGCTCGGAGGAGGCAGCCCCTCTACCTGACTCGGGGGCAGTGGGCTGATAACCCACCCCCCCTAAAGTACCTTATTACGAAACCTCAAAGAGAAGAAGCCGGACTGAATTACGGTAACAGACCCAGGAAACGCCTAAATGACCTAAGAATTGGATTTTGGAACATTTTATCATTACATAGACTAGGAGCACTTCGTGCGCTCCTTGCAGAAGTGGACACATACAGAATCGACATAGCAGCTATCCAAGAGGTCCGATGGATAGGACAGGGAATTATGGAGAAGAAGTACCATACACTCTACTATAGCTGCCATGAAAAGCATCACATCTTCGGTACCGGATTTGTTGTGAGAGGCAGAGCTCGACAGTTGGTGATGCGATTTACTCCCATTAACCAAAGGTTATGCTACATTCGGCTTAGAGGAAAATTTTTTAATTTCTCTCTAATCAACTGCCATGCCCCAACAGAGGTGTCACCTGAGGAGGATAAGGAAGCATTTTATGAAGAACTTGGACGCGTGACAGAAAGCTGCCCCAAAAATGATGTTAAAATCATTCTTGGTGACTTTAACGCACAAGTTGGTAAGGAGGTGGCACTCATGCCGACCATAGGAACCCACAGCTTGCATGAGACCAGTAATGATAATGGGCTACGGATGGTGAACTTTGCTACATTGCACGGACTGGTTGTTGGAACAACTCTTTTTCCTCGAAAGAATATCCACAAAGCAACATGGATCTCTCCAAATGGGCAAACAGCATCACAGATAGACCATGTACTCATTAGTGCCCGTCACAAGTCCAACATGATAAATGCAAGATCTTATAGAGGTGCAAATATGGACACGGATCACTATTTGAGCATTGCCGAGGTCAGATCACGAATTTCGCTGATTAAAAACCACTACCAACGACCAAAGAAGAAGATTGATGTGGTTAAACTTAAGGACTCAGACCACCAATATTCGTATCAACAAGCTGTGGAGACGAAACTTAATGAAGAAGTAATTAATGACAGCTCTATGGTCGATGAACAGTGGAAGAGATGCAGCAACGCAATGAAACAGGCAGCAGAAGAAGCTCTTGGCTACGAGACTAAATCTAGAAGGCCCCCATGGTTTGATGCTGAGTGCCTTCAAGCAGTAAAAGTGAAAAATGAAGCCTACAGAAAGAAGGTTCAGCGTCCCACAAGGCTCTCCCAAGAAACATATAGAAGAAAAAGACGCGAAGAGAAGAGATTATTCCGCGGAAAGAGAAGAGCTTGGGAAAATAAGAACATGGAGGACACAGAGGCATTGCGAGGCCAAAATGAAAGTCGCCTGTTCTTTCAGAGAATAAACGAGGGTAGGGCAGCTTTTAGGCCCAGAGTGACGGCGTGCAAAGACACAAATGGAACTCTTTTAAGCCACAAAGATGACGTACTAAGGAGATGGGTACAACATTTCAAAGGCGCATTAAACAGAGGAACGGTGCCTGGAGAAGTAGGTGTAATGAAGGAAGACTCCCTGAATTCTATTGAACCCCCGGATGAGGAGGAAATGGAAAACGCCCTGAGGAAATTGAAAAATGGAAAGGCGCCAGGCCCGGACGGAATCCAGTCAGAGCTGTTGAAATGTGGAGGTGAAGAACTCAAGAAAGCTCTGCATGATTTAATGCTGACCATCTGGGAGAAGGAAGCTATGCCTACGGAATGGGCAACAGCCATTATCTGCCCAATACATAAGAAAGGAGATCAAACAGAATGCGCTAACTATCGAGGAATCTCACTCCTTTCGTGTGCTTATAAGCTGCTCTCTAACATTCTTTTTGAGAGGATCCTCCCGTATTCTGAAAAGGAACTGGGGAAATATCAGGCTGGATTTCGAAGAGGACGCTCAACGACTGATCAACTGTTCTCTCTGAGGATGATCCTAGAAAAGACTATGGAGCGTAAGGTAGTCACCCACCATTTATTCCTGGACTTTAAAGCAGCATACGACAGCGTTGATAGAACGCAACTATACTGTGCCTTGGAGGAGCTAAGCATCCCTCAGAAGCTCGTACGCCTAATCAAGATGACCATGGACAGCTCGAGATGCAGAATACGCGTCGGTTCTGACGACTCCGAAGAGTTTAAAGTGAGCAGTGGGGTTAGGCAAGGGGATGCCCTCGCCTGTCTATTGTTCAATTTGGCAGAGGAGAAAGCTGTAAGAGACTCCGGTATTCAGACCAAAGATATAATCTTCAATCGCCTGACACAGCTTCTTGGTTTTGCTGATGATATTGACATAATAGGTAGGTCTGAACGGGCTCTCAGAGAAGCGTTTATAAGCCTTGAAGCAGCTGCAAGACCACTTGGTCTAGAAGTCAACGAGAGGAAAACTAAGTATATGAGAGTTGGCGGTGAGGTGGATCTGAACTCTCCATTTGAGGTAGGTTCTTTTAAGTTTGAGAGAGTGAAAAGTTTTATATACCTTGGGTCTGAAATTAATAGCAAGAATGACATGGCTCAAGAAATACAAAGAAGGATCACGGCTGCCAATAGATGTGTCTTTGGACTTGGCCGACACTTAAGAAGTAGGTACCTCTCAAAGAAGACCAAGCTGATCATATACAAGACCCTTGTTCGGCCTGTTTTGACATATGGCTCAGAGGCTTGGACGATGACTAAAAGGGATGAGATGAAGCTGAGTGTCTTTGAGCGAGGAGTCCTCAGAAGGATTTATGGTCCAGTAAAGGAGGGAGATGTCTGGAGGAAAAGAAAAAATAGGGAGCTCAGTTCTCTCTATGCAGACATCGACGTAGTCACGTATATTAAACTGGCCAGACTAAGGTGGGCAGGGCATGTGGCCAGAATGAGCACCCTTGAAATACCAAAAAAAATAATGATGGAGGAGCTGCACCTCGTAAGACGGGTAGGAAGGCCGAGGACGAGATGGTTGGACAACGTGGCCTATGATGCGAGAACCCTGCTTGGTGTGCGGAACTGGAGAGCTGCAGCAGAAGACAGAGCCAACTGGCGGAGGCTCTTGGAGGAGGCCCAGTCTCGGTAACGGGATGTTGTGCCATACATGAATGAATGAATGAACTCAACTCATGACGCTTCAGGTTCCACATTTTATCAAAAGTTGCAGTGGCATTGTCCTCCCTACGGTTATATTTCCTGGCATTCGTCCGAAACCAAGTTACCCAATCCCACCACATGCCATCCTAAATCTTCGATCTTATTTAATTTAAATCTTAAATTTCTTCCTGCAAACTCACTCTCGACCTCAGATCTATATTCGATTTTCGCCCCTCTGTAATTCCATTCCTTCTTTTATCCTTCACTCCAATACTGTTCCAATTTTATAATATAAATATATGACAATAGGTTGGAATTTGTTTGATTTTGCCGGTATAACAATTCTCTCGTAAGCTAAAAATGACAAGGTAGGAAGTAATCGAAAAAGAAATATCGCAGAGAAAACACAGATAAAAACTTTTTATTTTATTTTGTGCCGAAGTTTTGATCGAGATTCAGGTCTTTATCAGGATAGAGGAAAGAACAGATAAAAACCAAACGAAAATTGGATTTTTGTTTTAATACGAGTGGCCTATTATTAAAGACGGACATCTACCAGTTTTAGAAAGTGGAGAAAAAGTGAATTTTTGTTCTATAGGTTCAACTCAAACTGTTTCTGATGATTTTAATTAAGTAAGAATGCTCCAACATTGTCATCACCACCTATGCCGATGACACGTGTATCCTATCAGTTAATAACGACCCATCTATTGCATCCCAAACTCTTCAATCACACATCACAGGTCTTGAAAAATGGTATCAAAACTGGAGGATTAAAATAAATTCCAATAAATCCCATTAAATTACCTTCACTCTTCGTCGTAAACCTATGACTTCCTGTCCTACAGTATCCTTCAACAATAGCCCTCTTATCCCTGTCGAACAAATCCGATACTTAGGACTCCACCTTGACAAACGACTCACTTGGAACCCCCATACCAGACTGAAACGACTAGAAACCGCCCGACGTTTTCGACTACTGCAGCACATACTAGACAAACGACTCATATATATATGACAATAATAAGACCTTTTTGGACTTACGGAATTGAGCTTTGGGGCACCACTGAACCATCGAAGTAATCTCCTATCCAATCCTTACAATTCAAAATCCTTCGTAAAATCCTCAACGCTCTTTACTTTGTCACAAATAAAATCATCCATAAAGACCTTAATGTTCCATATGTTTCCGATTTCGCCCAATCCAGATACTTATCCTTCCATTAAAAATTGCAGAACCATCCAAATCCTCTCGTTTCAAACCTTGCTTCCTCTTCGATCCCTGATAATCCTCCGAGGCGTCTGAAAAGAAGATGGCCTCGGGACCTTCTAATATAGAACTTTAATTTGAGTTCTACCAATGGGTAGTTTCTCTGCATGTTGTACATGTCATGTTACCAATGCCATATTTACTTGTTTTATTTTCTATGTAATACAGTTGTTAATTTCATTAAAATAAATAAAAAAAAAAAATTAAGAATGCTCAAGTTGAATCATGAAAAAAATCATTAGAATTGATTTAAATTGAAGCTCGGTTACAAAAATTTGCTTTTCTCCACTTTTTAAAAATAACATATGTCCGTTCCTGATGAAATCCTGAAACTTAGGGCGAATTGACAAAAATAAATAAAATATTTTTATTTGGTTTCTCATTGTAGCTGTAATCCCCAAATAAATTCCAAACCATATTTTAAATATATATTATATATTTAATATGTTTAATTCCTCCTTCATTTGTTGCTAAAGTCACACTCTTGAGAGAATTTTGTTTATTCACCAACAAACCTAAAAACATTACCATCAAAATTATTTGTGAAATTAAATTATCATACTTGCGTAGTTGTTAATTCCAACAATTATAATTTTAATTGAATAATTATTCATATCATTTTTCGAAGATTGTTTTATTTAGGGCAATAGATGAGAATTGATTCCATTATATAATAAGAAAGATTACTTAAACAGATTAGATAAAAGGTATCCGATCGATATAGCTCTGACATTTAATTATCTTTGTTGTTACAGAAATTTTCAGGAATTGTTATCTTAATAGTTACAAGAACTTTTTTTATGTTCATTATCAACTATGTAGATCAGTAGCGGTATCAAGATTTAAATTTTTTTTTTAATAATAATTACTCTGCAAGAAAAATAAAGAAACTTTATAAAATAATGTTTAAGTAGTCCTTTGAAAATGTATTAAGTGGAACAATAACAGTTTTAGGAATACATTTTTTCCTTGAGAGATGCTAACGTATAATAGCTTTATGTGCGTTATAATTTGAAAATATTTCTTATTGTCATTGTTTTGTTAAAAAAGAAAAAGAAGTTCAAAACACTCATAGAAACAAATATAGTTCAATAAAAAAAAAAAATTCTTTTTTTTGCATGGGGTTGGGAAGATGGCTTCTGCCCGCCATGCAAATCTTTTATATATATATATATATATATATATATATATATATATATATATATATATAATAAATATATATATATCGAGAGTTACTTTGAAATAAAAAGGAAGAAAAGAAGTACCTATATGGTAATGGTATTTAAGTGATTTTTTAAAGCCCAATTATATGTAATTACACGAACAGTAATACTTTTAGAGATACTTATTTAATATTTTTTTTCATATGACATGATTATGTTTAACCATGGAGGGTTGGGAGGGGGCCCGAAAGAAACCCCCGTAGATCCGCCTATGGGTACGCTTATAATACTTCCATGTTAGGTTTTAAATAATATTTGTGCAATTGGCAGAGTATTGCTTTTTAGTGAACGACCGAGTTCTAATTGGCCATTTTTAAAATCAGCGGTTTTGGATTGGCAAACAAGGCTCATTCAACTTAGAAAGGTATACACTTTGATATTTCACATCTATTAAAAATAGAATATTTTAATCCTAGCCTCAAGTGTATTAAAATATATCTACTTTATTATTTTGAAAAGGGCCGAAAGGTTTAAAAATAACATTCATAAAATAAAATAAAATTGGAAAAGATACATGTAAGCTTAAAATTTTGAAGTTCGGAAAATTTTCTAAATTTTGAAAAAATATATTTCAAAAACTATTAAATTTACGGAGCCTATTGTGGTCTTAAATTATAGTATATTTAATTTTGTTTAACGTTGTATAGTGTGTTTTGACGAAAACGTGCTCCTTCATGGTCATAATGAGGAAAAACTGAAGAAAGTGCGAAAATATTGCAGTTTTTGGGATATTCCAAAGTAATTTGAAGGGGGCGCCGAGGTGGAAAACTTGGATTTTGCATCTCAGTCACTTCCTATACAAGAAAAAATAAAGAAACCTTCCACCCCCATTCGATACAACTTACGATGTACAAGGTTACTGGACTAACAATTTGGTGCAAAGATTTGGTGTCTTGGATGTATTCCATATGTTCTACTTCTGAACTCATATCATTTGTTTTGGTATTTAATTTTTGGAAAGTGTTACACTAATCACAGCTATGTTGCCTGTTTTTCTTAACAAATTAGTAATGGTGAATAAAAATATTATTTAGGACAATATTAGGAGTCAACTTTTATTATTTTTATTTATTTGGAAATGAAAGTAATTGTTTGGAAATAATAAAACATTGTGTAATAATTTTCAGTGTTTTTTAAGTAGTGGGGGGGCCTAAAAATTTTTACAGCCCCCACGTATCTTGATTCGCCCCTGCCAATAAAGGATCCATCATTTAATTTTTTGGGGAGGAGGGCTTCAGCCCGAAATATCTTTTCTTCATATACATATAAAGATAATTAATAAAAAAAAAAAATAAATAAATTAACTACCAATATGAAATGGTGTTTAAGTGGTTCTTGAAGTCCTATTAAATGTAATTAAACGAACAAGAATACTTTAAGAGGTAATTTTTAATATTTTTTTTTCTGTAAAACATGATTATATTTTATCAATTTGGGGGAGGGGGCTTCAGCCAGAAACCCCCTCCCCCCGTAGATCCGCCTGTGGCCCCTGCCCAATGTTTAAATTCAAATTCTTCATATTCTAATCGTCATGTTAAAAATTATTACCTAAGAACAATTTATATCCGAAATTGATTGATTTATATATTCTATATAATCCGTTTAATTACTTTATTCAAGAAGGCGGTTTTAGAACACCCCGTATCAACAGTTAGATTTTCTAAATATAACACTAACCTATTTAATCCACTTATATTTATTACTCGAGATTTAAAGATCCCATCATACCATATAACTAAATTGATCACACCAAGCACGTTAAAAAATAAATATATATTACATACAGAAGGATATATTCTCTTCTATAAAGCATTTCTGCATTTTGGGACTTGTGTTTGTTATATGACCATGGAAGTTCGGTATTATTAATTATAGTATTTAATTAGAAGCCCTCCGAGGCGTCTGAAAAAAAAGATGGTCTCGAGATCTCAGTTTGTAAATACATTTTTAGAGTGCTACCAGTGGTTAGTTTCTCAACAAGTGGTTTGATGTTATTATATTCTTGTGTTCACATTTACTGAATGTATTTTTATTTGTAATACAGTTGTAAATATCATAAATAAAAAAAATAGAATGGATAACAAACACATTTCAATATTCACACTTTTTCTTTTTCCTTAGACAGGAAAACATTTCTGGCGATCTTTCCATTCTCAAATCCACCACATATAATACATACAATATTAAACTATATATATACAGAAAAAGAGTAATGTTTAAAAGTATGATTGTTCTTATATTTATAGTTAATAGGACTTTAAGAATCACTGAAACACCATTTCATATAGGTAGTTAATTTTTTTTTTTTTCATCCCAAGCAATTATCGTTATATATATATATATATATATATATATATTATTATTTCAATCATTTATAATTTATATTTATATATGCTGACATCCCAACCTATCCCAACACTGTCATCACCATGTATGCCGATGCCACATGTGTCCTATCAGTTAATAATGATCCAATAATTGCACCCCGAACTCTCCAATCACTAATCACAAACCTCGAAGAATGGTGTCAAAATTAGAGGATTAAAATAAATTCTAATAAATCTCGTCAAATCACCTTTACCCTTCGTCGTAAACCTATGACTTCCTGTCCTACAGTATCCTTTTATAATACTCAGCTCATCCCTGTTGAACAAATCCGGTACCTTGGACTCCACTTGGACAAACGTCTAACATGGAATCCTCATACAAGACCTAAACGACAAGAAACCGCTCGACGTTTCCGACAACCCCAGCACTTACTAGACAAACGCTCTAAGCTTTTATTTACAGGACTACAATAAGACCTATTTGGACTTACGGAGTTGAGACTTAGGTATCCACAAAGCCATCGAATTCCTCACGTATCCAATCCGAAATCCTCAATGCTCCTTACTTTGTCACTAATAAAATCATCCATAAAGACCTTAATGTTTCCGAATTGGCCCATAGTAAAGTTCAGAACCATCCGAACCCTCTCGTTTCTAACCTTGCTTCATACTCGATCCCTGAAAACCCTCGGAGGCGTCTGAAAAGAAAATGGTCTAAAGATCTCCTATTGTGAATACATTTTTTTTTTTTAGTGAGTAGTTTCTCAAAAAGTGTTTTCATGTTTTTCTTTTCTCTTATCAAATTTACTGAATGTATTTTCCTTAATACAGTAGTAAATATCATAAATAAAAAACTATGAATTTAAATTGTTGTGTATAGTATTTCGTATAGAATATCCAAGACAAATCAAGCATACTATCAGATCGCTAGTATCATCAGTATAATCAGCTGCCATGAAGTTGATAAAAGACTTAGAGCACGTCTTTAAGTTCGTGTACCTGCCTATTCTCATCTAAGGCGGAGAAAGCTGGACTATTTTGGACAAACATTACAGTTGCGGTTCCTACGTAGATCGGTGGGCAAAACTTAAAGGGATCGTGTTAGAAACGAAACTATAAGAGAACAGCTGGAAGTGCCTGAACTCAAAACTACCTTGGAGAACAGGCAATTAAGGTGGAGGGGGCGGGGTGGCTGAATAGGCTAAAGCGTGTGTAACAGCACCGCTAGTTGCCTGGCAACCGGATAACAGAGATTTGAGATGATATAAAAAGTACGAGTTCGCGTCCCGGTGCCGGAGGGGATTTTTAAATTCCCCGCCCTCACCCCCCGGCCGAGGAAAATCCCGTATAGCCTAAAAGGCTATTAAAGCAATTAAAGCGGTTTGGACATGTCTGCCGCATGAACGAGGACATGGACCCTATAAAGACAGAGGCTCGACCCACAAGGAAGAGGCCACGAGGGCGTCCCAGAGTTTCATAGCAGGAGTTCCTGCAGAGGATCGGAGGTAGAAGAGACAAATCCTTCAACCAAACCGATTAAGCAGAGACCGGGAAGAGTGGCTACGCTGGATAGAGACCCCTCGACTCTAGAGATAGCATTCTGAGGAAGACAAAGAAATATGTTTTAATTAAAGAGAACATGAAATAAAAAAAAACTAAGTCGTGTGCAGACCATACGTTAGAAGTGAGAACATCAACATGAAATATAAATTATATATTATAGCTCATTAGAAAGAGGATGAAATGCTGAACATTTTCCATGCTTACATTATGCTGCTCCGATGTTTACTTTCTGCGATATTTTAACCATATCTTCAATAAAACTCGTTATAATTTGGTTTTCGAGACTATTTTTTAACTTTTGCGTTAAGACACTATTTTGAATAATAGTTCATTACAAAGAGAATGAAATGATGAACGTTTTCCCCTCACTAACAATATGCAGATCCGAGTTTTAGTTTTTGAAATATTTCAATACATATTCAAAAATAGTCGAATCCATCTGACTTTACCCGAGCGTAACACATCGAAAATCTTCAATGACGGTTCAATCTAAATCACTTTCCACAAAAAAAGTACAAAATGTACCAAAAGAAGTTTTCACTTAAAAATAATTTTAGTGTCATTCAGCTGATGTATTACTGCAGGCTTGCTTCAATTTTGTAATATTAAAAACTGTTATATCATGTATTTTTGTAAATAAAATTTACTCAATACTGCAACTATTACTTTTAGATAAGTTAACGAACACTGGACTTAATTGATATAGGTTTTTCTTGTCCTGATATATTTTTTTACATGCTCAGACTGGTATTTACGGAACTTTGTTTTTGGAATTATATCTTAATAAAACTGACCACGTTATACCAGAGTGACCAATGAATTGGGGAGGAATGCCATCTTGTTAATCGGAGAGAATATAATAAAACGATTACCTTACTATTTTATATCTGGAACTATTTAAAATTGATTGACGTAAGGATAGAAAAAGTAATTATTTAATTTCATTGATGCGTCAGCAACTTAAACGATTAATTTATCTCAAAGTGAATTAATTCTTTAATTAATAAATCATAATTATTCACATTTTTTTTATCTTCGCCTTTTTGGCAATACGGGGTTTTACTGGTCCATGAGGTAAATACAGGGGGTTCAATGCTAGGGTTAAATAAATTCCCCCGGCACCGAGACGCGAACTCGTACTTAGTTTATCAAATTATATCTTTGATCAGGATGGCGGGCAACAGCGGTGCTGTGTAAATAAATGCAAAATAGCTCTTATCAATTAACTGTAGGCAAGCAATTATAATTACATAACCTAAAAATTCTTACAAGCTTGTGGAAGTTTGAATGTGTTATAGGTGGAGGAATAGGAGTTGTTTAAAGGAATTTGTGGAGGTGGTTTGACGTATGGAGATAGGTAAGAAGTTCCTAAACGAGGTAGCGCGAATGACGAAGGATTTACTAAAGAAAGTGGTTTTATGGGAGAGGAGAAGAAGAAATGTTTCAAGGACAATTTAAGGCATTAAGCTCTCTCTTTACATTTTTTTTTATGTCTACGGCAGTCGCTACAAAAAAATTGCGAGAAATATGCCAACTGCAAGTGGCAAGGCATTGGTGTTCGCTATTTTAAAGAGACCCCGAAAGCAAATAAATGCATGTATGAAAAGCAATTACTTTTTGGGTCTGAATGGTCGAATGCCCTGAAACTAAACATCAATTATACATCCCTGCGTGGAGTCTCAGGTGTCAGCGGACAGGTAAGAGAAGTTGAGTCCCTCTGTCGCAAATGCGGCAGAGAATCTAAAACACCAGCACATGTGCTTGGAAAATGCCCCAACAACTCCCTCCTTATAACACTTCGGCACCATAGGGTCAAGTTCGAGTTGATGAAAAGGAATTCACTATAAGGAGTCCTTATAGAAAAGGAATTCATCTGCTTTGGCGAGGCCTATTGCATTGACAGTGAAGGCTCTACAAGATATTGTGGCATTTACCAGGACATGAAGTACAGCGCTGATCTTTGATCCTACCGAGCAATGACTTCGATCAGGCAAGTGAAGTGGAAAGGGGAAAGAAGATCACATATGATAAATGTATTCCTTTCCTAAAAGAAAAGCTCAATCAGACCTTCGGAGAGAGAGAGTTCACCGTGAGAGGCCTCTGGTTTGGGTCTCGCGGAACAATTCCAAAAAGAACAAGGAGCTTCCTCGAGGAACTAGGTATCGACATTAAGGACGTAACGAGGTTGGCTGAAGATATAGTCCTCGACTCCCTGGGAATCATTCATCACCACGTGTATGGCTAGGTTGGGTGTTTTAAATAATGTATATATTTATATATTTATTGAAAAAGTTTTACACTTTTGTTTGTTGTTATTGTCATTCAGTTTATACTGAATAGTTTTAAGCATCTTAATACATATAGCATTAGTGAGAGATAAAGAGAGAGAAGGAAGAGAAAGGAAAATTAAATGGGGGAAAAAAAAGTGCTTCAACAAGAAAAAAAATTATTATATTCATATTTATTAACCACTTCTATAAGCAAACTTTATCAATTGTCTTAAAGATTAATCAGTATGCAAGATTAATATAATTGGGCTGCAAGCTTTTATATTTTATATGAAAATTAAGTGTTTCTCTCTCTCCGGAAAAATTACAAGTTCCATTTTCTTTTTTAATTTTCCATTTCCGTTTATTTAATTTAGCTTCCTAGACTAATCTTTTGGGATTCTATGCGATGCAGCTCTTTTTCCGATGACGGAATGCAGGGTTATAGGACAACCTCAACCTGGAGGACCAGTGTACTTGATTTTGGGGTGTCCTTCTAGTTAGGTTACTTCACCGAAATCCGAGGACTACGGCTGGCAGACCCATCTGTCTCCGAAGTACCATTTCCTGCACTCCGTTATGGTTACACCGCAATTGCTCTGTACAACCTCTGGTACTCAGGGAGCACCACGTGGAGGTAGAGATCAGATTTTAGTCCCTAAAAAAATACTTCTGTTTAAAATATATGAGTATCGCTACTCATGAATAACTGTGGACACATTAGGAAGGGGTGGCTGAGCGGGTTAACGCGTGTACACGGCACCACTAGCGGATCCAGGACTTAATTTTGGGGGGGGCTTCAGCCTGAAAGATTTTTTTCATATATGTAACGATAATTAATTTGAAAAAAAAAGAGAAAGAAATTAACTACCTATGTGAAATGTTGTTTAATTGGTTCTTGAAATCCTATTAAATGTAATTACACGAACAATAATACCTTAAGAGATAGTTTTTAATATTTTTTTCGGTAAAGTATTAGTTATAGTAAAGTATTATTAGTATTAGTTCGGTAAAGAGATTTCAATGCAAGATTAGGCAATAAAGAAGATGACAAACCAGCGGAAAGACGTTGAAAAGTGTCTATAAATGATAGTAGCCGACGGCTGACAAATGCTTGTAAAGAACTAGAAACGAAAATAGAATTCGCAAATACATGTAACGAATACAAGTATTTAATTTTCATTTATGATGAAGCGAGGAGATTGTGGAGTCGATTGAAATAATCAAAAAGAGTTGTAGTCTCTCCACTTCATTAAACTCAGCTGATGTAATCGCTGGCTAAATAACATCGGACATTGAGTCACCTACATCCGTGTGAAATTAAAACTTGATTTGAATATTGTGGCGGGCGGAAATTTTGAGATGAGATTTTTTTCTTCCGATTTCCGGCTAATACGTTAATTCTAAAAGTGTATACCGCATTTGTTATGCTCGGGAAATTGAACCGAATGACATCTTGAACGGGAAGATCGGACAAAGTTGTAAAATGAGTGTGTTTTACCTGTGTTTTAATCGGACAATGCGTTACAGTGTTTGGGATTTCGGATTTTACCTGTTGAGTTGTGATAATTTTTTATTACAATGGTACAACTTTTAAATGTGGTTGGTAGATTAGGTTGGGATGAGAATCGAAGTAAGTAACTGCCTAACTGGGATCTATTGACAAATTAAAATTATCTCTAAAGGGATTATATTAAAGGGATCTCTAGACAAATAGCCGAATAACAAAGTTTTTATTATGACTATTGCGAAACCTTGACTTTCATAAGCCTCTCCATAAAAAATTTCAAAACAATCCTCCCCACTCAATTTTATGAAATTAAATAAGGATTCCCCCTCCACAATACAAAAATAAGTTAAATAAATAATCCCCCTCCATCTCATCGATGGGTATATCTAGTGTTGTCCAAAATCTGCCTTGATCTTGCACTTTGCAAAACCAAGACCAACGCCACCTAACTGTTGCAAGACCAAGACCAGGACTGGTAAAAAAAATTGATTTTTTAAATACAAATTTTGGCAAAATAGTTACTAATACTTGACAATCTTAGTTACTATGTATTAATATTTGATATGACCAATATACTTTTCCCAAAACAACAACCAATATAATTTTGCATTTAACTCCTCTAATTTTTCATTCGGGCATAGTTAGGTTTCTCCTATCTAAAAAATTGCAGTAATATCTCTATTGTAATACGCTTATAAGTAACTGCAAGACTGTTGAGAGAGTCTTGCGCAAGACCAAGACCATTACCAAGACTGATTTTGGAAGACCAAGACTCGTCTCGGTCTCGCATTTGGGCAACATTAGGTATATCAACTAGTTGTAAAATATATTGTTCAAAGTATTATATTATTAAGATTAAGATAATAATTTAAAATTAAAATAAATCAGTTTTTATTATGTTATTATAATAAAAAAAATTAGTTTTGTTATTCTAATTGATCCGTTGAATTGTAAAAATTTTAAATGTGGCTAGCGGTAGAGTAGGTTGGAATGAAAATCGAAGTAAGTAACTGCCTAACTGGGATCTATTGAAAAATTAAAATTATCTCTAAAGGGATTATATTAAAAGGATCTCTAGACAAATAGCCGCATAACAAAGTTTTTATTATGAGTATTGCTAAACCTTGTCTTTCATAAGCTTCCCCATAAAAAATTTCAAAACAACCCTCTCCACTCATTTTTATGAAATTAAATAAGGATTCCCCTTGTGGACCCCTCTCCATTATGCAAAATCCATCTAAAAAAAAATTTCTAAAATTTTAACTGTACACCCGTAAATAACGGGTACATAAGCTAGTTGTAAAATAAATTGTTCAAAGTATTATATTATTGAGGTGAAGATAATAAATTAAAATTAAAATAAATTAGTTTTTTAATTTTTTTATTATAATTAAAAAAATTAAGTTTTGTTATTATAATTGATCAGTTGAATAGTAAAACTTTTAAATGTGGCTTGCAGTAGAGTAGGTTGGGATGAGAATCGAAGTAACTTCCTAACCGTGATCTCTTGACAAATTACTCTAGAATTCAAAACATTAGTTCTACTCAATATTTTATTTTTTAATTAAATAAGTCAAGCAAATCTAAATATAATGTCAAAATTACGAAAGTATACCAAATTCTGTTGGACAATGCGAACATACAGACAAACATTTTTTTAAAAGTGTATTTAGTGTCTGTAATGTATGAAAAGGATCGATATTATGAAACGGGTTGATTCTATTCAGTGAACAGACAAAAACTTTATTATATATATATATATATATATATATATATATATATATATATATATATATATATAGAGAGAGAGAGAGAGAGAGAGAGAGAGAGAGACAGAGTAAATTTAGGTATAGGTAACGTACAGGGTTATAATATTGTGTTATTGTTGAATGGAATTATTTCAAACATCCTCCCCCAATATTTGAAATGATTGACCACTATCCTATTAGTGTTGCCCAAAATCGGTCTTGGTCTTGCACTTTTCGAGACCAAGACCAAGGCCGCTTAACTGTTGCAAGACCAAGACCAGGACTGATAAAAAAATCAATTTTTTTAATAAAAATTAATCCAAAAAAAGTTACTAATACTTGGCAATCTTAGTTACTGTATGATAATAATTGATATAAATAATATAGTTTTGCATTCAACTCCTCTATTTTTTCATTCAGGCTTCGTTAGGTTTCTCCTATCTAAAAAAATACAGTAATATCTCTATAGTAATAAGCTAATAAGTAACTGCAAGACTGCTGCGAGAGTCTTGCGCAAGACCAAGACCATGACCAAGACTGAGTTTGCAAGAATAAGACTCGTCTCGGTCTCGCATTTGGGCAACACTATATGCTATAAACAAACAAAACCATCTAAGTTAAAACTCCGGGTGAGCCAGAAACCTCTTCAAGTGTCTGTCGCTCTGATTAGGATAATAATAACTGAGTCAGTTATATTATCAGTGCTACTTCTATTATTGATTTAATCATTCGCGATTGTTGCGATAAGGATAAGATGACTCACGTTATGAGGAAGGAGACGGGGACCAAGAAGGCGATGCCGGCCGGCAAGAGGTGCAGTCCCTTCGCCATGACATCCGTCACTGAGCGCTCCTCTCGATATCGCCTTATCTCAGCTATCGGAGAGTTCGGGCGAGTTCCTAAACTCATCGATGGGTCCATAAATCGAAGAAGATTATTAAGCAGTTTTTCAAATAATATATTTTAAAATACTAAAATAAAATATTTTTTTCTATTTTGCATTTTATGAAGTAAAACATAGAATAGATTATTTGAAACTGTATTTTCAAAATACAAAATAAATTTCAACTCTCTCAGGCCGAATTTTGATCCGACGTCACTATATTCGATAATGTTAAATTCACGCATTAAGTGTAAGCATGGCTTAGCCATCATGAATTCTAAACTGAAGTAAACCAATGTTTACAGAAAAAAGATCCAAACTAATATAAATTTAATATAAGGTAATATCGTTACTGTTTGTGCGAAAGGTCGTATGTAATAATTTTATTTTTATTCTCCTTGCGCTAAAGAGCTAAGTAGGCTGCTAAATAGGAAAATAGCAGAGGGAAATTAAGTATGCAATTATATTAATAAACCGTTAAGAAATAATCGGTTTTTAATGCATTTACTGTAAAAAAATGTAATTATTACATAGGACCTTTTGCACTAAATGTAGCAGTATGTCTTGTGGCACTTTAAAATACATGAAAATTATATAAAAGATCGCTTTATAAGCAATATCTTCTTCCGCTGATCATTCCTTGCGAAGTTTTACAAAGCATTGTTACAAATCGTGTTGTATAGTATTTTAAGAGTCGTGTATTTACGTTCAAATACAATTTGTTTTAATGTGATATTTTGCCTTGCATTGTCATTCAACGGTGTCATTTTGTGGTGTATTCTTTTTGTAGTAGGGTGAACTCTAATATTTTTGTAGTGTTTTGGGTCTTTTCATTGTATTTGTGTTGTATTATGTTTTTAATGTTTATTGTATTTATGTTTACTACAGTATTTTTGTGTTTTTTTGTTTCTTGTATTATAAAGAGTAGCCTCGTGTTGTGTTTTGTGTCGCGTTTAGCCGTTCTATGGCAAATTTTATTGTATTCTTATGAAATTTTATGTTGTTGTTTTTTTTTGTAGTTTTGTTTAGCTTTTATGTGTTTGTGTCCAATCATATTGTATTTTTTTAAATATTTTTGAATTGTATTTTTTATTGCTATTTTATATTGAATTTTTGCATTAGATGTTGTGAATTATGTTGTATTTTTTATTTGTATTGTATTTTTGTATAGTAATTTTGGAGTATTTTCTATTCTGTTGTATTGTGATGTATTTTGTATTTACATTATATTTTTGTTATGTTTTGGTATTGTATTTTTGTGTTGTATTTCTCTTGTATTATTGCATTGCGCTTTTGTGTTGTGCTGTTGTACTGTATTTTCATCTTATTTTTATATATTTTCACTATATTTTTTCACTGTATTTTTAAGTGGTATTTTTAGCACTGAATTTTAAAGGGTATTTTTATGTTCTGTCTTTCATTGTATTTTTGAGTTGTATCTTTTATTGTATTTCTGAGATGTATCTTTCATTGTATTTTTCTTGTGTTTATGTATTGCATTTTTGGAGGTGTTTTGTTGTGTATTTTGTACTGCATTGTGTGTTGTATTTTTGCATTGTACCTTTGTTGTATTTTTCAGCTGTATCTTTCATTGTATTTTTGATTAGTATCGATTTAAAGGAGAGTTAGGTTTATTTTTATGCATTTACGGTGTTTCTGTATCAATAAGTAAAAATGGAAGTTTCGAAAACGTACCTGATAAAAGTTTAACGTCATCAATCATTTTCTTATTTACTTTTTGCCATAAACTGACTTTTAAACTAGTTACAAATAAATATTTAGCCCATTAATAACCCCAGAATCAGAAGTGATAAGGAGTAAAGATATAAACAATAATAATATAACATGGTTTTAAAACCCTATAACTTAGGAATCTGATAAGAAGTCACCCATCTCTTAGTAATAGTAAACCAAAAATTATTACAATATGCTTTCTATTATTTACACATTAAGAAATTATAATTTTGTTGTTGTGAATTCAGATCAGAAACTAACTACCTTATGTTCTACAAAATTATGATTTGCTACAGTGGAAATTTACACCAGTTCATAAATATGTATTTCTATCGATGCAAATACTGATTCATTGTCTTATGCTTCTACATGCCACTGAGAATAAATTAAACACTTTGCCTCCGGTTTCGATTTATATTTGTGAATACTATTAGAATTTGATCAAATTTGATTTTGAATGGAAATGAAAAAAATATCAACAAACAACATTTACTCCTTAGCACTGTTATAAGACAATTTGTTATAAGACATAAGTTGTTACAAAAGTCCTTATGCACGAATATAGCTTTATTTCACATCACATATTTTAAACATTATTGAATAATACTTTTCAAAGCAAAGTCCATTGTTTTCAGCTACTTTCAGCCAGTAACTCGATTTGATTCTGGTATACCACTCCTTTGCTTTTGAGGCAAAGGACTCTTCACATCCAATTTTATGTCCATAATTATCAAAGATCCGACCTTTTAAAAAATCACCTAAGGATCTAAACCAGTAACTTTCCAAACTACAGCCTGCTGGTCGGATCAGGCCCACGAACGTTTCTATTATTAACTTAAAAATATAAAATTAAGCAAATTATTTACATTCGACCGCGGGACAAAAAGTTTGGTGACCCATAATCTAAACAAACCATAATCTGATGGTGTAATATCTGATCTATACGTAGGAGTAATGTTGCCCAAATACGAGACCGAGATGATTTTTTTTTCTTGGTCTTGCAAACTCAGTCTTGGTCATGGTCTTGGTCTTGCGCAAGAATTTCGCAATAGTCTTGCAGTTACTTATTAACTTATTATTATAGAGATATTACTGTAATTTGTTAGATAGGAGAAACTTAACTAAGCCCGAATGAAAAATTAGAGGATTTAAATGCAAAAGTATATTGGTTATACCAATTATTTACATATAGTAACTAATATTGTCAAATATTATTAACTATTTTGCCTTAATTTCTATTTAAAAATCGATTTTTTTTTACCAGTCCTTGTCTTGGTCTTGCCAAATGCAAGACCTTTTTTTATTTTATTATTTTATTTATTTATATTATATTTACAACTGTATATAATGACATGAAACACATGTTGAGAAACTATCCATTGGTAGCACTCTAATAATATGTCTATATTAGGTGATCCCCTGGCCATCTTCTTTTCAGACGCCTCGGAGAGTTATCAGGAATTGAATAGGAAGCAAGGTTAGAAACAAGAGGGTTGGGACGGTTATGAAGTTTATTATGGAAGGACAGATATCTGGATTGGGCCAAATCTGATACATAAGGAACATTAAGGTCATTATGGATGATTTTATTTGTAACAAAGTAAGGAGCATTGAGGATTTTACGAAGGATTTTGGATTGTAAGGATTGGATACGAGAGGAATTAGAAGGTTTGGTGGAACGCCATAGCTCAACTCCGTAAGTCCAAATAGGCCTTATTATAGTCATGTAAATGAGTCTTTTATAATTAATTTCTAAGGTTAGAGCGTTTGTCTAGTAAGTGTTGAAGTAGTCGGAAACGTCGAGCTGTTTCTTGTCGTTTCAGTCTGGTATGAGGATTCCAAGTTAGACGTTTGTCCAGATGGAGTCCTAGGTAACAATGCAAGACCAAGACCGATTTTGGCCAAAACTACGCAGGACGAGGCAAAACGTTTACTACTTGCAGTTCCGATAATTTTTCCTTGGTCACATGAGAACGATGTGCAGGGGCACTGTGGTGATCCAAAATGGCTTGGTTTCTGTTGACTAAAGCGGGGTACTTTACACTCAAAATTGCATAAAATCTGTTTAGCTGTTCACACAAGGTTGGAGTTCTCTGCCCGACCATCAAGAACAAGCTGAAAATGCAAAACGCTTTCTTTCATGAAGCACAAAATCGTATTTTTCCCGTACCGATCTTGGCGAACCTCCAGTTGTGCTGATTTAGCTGATCATACCAACTATTCATGTTTGCTAGGGTTTTTTTTAAATATACACTTTTTGTCCCTTGTGATTTTTTTTTTTTTTTTTCCAAAACCTGTCATCCTTCGAATTTCGATGCAAAGTTTTGCAAATATCAACTCACCGCTGGGGTTTGATGTACAAGGGCTTTTGTTACAACCTAGTAATAACAATTCATTAATTACTGCTCGTTTACAATTCAAGAAATACTATCCTAATCCTATTATACTTTATTTATTATGGATAATTTATTATTATTATGGTGTAGACGGACGAGTTCTAGAATGGTGAAGACCAAGTAAGCAATTAGCTCAGTGCAGTATAGTGGGAAGAGTGCAGTTCGAAGAAGGGTCGGTGTTGGTTTGGTGTGGAATATGTTTAAAATCAAGTACGGACCTCCATGTGTTCCGAAGGCCGAGGCTCAATGTACACACGTACATCACTGACATCCTCGAGAAATATGTGGTACTTTTTGGCTCATTTATCGCCCTCAGTTTCCTTTATATATAGGATAATGTTTGCCGGACTTCGAAAATGTTGTACAGGATTATCTAGATGGGGTTACTGTTAGCACCTTGAAGAGGTCAGCTCGCAGCCCGGACTTCAATCCTATTTAGCATCTTCGGAATCAGCCTAGGACATTGGGCAAAGCCATACCTAATTTTCTTTCACTTATATTATTAAAGCATAGAATCTTTATTCTGTAATTAATACAACATTTATTGGTATTTAAAAATTAATATTTTTTATAAACGAGACGCTTAAAAAGAAGATTTCCTGATCTCCTATCTCCAAAATATCAAAAATATGAAGAAAAAAAAAATAATTTACTCATATATTTATAATATTAAAAGTATTTGCTCATATATTTATTTCATAATATGTCGATCATGTAAATATTGACAGTTGTCAAAAGAAAATTTTAATAATAAACTAATCTAATTATTATTTTTTTGTTTATTTAATGAAATTTACAACTGTATATAAATACAACTAGTAAATATGCACAAATTAGGAATAATGACGTGAACAAGGTTGAAGAGATACAACCCAGTGGTAGCACTCCCTAAATAATTCTAGGTAAGAAGATCACGAGGCCATCTCCTTTTCAGACGCCAAGGAGGATTATCAGGAATCGGGGAAGAAGCAAGGGTGGAAACTATTAGATTCGGATGGGACTGGAATTTACCATGAATAGATAGATTTCTGGCTCGGGCTAAATCAGCGACATATGGTACATTAAGGTCTTTATGAATGGTTTGATTTGTGACAAAGTATGGAGCATTAAGGATTTTACGAAGGAAGGTGGAGCCCCAAAGCTGTCCATATAGGTCTTATTATAGTTATGTAGATAACTCTTTTGTAATTAGTCAAAAGTTTAGAGCGTTTGTCTAGTAAGTATTGGAACAGTCAGAAACGTTGAGCAGTATCTCATTGTTTCAGTTTAGTATGAGGATACTCTAGTTATGAAGTAGATCTATGCAATCTAGTAAAATCAGATAAAAACACCAAAAAGCCTTATAATCAGCTTGGATAAAATTATTGATAGCTTCTTTTTACCACTTTATTACCCTCACCCCAAAGTAATTCATTAAAAATATACTTTTTGTTGAAAATGTTATAATTATAAACTGTTTACTTCAATATCACACGATCCGTGAGGGTGAATATTGATACGTGGTCCTGCATTAACTATGTTCAAGTCGTCAACAAGATAAATAACAGATCAAAAGGTTGTAGTTAACAGTTCACCAAGATGAAGTGCCTTGTGATCTTGACGATAACTGCTCTCCTTCAAGCCTCCTTAGGTAATTGATGTAATTAATACATTAGAATTGTAAATAATAAAAATAACTATTATAATATAGGAACATTGGTAATTTATACTGCTGCCTAAGGAAAATCGTCTAGAATAGAATAATAAACATTTTACATTTAAAGCTTCCTAAACAAGGATATAATATTTAGAATAATACATTATTATTGAATTGGTTGTTTTAAAACTCATTATTTTTTCAAGTGGCCAGTTCATCACCTGCTGAAGGAGTAGCGGATGCAAAAGCAAGTGCAAATGCAGGCGCTGAAGCAAAAGGTGAGAGTGGAGGCTTTGGATCGGCAATCAGCGGACTTCTTTCGAAAATCGGTATAAATCTCGGTGGCTCTTCTGACGCTGGAGCCAAAGCTGGCGCCGAAGGTGACAAAGCAGGAGTAGAGGCTGGAGCTTCCGGAGCTGCTGAAGCAGCAGGGTCAGGTCCTGAAGGCAAAGCTGCAGCTCAGTCCGAAGCAGGAGCTTCTTCAGGAATCGAAGGTTCAGCTGGATCAGCGGGAGCCAAGAGTGAGGTAGGAGTCAAAGGAGAAGAAACCGAAGCGGCCGCCAAAGCTGGAGCCTCAGCCAAAACAGCCAAGTCACGATTTTACGGAGGAAGAGCATCATCTCAGTCTGGAGCCATGGCCGGAGGTTATGGAGGTTATGGAGGTTACGGGAGCGGTGGAGCAGCTGCTGCTTCCAATGCTAATGCTGGATATGGTGGATATGGAGGCTATGGTGGTTATGATGGATATGGTGGAGCTGCAGCCTCCAGCGGTGCAATGGCAGGAGGATATGGTTACTAAATTAATAATAACTAATAATGTTTTCTAATAAAGATATTCAATGAAAACATATTTTTTCTATCATTACCATTAATTAATAACTCTTTTTCCCCATACTCTATATTTAATTTATACTATCTATTTCTTATTACACCATAGTAGGCAAAATGTTACTAAAAAAACTTTCCTTAGTAAAAATGTGGGTTACAAAACATATTAACAGAAGTTGGAAAGCTGTTACATCCATGTTACTCAACTAAGGATAATATTGATACTATACCGAGTAGCCTACAAAGGACTTCATAAAATTCGTAAGCATCTTCTCAATCTTGCAAACACTAGTTGAACCTTTTATCATTTATTATTAAATTTTGTCGCGCCATTACAAAAAGTAACTAAGTACATTTATGATGGAGTTAATTAAGTTAAGAAATGAAGAAGCTAAGCATGCATGCATACAACTCACTAATACAAGCAAATCAAGTTCTAGTCGTGCTCATGGCTTAATTATGTTTAGTTCAACTTTTTCGACCCTTCACCATCCAATTCTATTCCTTTCGGCGATCTTTCTGATTGAAGTGCTTCTCTTCTATCCAAGGAGAACTGGGTTTGACCAATTAGTTTTTTCATCCGTACATTGGCATTCTCTCTTCATCTAGTGCCGAAAGAAGTCTTCTCGCAGTTGATATCAATAGATATACCTTCGACTAAGATCTGCACTGTCTGTATGGTCTAGTGGCTCATGGCAGAGTCATCCGATTCAATATTCTCTTCTGTTGATGCGAGCTATTTTGATTCCATGTCGGAGATTTATAGAGAGAGCGCCTAATCAAGAATACTCTCAGATGATTCCTTTATAAATTGTCAATATGACAGGGTATATGAGGCCCCAAAAGACGCCCTCGATGTAACAGAGTCCAGGGGGCAGAAACCATAGGGTCAGGGACCATGGGCCAAGGGCTAGGGTCACTCTACTTCACAAATATTCCAAGTGAAGGGTAACGATAAACTTTTTACTGATTCTTATTCCAAGATAGATGATAAATTTACTTCGACTTATCATTTGTCCATATATATCAAAATTAATAGGGTATGCCCTTTAAGTATAATACCTCAAAAGAAAGGACTGAGTCCTGGCAACCGCTATCCTCAACTTCTTTCTCTTGCACATTCCTCGAGGTTGGCACACTGGTCAGCTCACATATTTTAATTTAGCGCTGCTGTTCAAGGCCAATATAACGGCCAGAGAATGCATGGCGGAGAACCTCTCTCCTTCAGCACTCTCAGCAGCTCGCCGAATACCAATTTCCATAAGGTTGGACCTAGGACACAGTCCTGCATTCTCTTTCCACAGAATCTTCTACTTCAAAGAAGCTGCTGGTATCTTCAAGCTCCGATCCTGTAGCTTGTTTCTGAAGAGGTCATGTAAGTTGCTAGGAGATTTTGCAACTTCTAGGCCACCAAATGATATTGAGGACGAATGATATGTCCAATATGAAAAGGATAACATTATTATGTTCTGATAAGTAAGTAATCTCCGCCTTCTCTTCAACATCAAGACGCACTTTCAATATGTCTTAAATTTAGTCCATCCATATTGCCGTGGTTAGCTAGCTATTGAGATGAATAGCAGTGTATTGAGCTTGTCATTAGTACAGTCTTCAAAATTGTATTAATGATATAGTCGAGGCATGAAGGCCTATAATAAGATTTGGCTACTTGCTTGTCTTTATTTCATTACTTATAAAGGGGCTTAACGTTAGCAATATTTTGCTGCCTAGAATTTCAAGGTTAACGTGGTCCAACCAGTTCTTAGGCTGTTCACGGCAGCACTGAGATCCCATATGTCCCATTGTAGGAACAAGTACATACGGAGAAGACATACGGTTTCATGTTGTTGTTATTTAGGGCTTACATGCATAAAACTCCGAGGTCATCAACGCCTGTTATGTGTTTTATGTTTCTCTCATCTTCATTATCGGGGATAGGATTCCGCTATGAACCTCTTCGCCTCCAGAGTGTTTACTTGGGCTAATCAGCGTTTCAATCCAAAAATTATCCATAAGATACATGAAATGTGTTGAACTTCATCAAGCGTCCCCAACAATGCTTTTTCATGTTAAGTTATCATTAAGGAAGTATTAGCATGATCTCAACTTTTAGTTCATTGCTTTGAACATGTTAAGTTTTTAGTGTGATATGTCATATGTGTGCATGTTGTGTTATATGTGTATTGATATTTATGTTGATGTGTTGTCATATCATTATAATTATATTAGTTACTTTATTATTACTCTCAAATTGGCACTACAATCCATATAAGACCTAGGCCTCCATTAACAGCTTGCTTCATTCGACTCTAGTAGCCGAAATCGTAGCAAATATTCTCCAGCGGCATACAGCTAACGTCTTCAAGAATACCTCAACATCATAACAGTTGAGGTCTATCCCGTTTTTTTTTTTTTTTTTTTACAACATTATAATTATAAGATAATATATTATAAGAACGGAGAGCTACAAGATAAGTGGAACCCTGATCAACTGTGTTGAATTGATAAAATGCATACAGTATACTTTTCAGTTCAAGATACTACGTTTATTTAAAAATAGAGAGAGAAAATAAGACGAGATTATTGTAATAAATGCCAAAAAACAACAATTATTTTTCTCTTTTTATGTACAAACCATTGATCATAGTATCAAAGCAGATGGGGTAAAGAAGCAATCCCAATGAGTATAGAATAATAGTTTCCACAATGTTCTTTAGTTCTTTATTTCAACATATAGCTTTTCCAAAAACAGGCAAAGAATGCAGAATAGAAGAATGGCCAAAATCATATATATATATAATGAGAGTGGAAGGAAAAATGCGAAGGTGAAGGTTCAGAATGACTTGGGAAAGTTCAGTCTGAGAGGATTTCGATAGGAGAGGAATGAACTGGAGTAGACGCGGTCATTTAGTGCATGAACGAGATAAATGGATCAGGATCTATAAACAGGATCCTTTACACTGATCTGCGGTTGAAGGGGAATCGATTAAGAAGAGAAAAAGATATTTTTTCAAAAAATTACTTGTAAGAATGAAGAGTTTTCCCAATTACGAACCAATGAGTAAATTTTCTTTCACCAAATTTCTCTCCATGCTCTTTTAGCAAATATGAAATGCATTTATATAGTTTCCTTCCTTGTTTGCCTGTATGCTAAGGTCATGTTCCTGATAGTTCGTTTCGAATCTTATTATGGAGCCTACTGTCAGTGCTCCAACTCTTTGTTATAGTATTTATTGCTTTATACTTATTCATTATATTTATATTTTGTTCATTACTATTATTCACACTAAAAATAAAAAAACAAATATTATGGTGGAAATTCAGCTTATTTCTGTAAGCAATCGGTTTTATTAAAGAAGGGAAAAATCCATTATTTGGGATTTTGTTACCATAGGACTAAGAAACTTCTAATAAAACTACCTTCATAAAATTTAACTTTAAATGCAAATGAAAATTATATTCGTTATTGAAAAAAAAAAACTATTTTCGAGGAATTTATTTATTAAATAATTATGCATATAAGTAATATTTGTGCATAGCAATCATTTAGTAACCATATCCTCCCGCCATTGCACCACTGGAGGCTGCAGATTCACCATATCCACCATAACCACCATATCCACCATAGCCGCCATACCCAGCATTAGCATTGGAAGCAGCACCGGCTGCTCCACCGCCCCCGTAACCTCCTTGACCTCCATAACCTCCAGCCATGGCTCCAGACTGAGATGAAGCTCTTCCTCCGTAAAATCGGGACTTGGCTGTTTTGGCTGAGGCTTCAGCTTTGGCGGCCGCACTACTTTCGTCTCCTTTGACTCCTACCTCACTCTTGGCTCCGGCTGATCCAACTGAACCTTCGACTCCTGAAGACGCAGCTGCTTCTGACTGAGCTGCAACCTTGTCATCAGCGCCACCAGACTCTAATTCTGCTGCTGATTTTGCCTTAGCTTCAGTAGGGAATGCACTTGTGAAGTCAGGGCCTGGAATAATAATTATCATAAAAAAATGACTAATAATTAATAACAATGGAAAAAAATAGTATAGTAAATATCAAACTTAGTTAGATAACAATAACATTAATAATACAGCACCCAGTCATTGCTGGCTTATTAAGTAAACCTCTAATATCAGCAGTACCAGATCCAGGATTTAATTTTTGGGGAAAGCTTTTTTTTCATAAAAATAACGATAATTTCTTTGGAAAAAATGAAAGAAACTAACTACCTATATGAAATGGTGTTTAAGTGATTCCTAAAGTCCTTTTAAATATAATTAAACGAACAATAACACTTTAAGAGATAATGTTTTAATATTTTTTCCATAAAACATGGTTATATTTTACAATTTTGGCGGGGGGTTCTTCAACCCCAAATCCCTCCCGTAGATCCGCCCGTGAATATGAGTACTTATGGTACATATAGAGAACCTCGTCGAGAAAATATCTGACATATTGGCATAACATGATCACACCGTATATGAAATTTCAGATATTTCCAAATGATGCTTGAGTCCACCCGAATTAATGAATGAAACACTTTATATTCCGAAATCCTGAAAATTCTCAAATTACGGGTACACTATGCTATGATGAAGCCAGTTCTGATATATGGACGTGAGACCTGGACAATAACCAGCCACTTACAAAAAAGTATTAAAAGATTTGAGATAAAAATACTCCTCACCATAACCGGAGCGAGTTAAGAGTATCTCGGTTCATAGTACTAACTCATGAGGAATAAAGAGTTGCATATAAAAACTGACCAATCAATATCTCATGATATGAAGGCACAGAGGTTAAGATGGACGGGGCATGTAGCTCGAACCAATCCATCTAATAGCCTCCACACGGGAATGAAAGACCTCAATAGTAAGACCAAAGAGCAAATGAAAAGCCAAGAAGTAGATGGATAGATAGAATCAACAAAGATTCAATAGAGCTGCATGCAGATAGAAAGAATAGCTTAAGATAAACAACGTTTGTGATACCAACAGAAAAAAACAAAACAACGCCATACATTGTAAAATTTAAATTGAAATGGAGACATTGTTTACAGGTCCTACCATGTACTTTTTCGAACCATGGAGTATTTTAATTACCATAAAAATATATAGGAAGAATTAAAAAAAAACAAGTGCAACACGAGTGAATAAGCAATAGTTTTTTTTGTGGCATTAAGATTTTAATCAAACTCTTATTTTGCTAAATAATTATATAAAAAATTAGTTTTATAACTCCGACCCTAACGACATTATACACAGCCGACTATTCCTACATCATTAGAAATTCTTTAATACAAGTATAAATCATTTTGGTATAAAAGAAGTTCTTATAACAAGTACTAGACAATTTGTTTTTAATTCCAGAAAAACGTAATAAATATGAAACTTCATATATAGTTTTTAATTTTTTTTTGCATACATATAAATTATTATTACCTAGAGAGGTCTGAAGAAAAGCAGCAACAGCCAAGATTACTAGACACTTCATATTGATGAACTGTCACCTACAACCTTTGCCCCCCTTTTATACCTGGCAGCTGTATTCAGTTAGCGATGCAAAAGCACGTTGTAATTCATCCACACGGAGCTTATGAAATTAAAGTAAACAATAAATTATTAAATATGTTCGCCTCACATTAAATATATTGCTCAACAGCAGCGCCATCAAGAAGCTGAGACCCATGTTGAAAACTATTACTGCTTGAACCATTGGAAGCCATTATTGACATCACAAAAATATCTTTGAGAGGTCATTCTTAACAGATTTTGTTTATTTATTTTATTTCCCTTAGTTCGCAAACGAAAAAGTAAGGAGTGGACCATACCTGAGGTTTGCAGTAGCAAGAGTGAATAACGACGACTCAAACACCGTTTATATGTTTTAAAGGTATACAGATTAAGTCAAGTGTTTAGAGATTAGTATTTAGTCAGTGTTCAGTAACCAAATAGAAGTGAATACATTATATTTTGCAGATTTAGTACAGTGTCTTAAGCATTCTCAATGGGTTGAACTTCTTTGTACATGATTGTATTTCTCAGTGTTTACATTTACTGTATAACCAGATTGTCCCTTAAATGACCAGAATTATTTAACGAGATGATAGCAGAACTCGAAGAGCAACATATGATTTTCCACGGCAGGGGTGTCCATCCGCCCAAAGGTCGGTGGCGCAAGAAGCTACCCACTCCCCTTCTCCCAAGATATTTTTTTCTTCACCTTTCTTAAAAACAGATCAAGAAAAAAGATCACATATAAATACAGTTACTGCGGTTAGTTCCATGTGTAACCCTTGTCCATTAGTTGGAATATTCATAACCCCGTCGAAATTCGATCCCTCAAAAATGTTGGTGGCGCAACTTGCGGTAATTAAATTAAAAACAAAACAAAAAAAAAAAAAAATCATCGGAATCGAACCAATCGGTCTGTCTGTCTAACTGTGCCAAGATTTTCTCGGGAACAACTGAAACGATTTTGTTGCTTCTTATAGTGCGAAAGCGGCTCGATTTTGATTTTCCTAACTTATATAGACTTAATTTCTGAAAAAAATATAGGAAAAAAAGTTATAAAGAAAAGAAAAATGTTATGAGGCCTAACTCTCTAAATATATATTATACGGTAAAATCTATAATAAAACTTTTGAAAGGTAATTAAATTACCAACAAATAAAAAATAAAAAATGTTCGGAATCGAACCAGTATTAGCGATGATACAGCTTATTCTAGTTTCTACATGTTTTTATTTATTATTTTCCTACCTTCTTTCCTACTAGAAAAGGAAAGTATTGCGATCGAATCAAATTTCTGATACGCGGTTTTCGACGGATCTGTACTTTTCAGAGCCCGCTGAGTTCGAAAAACATATTTTTATCCATTGCTCTGTCTGTCTGTGCCAAGATTTTCTCAGGAACTAGTGAACCGATTTTGTAGCTTCTTTGTAGGGTTTCGACTACTGATGCAAATTGGATGCTCATGCGCAATAGCAATGAAATTCCTACAAAACTATATAAAAATCGTTCATTTCAGACAACTATTAACGAATTTACAGCTATTCAATTTCCAATGTAAGTTTACGAGTTCATAACATAGTATCAGGAAGGGGTGAATGAGAGAAAAATGATAACTAAGTGAAAGTAAGAAAATCTGTAGCCTGCATCACACAAGCTTCACTATTTCCTCTACTTTTAACAAAAATTATTGTTTGACAAAATTAGGCTATGTCAAAAAGGTTTTGATCGGCAATATTAGAGGGTATTAAAACTTTTACACTGAATTACCTTAAGCCGATTTTCATTGATTTAGATTGATTAGATAGACAAATAAATCGTACTCAAATCTTTTCTTTAGTCAATTTTCAGAAAAATAAATCTAATTATATTTTTTTTTGTTTCTTGATGGACATATATAAAGACATAAAAACTTTTCTGAAATAGGTAGGAAAGTCGTGTGAGTGGATACAACATATTTTTTTAAACGATGGTTCGTGAATGTTTTTATCACCCTCTATTTGATTCATATTTTTAGGAAAATTTGCTTGTTTTATAAAGTTTAAGTCCACGTGAATTAAGCTGCTGTCAGAAACAGACATGTCTCCAATTTCATAAAATAAATATGAAATTCTGCCCTCTTCAAAGTATTTTAAAGAGTTTACACCGAAAATAATTAATACCATTTCGTTACTCGAGGGAGGCTCATCTTGAGTATTGGTGTGATGCCCGAAGATTTCAGACAATTTGCGAAATCAAGGATGAAATTAGTATGTTTGCTGATATTTCAGGCATTCATGTAAGTAAATAAAAGCTACCCAAAGAATATCAAGCGATTCTTGAGGGAAAAGTCGTTTAGAAATTGGAGCAAATGCAAGTGGCAAGGAATAATAGTGTCCCATTTTAATTAAAACTAATGACTCAATAATATTACAGGAAGATTTTCACTGGCTCAGATTCGACCGATGCTCTGAAGTTATATGGTAGCCATGTTCCTCTTCTTGGAGTATCAAAAGAAGTTGGACAGATAGGCCACGAATTAGGAAACTCCCAAATATATATTAGTGAATAATAGTATAATATATAATATTGAATAATAATATGTGTATAATAATGGTACATAATACAGAATAATAACATGATATATAATACGATAATAATAATTAAAAAAAATAGTACGATACGTTACACAACTTTTACTTACCACCCTACTTTCAGTAAACATCGTTTTTTTTATTTAAAGTTCGGATTCGAAATTGGAACCTTGAGCTCTGGAAGTCAGTGCTCATCCACTGAGCTACCCAATTGGCTGATTTATAATTTTATAATTATAACTAGATTATAATTTTATAATTGAGCTGATGAACTTGAGGCGAATAAAATGGGCATGTAAATTCGTTGGGATTAGTAACGAAAGAATTGCTAAAAAGTTAATATGGGCTGTACCGACTGGCAAGCTTCCGAGGACTAGACCAAAGCGAATGTAGATAGATTGCGTTAAGTCTGATTTGGCGGGGTTGGGTTTAGACGGAGCCCGGTGGATGGAAGAATATGGACATCGATTAGAGGTATCGGCATCAAACCTTCGGGTTCGCCAAGCCTTCTTATTATTATCATTAGTTACGAAAAGAACCATCCGAATTAGGACTTCAACATAGAGACAGAGAAATATGACTGTATGAAGAGGAGACATTTACACTTGAAGGCACAAGCGGATCCAGGATTTAATTTGGGGGGAGGCTTCAGCCCGAAACCTTTTTTTTTCATAAAAATAACGATAATTACTTTGGAAAAACAGACAGAAACCTACCTATATGAAATGGTGTTTAACTTATTCCTTAAGTACTTTTAAATGTAATTACATGAAAAATATTACTTTAAGAGGTATTTAAAAAAAAAATTTCCCATAAAACATGGTTATATTTTTGCATTTTTGGGGGGGGGGGGCTTCAGCCCGAAAGCCCCCCCCCTCCCCGTAGATCCGCCCGTGCTTGAAGGGCTTTGAGAAGTAGAGGAACCACTCCTCTCACAATTTTTTTTTTTATGATCCTCTGGTTGTTGAAAAAAATTTAACTTCAGAACATGGCCACAAACCTCACTTTTTTTTTACAATGTGTTTGTATTTCATTTTATTTAATTTGAAACCGATATAAGTATTATTTTAATGTATTACAAAAACAGCCATTATTTATTTTATTTAAGTTTTTTAACATTGTTTATCGCACGTATGTATTTTTGATGAGTGCACATTTTTATATGCTTAGGAATTTTTGGAGGAAACCATATTTTTGTGGGATTTCGATTTTAAGGCACTCTCAAGACTAG
This sequence comes from Nezara viridula, assembly GCA_928085145.1. NCBI lineage: Eukaryota > Metazoa > Arthropoda > Insecta > Hemiptera > Pentatomidae > Nezara > Nezara viridula. The sequence continues at coordinate 17,206,628 of OV725081.1, forward strand.
GAAAATGTAGATTGTAATATTTATCGTATTTTATTCACTTGCGCTGTTTCTAAGAAGAGGAAAGCAGTAGAATTTCTTAGAAATAGGGCATATGCCATCACTGAGAGTTAAGGTATGAACAAGGTTGCTCTTCCGACAATATACTGAAGTATATTCAAACAGAAAGTTTTTGTTGTTTTATTGTTCTTTTTAGTTGATTAAGCCGTACTTGAAATACTTAATTTAAGATGTTGCCACTGCAGTTAGGTTCTTTTCTTTATTCTTCTTTTTTCTTTCTAACCCCCCAAAATTTTTATTTAATCAAATTACATATATAGTATTAAATTACATAACGATACAATATATACAAGTAACAAATCCCTTCCACACCCTAGGGCATTCTAAGGATTGGGGATAGCTAATGGTAACATATGTGGCAGAAGGCCTTCATGACTTTCATTGAACGGGGAGGGACCGTTCTGCTAATTATTTATTATTTACAATATATACACATTAAAGGGTTTGGACCGCAGAGACCAGACCACATCCTTCGGCGAGTATGTCCACCAAAGGGAGTTTACTTTGCCACCTCCCAGGTCTGGGTGGTGGTGAGATCTCATTGAACAGTGGGTTTGCACAGGCCTTCAGCCCATCAAGAAATTTGATGTGCCTCCGCCCTATGAACTCAGGTACCGAGGGGAGCTGGAGCTCCTCGCGTATTGTTTGATTCTTAGCCCTTTGTAGGGTGGTGCCACGGGACCGTAGATAGGAATACAAAACGACAACTATAAATTTCGTATAAGTAAAATTGAAGTGGGAAGGAACAGTCGTTAGTAAATCAATGTTTGATAAAAATAAAATGTAAACTTTTTTCATTGGAAACCTTTATTTTAAAATGTGATCGTGCAGTAACTTAGTAACCATATCCTCCCGCCATTGCACCGCTGGAAGCTGCAGCTCCACCATATCCACCATAACCTCCATAACCACCTCGATATCCTCCATATCCAGCGTTAGCACTGGAAGCAGCACCGGCTGCCCCACCGCCTCCGTAACCTCCATAACCTCCGGCCACGGCTCCAGACTGTGAAGATGCTCTTCCTCCATAAAATCGGGACTTGGCTGTTTTGGCTGAGGCTTCAGCTTTGGCGGCTGCACTACTTTCATCTCCTTTGACTCCTACCTCACTCTTGGCTCCGGCTGATCCAGCTGAACCTTCGACTCCTGAAGACGCTGCTGCTTCGGATTGAGCTGCAGCCTTGCCATCTGCACCATCTGATTCTAATGCTGCTGCTGCCTTAGCCTCAGCTTCAGTCGGCGATGCATTTGTGAAGTCTGAACCTGGAATAATATTTAGTCTGTATAGTCTTCCCAAAGAAAAAAATAATAGGGAACAAGAAGTTGGTTCAGCTTGATCAACTGGCGTTCTAGGTAAATTTTGGATTGTTGTACCTAACAACAGTTACATTTTTCCAATACCTCCTTCCCTTTGAGTTATATGCTGCTAACAACCTCATCCCTTTCACCCACTCTAATAATTTACACATATTTAACTAAATCTAATAAAATGGTGTTTATTTTTGGCGCTTTAACAAAACAAAACAAAAATAAATAGATGTAGGAGAATTTTTGCATTCGCCCCCCTTTTCTGTCTTCTAGGTAAAAGCACCTAGTTCGATTCCTAGATTTGTTAACATTTAATTAAATAGCTATCCATTACCTGAGCTATTATCAGTAGCACAGTTTTTATTTAAATATCTTTCCATTTTGTAACAGAGAAGGAGATAGTAGAGGTAGGCAAAGAGATAGTTTTTTATGTAAAATAACTCCAACTTTAGAAACGAATAATAAAATAAAAACAAAGAAAGCAAGAAAGTAATTTCTCATTTCTTTACTAATATGTCTAACAAAACATTTACGACTGATCTTGATGATCTTAATAATTCAAGATAATTTTACTTAAAAAAATAGAATAAATTGGTATTAGAAAAGTTCTTTCAAGTATAAAAAAACAAACGGATATACAGTGCTAATTATTTTGAATTATTATTTTCAATAATCGACCATCGTAATCGAACAAAAAATTCAAAAACTTACTCCACTCAAAATTTGAGAGTTTGCGTTTCAGGATACGAAGAATTCGAAAAACGAATGAAAATGTTTTGTCCATCTGCTGTACGCCGGTTTTTTTTTTTTTTTGGTCCTCCCTTTTCTCGCCTTTAAGGCTATACGGGGTTTTCCGGGCCAGGGAATGTGGGTGGGGATTCAAAAGACTCTCCTGGTACCGGGACGCAAACTCGTGACTATTTGCCAGGCAACAGCAGTGCTGTGCACACACGTTAGCCCGTTTGGCAATCCCGCCCACGCCGTACGCGCATTTTCTCCGAAACTACTGGACCGATTTTTTTTCAAATTTGGGTTCAAAATTAGGAGACACCGGAGGATGATCCTCCTTCATCGACATTATTATCCGCCTTTTCCTTTTAAGATGACAACCAAAAAACCTGCGTTGCTATATATTGTGGCACCTAAACGAATGTACCGATTTCAATGAAATTTGACTAAAGTCTTCTTCTTGATGCCCTTTAAATTTATATATATATTACATATTTCAACAAAAAGAAGCTGGACAAAAAGTTACGAGGCATGGTAAAATTAGATTCCGAATAACTCAAAAAGTAAACAATTTTTAAGTATACAATTACGAAATTTCCTAAAAAAAAACAAAACAAAACAAAAAGTCGGCCAATTAGGAACAAAGATATGGTCTCTAGATGTTTTTTATATGTTCTACTGATAAGATTATATCATTTGATTTTTTAATGTGTTACTGAAGTGATGCTATTTTCTTTAGCAAATTACTAATGATGAAAAAAGAAATTTAATAAATATTTTCTAGAATTTTGTAATCATGGAATATTATTAACTATTTAGTGAAATAATTACCTAGAGAGGCCACAAGGAAAGAACCTACGGCTAAGATTACTAGACACTTCATTTTGATGAACTGTCAACTACAACCTTTGTTCCTCTTATATACCTAATCGTCGGGTTGCATTTAGTAATGCATACTCACGTTACCCCCTTCGTCATCACGGATTCTGTTAATTCAGGTAGCAAATTACTATTAAAACATTCTAACTTTTTATCATTTCAAATTCTCATTACAGAATTGAAGAATGTTTTATATGTCTTAGAGAGTAAAATAAGGGTTGAAGTACAAAATATTGATATTTTCATAGGCCACCCAGGTTTTCATTTTAGAAATAATTTTGATAAGGTGATAACCGGATTATCCAATAATATCCTAAGAATTTAATTTTTCAGGAAGTAGAAGGACAGAACTTTATCATCGAAATACTGCAAACAACCTGCCTAAAAGGCGCTGTTGGAGATAAATAAATAATATTCACGCTTCTTTATTTCAACTGCAGTAGAATTAATCCTAGTCATATGTTTTCAATATGTTTATTTAATTTATTTATAATGTATATATGGGATATGCAAACCAGTAAGCACTGTTATTTATTTATTTAATTTTCTTCGAATTTAAATATAAATATAAAAAAAACATCCTAGGCTCCTGATTGAATGCCAGTTAATATACGAATGTATAAAACCAGATAAAACTCTCTTAATATCATGAGATATTGATTGACCACTCTCTGTAAACAGTTCTTATTGGGCCTTCTCCTCCATGCGTTATTATTCTGACCACAGATCACTTTAGTTATCGTGTGTAGGATTTTTCTCTAAAATGTTTCAATACCTCTTTCCTGAGTGCAGGTCACTGTCCAGGTCTCAGTCCTATGACAGGACTGGCTTTATCATAACATTATATTCGCTTAATTTGAGATTTTTTTGGAATTTCAATACCTTTGTAAGACAGAAGAAAGTTTGTGGTGGTTAACGTTCATCTATTTTTGACCGATTCATTGTGATTATTGTGGACTCAAGGTATTTGAATTTGTCTACTCGCGTGAACAATTTCCCTTCTAGACATTTCTTATTATTGGGGTGGGATTTTTGGCTTATTATCATAGGTTTTGTTTTATCTTTATTTACTTGTAATAATCGAAAACATTATATTACATTATAACTAACTCAGTGGACTGAATGACTAACTCCAATTTCAACATTTTTTTATTATTAATTTGAGGAATGAAATTTGTAAAATTTAGAATGAGGTACATGATACATGTGTTATATACATATGATCACAGTGGAATGAGAGAGGGTTGTATTTATTTACATTTTAATACTATTGTAAATTTCATTACATTAAAAAAAAAAACTAAGGTGTGTGCTATAGAGCACATGGTAGAAGTTAAAACATCAACAAGGCGAAATTAATCATATGAAATATAAATTATACATTGTAGCTCAGAATAACGAGGATGAAATGCTCAACTTCTCCCTTGCTTACAGTATGCCTGTAAAATTTTTAGTATCTAAGATATTTTAATCCATATCTTCAATTAGACTCGTTATCATTTGGTTTTAAACACGATTTATTCCCTTTTCGCCTCTCTAACACGGTGTTCCGTGAAGATACAATTTTGAATAAAAGCTCATGAAAAGGGGACTAAATGATGAATATTTACCTCTCTAAGAATATGCAGGTTAGATTTTTAATTTTTAGATATTTTAATCCATATCCAAAAAACACTCCAATTAGTCGTTCCAGCCGACTTTACCCGAGCGTTACAGATCAGAGATCTGACGGATTAATCTAATTCATTCTCCACTAAAAAAGTGCAAAACGGGCTTACAGAATTTTTCACTTAAAAAAAATCAGTAGATTAAAATTATATAATGTATTTTTATTCTTAAGGGGACCCTACACGGTCAATCGGAAATGCACTAATGACGTTCCGAATTGTCGTGTAAGGTAGTGAATGAAGTACTGATGGTGGTGCGCTGCGGATTTCAGAACATCCGGAAATCAAAGGTTCATTCACGAGAAGTGATAGGTTAGGTTAGGTTTTCTATGAGACTAACCTTACTACTAGATAGGTTAGTTTACCTAAGTCTCGTTATTAAGTAAATAACTTCATAAAAGTAAATAGTTGTTATTATTAACTATAAGTCTATGTTATTATTAACCATTTTCAACTATTTTTTCTTTAAAAAGTCAAGTAGACAATAAATTGGAGAGAAAAAAAAGTGGAAACTTCACATAAGTAATGATCAGTAATGATTGAACGTGTAAGGGTCTTCATGATCAAAGCGATAGCGGGCAATCTTGGAACTTCTTGTGACGTTCATTCATGAATTACCGTGTAGGGTCCGCTTTAAGCTTCCGAAATAACCATTTTTTAAAATTCCTTATTCAGTTCTCTGGAATTCATCTATTTATTCTCATTCATTTGGCATAAAGATAAGATGATTTGAATGAGATATTGTTTGCATTAAGTTCGCACGATCCGGGAGCATAATTCGCTACCGTCTGGACGTGATCGTGCATTACTAAACGATACCCGACGGTTTGGTATATAGGAGGAGCAATGGTTGTAGTCGACAGTTCATCAAAATGAAGTGTCTAGTAATCTTAGCAGCAGCTTCCTTCCTACTGGCCTCTCTAGGTAATAATAATATATAATATAAAGTAATTAAATACAAATATAATTAATATAAAGAGCAAAAACAATATGCAACCGATATATTTCTGGATGTTGCCCAGGCATTTGATAAAGTCTGGCACCAGGGACTTCTCTTTAAACTCAAAGCCGTATTACCTCATACATACTATCTGATTATTCAGTCTTTCCTTTTCGACAGATTTTTCTCTGTCCGACAGGGTTTAGAAATTTGCTCAATTCGACCAGTGTCAGCAGGGGTACCTCAAGGATCAATATTGGCTCCTTTACTTTACATTATTTATACGCATGACATGCCTACTACCTACGAAACATTGACTGCTACTTACGCTGACGATACAACAATTTTAACAAAACACCATAACCCCAGACTAGTCTCACTGAATTTACAAAATCACTTACTAAATTTACAAAATTGGTATTCACTTTGAAAAATTAGCATAATCATGAAAAATCACAACATATAACATTTACACTTTGCCGAAACACATTGCCACCAGTTTATATCGGCGACAACCAAATTCCTCAGACTACACGTTATCTCGGACTATTATTCGACAGAACGATGACCCGGGACCCATATGTTAAAATGGAACGAAAGACTTTGAACAAGCGACTGAAAATAATATACTCCCTTTTTTCCAAATCAAAATTGAAAATCAGATAAAAAATAAATAGTACACTTACCTACTCAAACCCATAAGGACATACGCCGCACAAATTTACGGTTCTGCAAAAAAAGACGCACTTACAAAAACTACTTCTTTCTACTTAAAAAAAACTATTTCAATCCAAAATTTTAAGACTAATAACAGCAGCTCCTTGGTAAGTAAACAATAAAACATTACATACTTACCTAGAACAACCAACTATCGACCAACACAAACGTACTCTCTACTCCCGATTTCACAGGAGCTGACATGCCCATCAGGAGACGACTCAAGAGGAGCTGGATGAGAGATCTCCTTTCCTGAATTATGAAGTAGGCCAAGATCAGGAAGACTTACTGCTGGGTCCTCATGCCTTATACGCCAATTTTCTATACAATAAGATCACATCTGCTTATTGTCAATACTATGACAGGTGTGTATAGAAGTATGAAGACAGAAAAAAGAATCAAAAGAAATAGGCGATGCTATTTCTATGACCACGGCTGTAAATAACTTCCCTGTGTTAATTTAGCTGTAGTAAAACAATCGTTGCTCCTGAGCAGCAATCCCTAGTACAAGTAGAGTTAGCACATCAGGAGTGTCCTGTTGATATCGATGGGCGCAGAACTCTTCCAAAATATTTTATTCCTCTCCTCTTCTTAAATTCAGTGAAAGAATTAGAAATATCGTTATCATATAAAATTACAATTACTGCGGTCTGTTCCATTTTTCCCCTTCTCCTCAGTTTGATAATTTTTATTCCGAAAATTCATAACTCCCTCGAAATGTTCCCTCCTCAATAATTTAAATTTCCGTAAGAATATACACCGCTCTGAAATTTTAATTGCGCAAGTTGCGCCAAGAAAATCCTTCTGGGCACTCCAGCAGCATGAGATAATCAAAACAGTAGTATCCAACACAGCTCTAGCGGTACAATATTTCGAAATTAGAATATTCGTATATATAATATTAATTCTGTCTCTTAAATATCATTGTTGTAATTCGAAAATCCAATATAGTACTTCTTTTTCATGCTAATTAATATTAATTTGTATATAATAACACAAAATAATGATAATATTATTAATTCTTAATAATACTATTCTAGGTTCTGACTTCGCTAGTGCATCACCTGCTGAAGCTCAGGCAAAGGCAGCAGCAGAATTAGAGTCAGATGATGCTAATGGCAAGGCTGCAGCTCAATCCGATGCAGCAGCGTCTTCAGGAGTCGAAGGTTCAGTTGGATCAACAGGAGCCAAGAGTGAGGTAGGAGTCAAAGGAGACGAAAGTAGTGCGGCCGCCAAAGCTGAAGCCTCAGCCAAAACAGCCAAATCCCGATTTTACGGAGGAAGAGCATCTTCTCAGTCTGGAGCCGTGGCTGGAGGTTATGGAGGTTACGGAGGTTATGGAAGTGGTGGATTAGCTGCTGCTTCTTCCAACGCCAACGCTGGATATGGCGGATATCGAGGTGGTTATGGTGGATATGGTGGATATGGTGGAGCTGCAGCTTCCAGTGGTGCAATGGCGGGAGGATATGGTTACTAAATTACTTTATGATCACGTTTTATAATTAAATAAATATTTGAAAGAATGTTTTTTTTAAATCTGACATTAATTAACAACCCTTTTTTCCTACCCTAAATTTAATTTATATTTATGTACGTACGTGTTTTTTGTGTGATTATTTATGTGTTCTAGTACGATGAATGTTTTAAAATTTAGCATTACTTCAATAACTAATAATAATGATATCCAATTCCTTCATCAACATAAGTTAAAAACAGATAACTTATAATTTAAAAACACTCCAAAAAAACAATCAAACAAAAATTATGGGATAAATCTGAGCAGTTCAATAGAAAAAGTCAAACCTAAGGTATGCGATCTTACAGACAGATAGTTCTGGGACAGTAAGGGACCTTCTTAATTTGCCACTCATTATTTTGGTTGCGATTTTCGGCAAAGCAAAACAAGCAAAAATACAAGGAGTACATATAGAAACAAAAATGTATGAAATAGAGATCTAAGAGGTCCTAAAATTTTATTATTCCCATTTTTCGAGGAAAATGCCAGGTATTGGTACAATGTGAGCTATTGGTTCTTTTACCATAAAGTCGCTTCTTGATTTGTAAAGTAACTTTACCAAACTTACATAAATAATTTCAGTGCGGTTTAGGAGGAAGTTCTCTTTAAGTCTTTTTTACACTGTGCAAAGTATACCAACAATATTTTGTATATATTAAAAATTAGCTCTTCGGTTGATCAATATTTGTGTATCATCATTCTAAAATTCATGGTAGGAAATAGATTACAAATGAACACGCAGAAAGAAAAAATGGATTAACTACATAGAAATCTTGCATCAAATTATTTTATACAAAAAATTATTAAATCAAATAATTGTTCAAACATCAAGCAGAACTACGTTTAGTAACATAACACTTAAGAAATCTGAGAATCCGTGACTCGTATACTCGAAATAAAATGTAAATAAATATATTCTAAAAAACAAATGATATTGTATTTTTACGTTTCACTGACTCAGGGGTTAAAAATTTCTTAAATGCCTATCAATTTTATCGAACGATCGAAATAGTCCACAGAACAAAAAAATTGAATGATAATTTTTATTGTTTATGAATACTTTAGATAATGAAAAATTCTTTATCAATGAACCCGTTTGAAGATAAAAGGTGTTAGCAACCTTATAAAAACGTAGTAGAAAAAACGTAAATAGCAAAAAACTTGAAATATATTTGAGAATCAGGCAATCACAATTGAGAATCAGGCCATATTCTTATATAATTTTAAAAGATCACCTGTACACCAAATCATGCGACATTTTTTTTTTTTTTTTTTTTTTTTCATTACAGACCATGTAGATCTTTTGCCGCCTTAACAAGCCTGCTCCTTCTCTGCCTGTCTTGGGATATTTCTTTCCACGCAGCACTATTGCATCTTTGTTGATTCTATCTACGAGTATCCATCTGCTATTTGGCCTTCCACGTGGTCTTTTCCCTTCTATTGAGTCATTCATTCTTACATAGAGGCTTCCAGATGGTGTGCTACGAGCTACATGTCCCACCTCCGTGCCTTCATGTCATGGAATATTGATGGACCAGTTTCTTTCTGTAAGCAGTTCTTTATTGGTCTTTCTTCTGCATGTGTTAATACTCTGAGCCCAGATCGTTCTGGTTATCGTGAGGATTTTCATCTCAAATCTTTCAACACTTTTTCTAGGGTCCAGGTCTCACAGCCATATATTAGAACTGGCTTTATCATAGCATTGTACACTCTTAATTTGAGATTTCTTGAGATTTTTCGGAATTTAGTACCTTTGAGAGGTAGAAGAAAGCTCTATTTGCATTAGTTATCAATTTCAGGTTGGTTATTCATTGAGGATATTCTGGAGCAGAGGTATTTGAATTTTCCTACTCTCGGGAATGATTCATGGGGGGCTTCAGCCCGAAAGCTTTTTTTCATATATATAACGATAATTACATTCGGAAAACAGAAAGATACTAACTACCTATATGAAATGGTGTTTAAGTGATACTTGAAGTCCTATTAAATGTAATTAAACAAGCAATAATACTTTAAGACATAATTTTTTACCATAAAACATGGCCACATTTTACTATTGGGGGAGGGGGGGCTTCAGCCCGAAAGCCTCCCCGTAGATTCGCCTATGGAGGGAGGGATGGAGACGAAAGAAGGGGCTGCAAAATTAAGTTTGTCTCTTGTGGTAAAAACTTTCATTCTGCCTCGTTTGTGTCATTTGTAAGTATAAGAAACACTTTAAAATAAGGATATACATTTTTGTGGCCGTTAGTTGGTCAAAAAAAGCATTTGTAACGATTAGCCGTGTGAAAGTTGCATAAATTAGAGGAAATGAAATTAGTAAATTTTAAAAGAAGTTGTTGTAATATCTCAGGAAATTATAATATTTAAGGAATTTAAATATATAATTTCATCTTCTTTAGACTCTTCGTTTTTACACTAGGCTGTTCACATACATACAGATTAATTTTGTGATACATTTATTAAGGCTGAAGGCATCTTTAAAATGTTCATTGAAAACTCCTTTAAAAAAAAAGTCCACGATTGCAATATGCTATCACTTAGTTTATATTTCATACTCAAGTTTTTGTAACTAAGTATTTTTTGTAAGATTAGAATTAAGCAACGTAAAACATATAGCGATCAATAATCAAACTGGTTAGTTCCTTAATAGAATATTAAGGTTCTTATTTGTGACAGATTGTAATATCTCTCAATAAATATAGTTTAAAAAAAAATAGAATGTAGCGGTTTACATTATTTTGCATTTTCCGCTAAAATCATTCCTATCTCAACGCCTTTCGAATAAATATCATGAGTGAGTAGATATAAAGAGATAGTGAATGATAGTGATTAATGGCAACGGGCTGTTGTTTGGATTGGATAAACAACAGCCCGTTGCCATCGTATCCTCGTATTTGTAGGAGGTCATGACGTGATGTACGAGGTACGAAGATCAACCAGCCTTGTACATAATTTTTGCTGACGTGTGCAAAGTTATATGAATGAAGTTAGAACCATAAAAGCATGGTTGTATATATATATATATTTTTTTTTTAATTTTCTAGAAAATAAAATTGACAGTCATTTTAAAATTTTTAAAATATAATAATAATGATAAAAATTTTTAAAAACATTTTACATTTTTATCGAATATAAAATATAAGGAAGTATATCCATTATTTCCTTCATAATTATTATTTCCTTCATACAACTACGATTGTTAAAATTCATTTAAATAGTTCTAAGTAATAATAAAAACACAAATTTAATAATAAAAATTAATACTTATTATTTTGAATTATATTTTACCTAGTTTTGAACTTCGATGAAGTTATAATAATATATTTATTTTCAATAATGATAGGAATATTGTAACCTTAAAAAAGTTAATTTTGCTGTTTTAATTTTTATGGAAAGTTTTCCGACAGTTTCTAAAAATACAAGCATTTTTTATGTACTTAATTTCGTGCCTTTAATTAAACTCATTTTACTTCTTGACTCATTAACTTTAAAAAAAATAAAGTAAAAAGGTTTTAAAATAAATTATTTATTTTTTAAATTATTTATTTATGATATTTTCAACTGTATATATAAAAATACATTCAGTAAATGTGATAACAGAAAACAAAAACATGAAAACACTTGGTGAGAAACTTCCCAATGGTAGCACTCTAATAAAAAAAATGTATTTACAATAGGAGATCTCGAGGTCATCTTCTTTTCAGATCTAGGAAGAAGGAAGGTTAGAAACGAGAGTAACATAACAACATTAGGAACATTAAGGTCGTTATGGATGATTTTATTAGTGACAAAGTTAGGAGCGTTGAGGATTTTACGAAGGATTTTCGATTCGAAGAATTCGATGGCTTTGTAGGAGAGCCCCAAATCTCAACTCCGTAAGTCCAAATAGGTCTTATTTTAATCATGTATAAGTCTTTTGTAATTTACTGAAAGCTTAGAGCGTTTGTCTAGTAAGTGCTGGAGTAGTTAATATATATGAATATGAAGCAAAGCTCTGATCTAATTTTACTTAAAAAAAACAACAACATTGAGCCTACAGTAGTACAAATTTACAATGAGCAAGCGTACGAGGATGTAGGAGGTTTGAAGTACGAGGATTCTTCACAGATCGCGCGGCAACACTGATTGAATTACGCCTAAGATAAGAATTCTGCTCATTAGAAATTTGTCGTTAGCTTTGGGAGTCTATTGCTGCTAATATAATACAATAAATATGAATACGAAGATAGGAATTACGAGAGGCTTATCACTGCCTTATCAGAACTATCAGTGTTAAGGTTATAAACATTGGCAAATATCAGTCAGTCCAGCTTGGCTAATGGACCAGTACCAGCTTATGTTACGATGTTGAAATTTTTAGATCCTGTGGCAATACTGTTGTTGGCTATAACTGGCTTCATTGCGAAGCTCACATCCGTACATATATTATTACAGTAAGGCTTGAAATCGGTTTTGTACCAAATATAAGCTCCTGTCATGCTCAAATACCAAGAATGGGGTACCGTTGGATTCAGAATTTCACGGGGGGTTAGCGAATCGTATTCTCCACTTTTGTTTTTCTTTCTAAAATAAATAATGTCGGTACAAACATTTTGCTAGGCTTCGATACTGGAACTGGTGGTAGGTCTGTAGATCGATACGGGACAAATTGGATCTTAAAGATTTTGATGCGTACAGCAAGACTGGATAGTTCCCTCGGAACTATCGGATCCTGCGTTTTTAAGCCGAAAAACGTACTATTTTTGAGATAATGCAAGGCATAGGGTTCGCATCCACATAACCTTACGTTAATTGTAGTACTGTCATTGAATACATGTCTCATTTCGTCGACTTGAGGTCTCTATGAACGGGAGAGGGGGAGCTTATATTATTCATCGATGGTGTTTTTGATCGGAAACCATATCATCGTTAATTTTTCACCAAATCTCAAGATTGAGCCACCAATTTCGAAGGATTCCTTCTCCTTCAGGCTGGCAAAATAGTCCAATCACCCAGAAAATTCAGGCAAACAAGTTATGAAAGAAAATAAACTTTATTTGCGAATAACTGAAAAATTACACACTTTTCCCTGGGTTATGCTCATAATTATATAAAACATTACTAAACTCCCTACAAAAGGAAAAAAAAAATCATCGCAATCGGACAATTTTTAGTAAAGATACCGCTTACTGAAATTTGTATATATGTTGGTTCCAAACAAAAATGAAGATTTAAATTAATTTTTGTTTGCTTTGTGGATTATATTTATCGATAAAGTAACATTTGATGTCTTAATCTTTTGATAAGTTGCATTTTCTTATTAATTTGGCATTTTATAACAATATGCTGTGCGAATTTTTCGCACGGGCCTACTAGTTTTAATAAATGTGATTACAGCAATGTGTATTAATAGTTATAGCCAACATTAAACAAGTTATGCCTATACGATCAAGCCAGTGAGATATCAATTTGGAAAATTGAAGAAGCAAAGTGAAATTTTAATGAACTTAAATATTTGCTACTGGACTATTTTGAATTTATTTTCAAGAAGATTTGTGCTTGTTTAATTACTAATAAAAAATGGATATTCGTCTAATTATTTTTGTATAAAAACTGTCGTCAAATAAAGTTTATTTGTCTTTTCTTTACTTCTTTAAATAGTTTACTTCATACTAACAAGAACATCGATTACCATCTGAATATTATTGGAGAAAAAAAAACAATTAATTCTGGCAACGATGAGCCTTTATGCGACCTTCAATACAAGTAGGACGTTCAATATTTTCCAAGGAGGTTATTATCAATTAAAGATAACGTTGTGATGCATTTTGAGTCCGCCTGTATTGACTCGTAGTTTAACAGTCAATGACCTCAAAAGATAGATTCACTTGGGGTTTAGATTTTATACAAAATCAAAACGTTGATGATTTCCTCTGATGACATTTTAGATTGTCTGTGTTTAGACAAATCCATGTCACTGGTATATCATATACTACCATTTATTAGATTTTCATGAAATTTTCAAGGGTTGTACGGATTGGGATCTAGATGATCCCATATCGATTTCATGTAGTTCCATGCAATACTTTCGCTTACGCACGCGCAAATGTATTTTCTTAGATATGCTAACATTTCATAAACAGCTTGGTCAATTCGATATAAAGTTGGAAGAAAGGTGGGCATTGGTTACAAAATGATGCTTTTGTACACATACATCGGCTTTGAAAGTAATATACCGTTACGGAAAGCTAATGACTTTTAATTTAGCAATGTGTGCATTTATATTACCGAAAGAAAAATAAAAGTTTCCATAGAAATTAAATGGAATTTCCTTAGAAAATACACAGAACGCTAATTATTTTTTTCACCTTGATAAACTAAATATTTGATTTGATTTTTAGTGAATCTTAATCAAAATCCGATTAATTTAAATCAAGAACTTAATTTAATATATAATATAAGACAGATTATCGAGATTAAAAACATTTTTTTTAATTTGAAAGTAGCACAAACCAATGTTGAATTATTTAATTTAATTATTATTTGTCAAATTTACCGAGTGGTTTAATGCAAAGAATTTTGTATTTGTATCTGAACCCCGTTATTAAATCATAACGACTTGTTTGCTTCCACATTTTTCTTCGTGAGAATGAATACTTGCCAAGTACGTGGTTTAGCATTACTAAATGCAATCTGACATTTCGGTATAAAAAAGGTGTAAAAGTTGCAGTTGACAGTTCACAAAGATGAAGTGTCTAGTCATCTTCACCGTAGCAGTCCTTGTAGCTTCCTTAGGTAACATAAATCATATCTCGACATTCCTATTCTGGCTTGAACATTTAGGTTTGGAATGGTGAACCAAAACAACATACAGCATCTTACAGCACGATAGAGATAACGTTAACATCTTTTCAATTAAATATTTTCACTCATATTCGAAAGACAGATTTATCTAGAATAAGAGTTAAACACCCATTTCTAACCACAATGTCAAACATTTTCATGCGTAGTAACGAAATGTTCACTTTTAAATTTAATCATGAATAAATTCAGGCACGTTTATATTCTTTATTCGCTTAAGTATAAAAAGTAAGATTAATATCAACAGACTTAAGGAGTCAATTAACAGTTCCTAGGTATTATCGATTTATTGAAAAGCTTAATACTAATCTGTGGATAAATAAAAGAATTTCTACAGTCCATGTTCATAATATGCAATTTGCGAAATAAAATATTCAACTGCCTTTCCGGGATTTGTAAACGTATAAATATAATCTTAGGACATAATCCATCATATTAATAACATAAATATTTACAGTTCCAAGCACTGGAGCGTTCGTCGTAGGAAGGAGCAACGCAGAAGCAAATGCAGTGGCTAACGCTAACGTTGGAACCAATCCATTTGTTGGAACTGAAGAATCGTTAAACTACAAGACATCGACACAATCCAAAGCATCTTCAAAATCAGAGTTCTCTTCAAGGACTGAAGGATCGTATCAATTCAAAGCAGGAGGAAACTCTCAAGGTCTAGCAGGTGCTGAAGCTGGAGCTATATCACAAGCAGGTGCCCAAAGTAAAGGAGGATCACAAATCGGAGGACAGGTAGGAGCCAGTGCAAGATCTGAAGCAGGTGCTCAGAGTAAAGTAGGAGGTCAAACTGGAGGACAGGCTCAAGCTGGAGCTGCAGCTGGTGCAAAATCACAAGCTGGTGCTCAGGGTAAAGTAGGAGGTCAAACTGGAGGACAGGCCCAAGCAGGAGCTGCAGCTGGTGCAAAATCCCAAGTTGGTGCTCAGGGTAAAGTAGGAGGTCAAACTGGAGGACAGGCCCAAGCAGGGGCTGCAGCTGGTGCAAAATCACAAGCTGGTGCTCAGGGTAAAGTAGGAGGTCAAACTGGAGGACATGCTCAAGCTGGAGCTGCAGCTGGTGCAAAATCACAAGCTGGTGCTCAGGGTAAAGTAGGAGGTCAAACTGGAGGACAGGCTCAAGCAGGAGCTGCAGCTGGAGCAAAATCCCAAGTTGGTGCTCAGGGTAAAGTAGGAGGTCAAACTGGAGGACAGGCCCAAGCAGGGGCTGCAGCTGGTGCAAAATCACAAGCTGGTGCTCAGGGTAAAGTAGGAGGTCAAACTGGAGGACATGCTCAAGCTGGAGCTGCAGCTGGTGCAAAATCACAAGCTGGTGCTCAGGGTAAAGTAGGAGGTCAAACTGGAGGACAGGCTCAAGCAGGAGCTGCAGCTGGAGCAAAATCACAAGCTGGTGCTCAGGGTAAAGTAGGAGGTCAAACTGGAGGACAGGCTCAAGCAGGAGCTGCAGCTGGAGCAAAATCCCAAGTTGGTGCTCAGGGTAAAGTAGGAGGTCAAACTGGAGGACAGGCCCAAGCAGGAGCTGCAGCTGGAGCAAAATCACAAGCTGGTGCTCAGGGTAAAGTAGGAGGTCAAACTGGAGGACATGCCCAAGCAGGGGCTGCAGCTGGTGCAAAATCACAAGCTGGTGCTCAGGGTAAAGTAGGAGGACAAACTGGAGGACAGGCTCAAGCTGGAGCTGCAGCTGGTGCAAAATCCCAAGTTGGTGCTCAGGGTAAAGTAGGAGGCCAAACTGGAGGACAGGCTCAAGCTGGAGCTGCAGCTGGTGCAAAATCCCAAGTTGGTGCTCAGGGTAAAGTAGGAGGCCAAACTGGAGGACAGGCTCAAGCAGGAGCTGCAGCTGGTGCAAAATCTCAAGTTGGTGCTCAGGGTAAGGTAGAAGGTAAAACTGGAGGACAGGCTCAAGCAGGAGCTGCAGCTGGTGCAAAATCCCAAGTTGGTGCTCAGGGTAAAGTAGGAGGTCAAACTGGAGGACAGGCTCAAGCTGCAGCTGGAGCTGGTGCAAAATCACAAGCTGGTGCTCAGGGTAAAGTAGGAGGTAAAACTGGAGGACAGGCTCAAGCAGGAGCTGCAGCTGGTGCAAAATCACAAGCTGGTGCTCAGGGTAAAGTAGGAGGTCAAACTGGAGGACAGGCTCAAGCTGGAGCTGCAGCTGGTGCAAAATCCCAAGTTGGTGCTCAGGGTAAAGTAGGAGGCCAAACTGGAGGACAGGCTCAAGCAGGAGCTGCAGCTGGTGCAAAGTCCCAAGTTGGTGCTCAGGGTAAAGTAGGAGGCCAAACTGGAGGACAGGCTCAAGCTGCAGCTGCAGCTGGTGCAAAATCACAAGCTGGTGCTCAGGGTAAAGTAGGAGGGAAAACTGGAGGACAGGCTCAAGCTGGAGCTGCAGCTGGTGCAAAATCCCAAGTTGGTGCTCAGGGTAAAGTAGGAGGCCAAACTGGAGGACAGGCTCAAGCTGGAGCTGCAGCTGGTGCAAAATCCCAAGTTGGTGCTCAGGGTAAAGTAGGAGGCCAAACTGGAGGACAGGCTCAAGCTGGAGCTGCAGCTGGTGCAAAATCCCAAGTTGGTGCTCAGGGTAAAGTAGGAGGTCAAACTGGAGGACAGGCTCAAGCTGGAGCTGGTGCACAGGCTCAAGCTGGATCCAATGGGGGTACAAGAGCACAAGGAGTTGCTGGAGCGCAATCTAATGCTGGAGTGAATATCCAGGGAGGTTCTGCAGCAGCTTCCAGTGGAAGTTTTGCTCTAACAATGTAAATTCCACCTTCTGATAACTTAAAATCCCTAATGAAAAAGACTCACAAGCAATAAAATAATTCTGAATTAATTTTTAGTTTTTATATGTGTCCCCAATATTTGATTAACTTTGTTTATATGCGTTAACATCTTTTTTATTTATGTATTTATTGAATATTACAACAATCTGTCTCTTGGACATTGGTTATAGTGAGGTAGGATGACATTCACACTATATGTACAAAAAAAATAAAATAAATAGAAACAAAATAATAAAAGTATATACAATAGATAATAAAATAAAATAATCTAAAAAATAAGAAAATTAAAACTAAGCAAAAAAAAACACACCTACCTATATACAATCAGGCGAGGAAACTCCAGGAGAACCATGCGTTACTCTCTGACAGGTACTAAAGCCAGGGGGGAGAGCACTTTAGCCACATACACTCATGTCTTGAGTGAAAAATCTGGCCATTGCCAGAACTCCAATGTATACAATCTACAAAAGGACGCAAGGCCATTGCTGTTTCAACCTTTTAGGAGGATTATAGGGGTGGGAGGTGCTTGATAGAGAATTTTTATGGGATAAGGTCTAAGACAAATGGGATGTTAAGGTCATGATGTAGGGTTTTGTTGGTTACATAGAAAGGAGCATCGACTATGGTTCGAAGGACTTTTGACTGGAAGGATTGGATGCGCTTGATGTTAGAAAATTTTGCCGATCCCCACAGTTTTAGTCCGTAAATCCAAAAAGGTTTCATTATTGTCTTGTAGATCAGTAGCTTGTTTTCAATAGAAAGTTTAGATTTTCTATTTAGTAGTCGGTATAGTTGGACGTATCGTCGGTTGAGTTCTTGTCTTTTGAGTCTAGTATGTGGGTTCCACGTCAGTCTTCGGTCTAAATGAAAGCCAAGATACCGGACTGTGTCTGAGTAAGGAAGCTGGATGGAATTAAAGAGTATTGGTGGACAGGAATTGCGTCGGAGTTTAAAGGTAATATGTTGGCATTTAGATTCATTAACTTTAATGCGCCAGTTATTACACCAGTGCTCAATCAAGGTGAGGTGACTTTGAAGATTTAAGGATGCTATTTTGGGATCAGAGTTGGATGATAAGATTGCGGTGTCGTCAGCGAATGTTGCAAGAAAAGTATCGGGATGAACAGGGATGTCAGCAGTAAAGAGGATGTAAAGCACGGGACCCAAGACGCTGCCTTGGGGAACACCGGCTTTAACGGAGTAGATATTGGAAAATTCTGTTCCACAGTGAACTCGAAAGGAGCGGTCAGAGAGGTAGGATCGGAGGACTAGGTACAAGGACTGAGGTAAATGGATTTTAAGCTTGAAGAGCAGTCCGGAGTGCCATACCCGGTCAAATGTCTGTGCAATGTCCAGAAATGCACCCGAACAGTATTCCTTGTTTTCTAGGGCTGAGGAAATATGATCAACAACTAGGAGTCCTTGTTGAACAGTAGAATGTTAATAGCGAAAACCTAACTGATGGGAAGGAATATTTTGGGATTCTATACCCATTATAATGGGTAGGATTCGTTTCAAAAGGATCTTTTCAAAAATTTTTTAAAGAATTGGAAGTAGGCTAATTGGTCTATAGGATGTTGAGCTATTGGGAGGTTTGCCTGGTTTTGGGAAAAGGATAATAGTGGAGTGTTTCCATAACAGAGGGAAGTGGGTGGTGCGTAGGATACAATTGTAGATATATGTAAGGAATTTGACTGCTTTGGATGGAAGTTGTCGAAGGATTTGAGGGGTAAGGAGATCATGTCCAGGAGCTATACGGGGGATTAGTTTTTTTTAATTGAAATTTCACTTCGGAAGGATGATTAGCTTTTGGGGGCAAGGAAAGTGGGATTGGTGATGTAAGGAGTTCTTCACTGTTACGGAGTGGGCAGGATGGGATTCCGGATGTGAAATAAATGTATTCGATAGGTGAATGGCGAACTCTTCAGGCTTATCTTCGTCAGATGCTGCCCAGGAGTCATCATCTCGTCGGAGGGGATGGGAAATGCGGTGAGGATTTAGGAATTTTTTTGTGGTTTTCCAAAGGGAATTGACGCGAGAAGAGACAGAGGATAGGAGGTTCAACAGGAGTTGAAGGATTGTGATCTGAAGGTGGCTAATTCCAGTTTTAATTTTTTGCAGTAATAATTATAGGAGCCGCGGTCGGTAGGATGTCGGTTACGTTGCCGCAATAATCTGGCACGGCGTTTGGTGTGGATTAGGTCAAGGAGGTGTTGGGGTAGAATGGTGTTTTTAGGAATTCTGGAGGAGTCTTTTGGGAAGGAGGCAGTCCAGGCGGCTTGTTGGATTGTGGTACTTTGAAGTGCTGTTTAGTGGTTAGTCGAGTTTCAGTAATTAGTGCCCCGTCAATATTCTTGTCAAGTAATAATTTAGTTAGTTCGTTTTTATGATTCCTAACATCATTCCCATTCCAAAGGAGAATGGATAAAGGTTTATTGGAAGTCATTTAAGGATTTTTCGGGGGAGGGATAAAATGTGATACAAGATCGGTGAGAAGAGATATCAAAGGAGTAACAAGGGATCTGAACTCGGAGAGGAAAGATGTAAGTAAACTGGTGAGATCTGTGGTATTTGAGGGAGGAGGAGTGTGAAGAATTTGCTGTTGATAAAACTGTTGATGATTAGGTGAAGTTTGATTAGGATGTTGAGGGTGGGGTTGAGGATTTTGAGGTATATGTTGTTGTTGCGGCAGGGTCTTACAATAAGTAACATCATTCTTACCTCCTAATAAGTGTGCAAAAGACACCGTTGGGTCAATTATTTTTGAAGGTCCTCTTCTTGATGTGCTAGGTTCTCTTCTTGATGCCTCTGCTTCTTCTTGTGATTTTTGATAACTTGATTTGATATTCTTGTAGATCTGACAGCCTTTGTAGTTCGCTGGATGTCCTTCAAGGCACAAAGCACAAACTGCAGGATTCCGTTTCGGTTTTATGAACTCCCCGGATTTGTGCTGCTCTCCACATTTCACACAGCGCGGCAGATGATGGCAGTAAGTCCTGGTATGGCCATATGCCTGGCAATTGTGACACTGCACGATTTCCCTCTTAAGATATGGCTTCTCTACTATAACACTTGGCTAGTATATTCTTTTTATTTCGTATATTTTTTTCGATCTCTTGAGTTGGCTCCAAATCTACGAAAAGTAAGGGTAGAGGAACTTTTACTCCTGGCTGTTCTTTACTCTCCTTCTGTACATTTGTAATCTGGTGCACTATGAAACCTAAATTTTTCAATTCTTCTTCTATTGCTTCGGTTGGTGTTGAGGAGTGTAGATTTCTTATTACTACCCTCAAAGCTCGATCTTGCCGTAATTGGTAATTATGAAAATCCACGTTGGTTTCCTTTAGATACTTCACAATTTTTCTATAGGTTTCAGCTGTATCTGGTGATATCTTCCTGTCCTTTGTTGTGCTTAGACATGAATAGCTTCCAGAGCCTGTTATTTTGTTCAGTTGTGAGCATAGTAAGTGAAAATTTTTTACAATAAAAAAATAATTAATTAATTAATTATTAAAATAATAATTTGTCGATTTCAAAGCAGCCTATGATTCTGTGGTCAGGAGCTGTCTTTGGAAAATCATGACTGAACTGGGAATTGCCGGTAAGTAGGTGAGATGGAAAAAGGTGTGTAAAAATGACCCCAAAGGTAGAGTCCTAATACAAGCAGAAGAATCTGAAGCCTTCAAAGTTCGAACGGGCTTACGGCAAGGAGATGGACTGTCAACGATGTTGTTCAACTTAGCTGTCCTTATAAGTAATCAACAAGACATTGAAAAACTCGCTACAACACTGATAAGAGAGGCAGAGCAGATTGGCCTATAAGTAAATGAAGACAAAATATAATATATGATAATAAGCCGAAAATTCCACCCCAGTAACAGGATCTGCGTAGAAAGAAAATCATTCCCGAGAGTAGAAAAATTCAAATACCTCGGCTCCACAAAAACCTCAATGAATGACCACCGGGCAGAAATAGACCAGCGTAAAACTGCCGCAAAAAAGAGCTTTCTTCTCCATCTCAAAGGTATTGAATTGAAATCTGAAAGTAAGGATGTACAATGCTGTGATAAATTCAGTTCTAATACGGATGTGATACTAGGACACTAATCAGCACTTTTGGAAAAAGTGTTAAAAGATTTGAGAGAAAAATCCTCTGCACGATAACCGAAGCTATCTGGGTTCAGCGTACTAACACAAAAAGAAGAACGAGTAAAAAAGAACTGCTTACAGAAACTGGTCATTCAATATCCCATGATATGAAGGCATGGAAGTTAAGATGGGCGAGGCATGCAGCTAGTAGCAATTCACTTGGAAATCTCTACGTAACAATGAATGTCTCAATAGAAGACAAAAGACAAAAATCAGGTATATAGATAGAATCAACAAAGATGGAACAGAGCTGCCTGCGGATAAATGGAAATAAATAGCTTATACCAGGCAGAGATAGAGCAAACTTGTTAAGGTGGCAAAAGATCTAAATGGTCTGTAATACCAACAGAAACAAATAATTATTTTATTAATTTACGTAATTCTGGATGATGATAAAATACAAAATGTTTGTTTAGCTGTGATGTAATTATTACATACCCTTATTTCATTACTTGATTTCTTTTATTGTGTTTTATTTAATTTACCACGCAGCTAGAGGTGACATAGATATAATGATTATATATAATAAATTACTTAAAGAATGTGCAATAAGTACCTATTTATTCTCTACCTATCTATTAACAAATTAATATTTATAAAATTAAATCCTGTTCCTGCTTCTGATATAGAATGCATTTAATACGTATGTTTAGAGCACATTCGCTCTGCATATGCGCTATGGATACAGTGTAATTCCAAAGACAACCGCGTTTTGCACGTTACATTTTTAATAAACGCCTTGCAAACTTTTGGTTAAAATAATTTTGATTTAATTACATCTAATATTAAAACTAAGCAGTTATAATGGTGATAAATTTATTGCAGTAGAAAATTCCTCTGTACCACTTCAAAAGCATAGCTTACTACTTCCAGCTTAGCTAATACGGATCATCTTTACGACTAATACGCTCGTTTTAGTGATATAAGCGAAAAACGAAAAACCACCTAAGAGAGGGGATTTTAGTATGTTTACCTCCTTACAAGACCAAAGTTATTGATAAGCGATAATCGATAGTACTATCGATATATCGCTAGTATAAAATTATCGATATTCCTAGTGAATATCGGTAGGTTCTATCCTCCTCTTTGACACAAATTATTTTAAAATTTTAAGCACTCAAAGGAATAATTTTAATAACACGCCTTCACATTTCTACCAATCATTGATGTACAAGGTATAGTGATGATGTAATAATGTAAAAGTTTAATAATAGAAAATTGTTATTGTATAGTGGAAATACTAAATTAAGAAAATGAATGCATGGAGGTGTGAACGGCGTGTTTAAAGGCTATTCTTATCAATATATAAAATTGAACAAGTAGAGGCCTATCCTTCCATAACTACAGTGGCTTAATAATAATAATAATAATAATAATAATTAAGCCACTGTATCCATAACAAACTGCAAAACCATCCCAACCCTCTCGTTTCAAACCTTGCTTCCTCCTCGATCCCTGATAACCCTCCGAGACGTCTGAAAAGAAGATGGCCTCGGGACCTTCTAATATAGAACTTTAATTTGAGTTCTACCAATGGGTAGTTTCTCTTCATATTGTGCATGTCATGTTACCAATGTCACATTTACTTGTTGTGTTTTTCATGTAATACAATTGTAAATTTCATTAAAAAAAAATAAATAAAAATTTAATCTCAAATTACTTTCTTAGAAATATTTTGACACCTTCAGTTGTGCCAATGAAAACAAATGTAACATTTACCTCACATATTTTATTTATTTTTTCATGAAATAATATATTTACAAAATCTACAAGGATGCCATTACAGTTTTATTATATTTCAAACTAAGTTATATTATCAAAATAAGTTTAAAAGATTAGAATCTTAGAAATTAAAAGATATAAGCATTTCTCGCCTTTCTCTTACTAAATAGTTAAAAAAATATTATCTATATGTCGTCGATGTTTCTTTTTTGAACTCTATAGTCAGGGAAATAAATTGAATTTATTTTTCTATATAAATATATTTTCCCGTCAGTATTTTTTGAATTATTTATTTAATCGTTTTTATTACTGCCTTAAAATAAATCTTTAAGGATATGTACTGTATAAATGTTAATTATTATAAAGTTTATGCAGCATTTTGAAGGGAATAACTAAAGAATACAGTGAAAATAAATCCTCATTAAGTCTGTATCGGGAATTTACTGAACTATCGACACTATCGATAGTGTTTTAACGATACTATCGAACAATCAATAGTGTAAAACTATCGACTATCGCCAATTCCTAGGCAAAGTCAAAAATCGTGTTCGTTGCATTATAATTCATTGACTGGACTGTAAAATGGTCCCATCGAATTCTGATTAACAAAGCTCTACCGTTACATAAATCAGATTCTTAGTAATCAAATAATTTCTTAAATTTCAACATCGTACTAAACAATGTAGAATAACTGAATTTGATAATTTGACTCCAGTCCAATGTAGGGAATGATTTCAATGCAAATAATTTATTTATTTGTAACTGACAACCGATATTAAAACATAACGACTTGTTTGCTTCCACTTTTTTCTCCGTGAGAATGAATACATGTCAAGTACGTGGTTTAGCATTACTAAATCCAATCTGAGAGTTCGGTATAAAAGAGGAGTAAAGGTTGCAGTTGACAGTTCACAAAGATGAAGTGTCTAGTCATCTTCACCGTAGCAGCTCTCCTTGAGGCTTCCTTAGGTAACATAACTCATATCTCGACCTTCGCACTTTGGTTTGAATAAGTTTGATTGTAGCTATTGAAAGAAGTCCTATTCTCCTTCTTCTTTGAACCATTATTGGCATAGAGAGGCCTCAATCCATCGAAGCCAGTCGATTCAGGCCCCACTCATCCATCATGAGTCAGAGATCATTTCCCTTTGCTAGCTCAAATTCTTTCTACATATTCCACATAGAAGATTCTCGGATGATCTCGGATCCTTTTGACAGGGAGGGGGGCTTCCTTGACATTTCTGGTTTTGCCATCTGGTTTTGTCCATACAGTAAACATGTCCGAACAACATGAGCTGTCACTTTTTAAGGCAGGTTTTTAATTCCGTTACTTGCAGTTGAGCCCTTGGACTCTTATAATTAAAACGGCCTTTCCTCGCATTTCTACTCCCGTAATTTGGCTTATAGACTTGGATAGCAAGCATGATTCAACTTTCACTTCCATTTGTAAGCGTCAGGAGGCCTACTTCTTGTAAATGTGAAGCTTAGTTGCTTTCCATACATTCCGATATATTATGCTGATGATATATTACGTTTGCCGTATTAATTTTGGATCCAATTTCTTCATCTATTTTAGCAGACTTGTTAATATTGGTTCATAGTTGCTGAAAGTGGTTCACCACTTAAAGCGCATAACATTGGCTTTACATACGATCTTTTGCACTATCAGCAGCGAATTTTAATTCCCAAACATCAAATATTGATAGAAGACATTGTAGATATCAACTAGATATAAATTACAATGACTTACATATCGATTACTATACAATGATTAATCTTAAGCATTTAACTTAAATGTTAATTGAATCTAAAAAAGATAAATATGATCTTTAATACATCACACATAATAACATGAATAAGATAATAACATACAATTATTTACAGTTCCAAGTACCGGAGCCTTCGTCGTAGGAAGAAGTAATGCAGAAGCAAATGCAGCAGCTAACGCAGACGTTGGAGCAAATCCATTTGTTGGAGCTGAAGGATCGTTAAACTACAAAACATCGTCACAATCCAAAGCATCTTCACAATCTGAGTCCTCATCAAGAACTGAAGGATCGTATCAATTTTCAGGAGGAAACTCTCAAGGGCTAGCAGGAGCTGAAGCTGGAGCTAAATCACAAGCAGCTGCCCAAGGTAAAGGAGGAGCACACATCGGGGGACAGGCTCAAGCTGGAGCTGCAGCTGGTGCGAAATCACAAGCTGGTGCTCAGGGTAAAGTAGGAGGTCAAACTGGAGGACAGGCTCAAGCTGGAGCTGCAGCTGGTGCAAAATCACAAGCTGGTGCTCAGGGTAAAGTAGGAGGTCAAACAGGAGGACAGGCTCAAGCTGGAGCTGCAGCTGGTGCAAAATCACAAGCTGGTGCTCAGGGTAAAGTAGGTGGTCAAACTGGAGGACAGGCCCAAGCAGGAGCTGCAGCTGGAGCAAAATCACAAGTAGGCGCTCAGGGGAAATCAGAAGGTCAAAAAGCAGGACAGGCTCAATCTGGAGCTGCAGCTGGTGCAAAATCACAAGCTGGTGCTCAGGGTAAAGTAGGAGGTCAAACTGGAGGACAGGCCCAAGCAGGAGCTGCAGCTGGAGCAAAATCACAAGTAGGCGCTCAGGGTAAGGTAGAAGGTAAAACTGGAGGACAGGCTCAAGCTGGAGCTGCAGCTGGTGCAAAATCACAAGCTGGTGCTCAGGGTAAAGTAGGTGGTCAAACTGGAGGACAGGCCCAAGCAGGAGCTGCAGCTGGAGCAAAATCACAAGTAGGCGCTCAGGGTAAGGTAGAAGGTAAAACTGGAGGACAGGCTCAATCTGGAGCTGCAGCTAGAGGTCAGCAAGGCTCAGTGGAGCTGCAGCTGGTGCAAAATCACAAGCTGGTGCTCAGGGTAAAGTAGGAGGTCAAACTGGAGGACAGGCCCAAGCTGCAGCTGCAGCTGGTGCAAAATCACAAGTAGGCGCTCAGGGTAAAGTAGGAGGTCAAACTGGAGGACAGGCTCAAGCTGGAGCTGCAGTTGGTGCAAAATCACAAGTAGGCGCTCAGGGTAAAGTAGGAGGCCAAACTGGAGGACAGGCTCAAGCTGGTGCACAGGCTCAAGTTGGATTCAATGGAGGTAATGGTGCACAAGGAGTAGCAGGATCCCATTCTAGTGCTGGAGTCGGTACCCAGGGTGGTTCTGCTGCTGCTTCCAGTGGGAGTTTTGCTTTAACAATGTAAATCATATCCTGTGACAGCACAAATATTCTTATTTAATAATGACACGAAATTAATAAAAAGTGTTGCTTTGAATTATTTTCTGATTTCACCTGTGTTTCCAATATTTCATGAATCTTGTGTGGAGTGTATTCCATAATTATGGTCCGGCGACCCATATATAACTGATGGTCGGTCTGAATGAACTTTCATGCATGCAGTCCGGTCCACCGGCTCTTTGGTAAAACTACTGCTGTTTTATTTGTGAGCGCAACTAATGAAGAGCATATCGCAATGGCCGAGGCAACTGTAGATCCAGCTAGTTGTGAGTTGCGTGATTTGATTTTTGTTGCCAAAAGAATCTTCATGTGCTCAAATTCATGAGTTATAACTAATGTGTGGGCCATAAATACTAATGGAAATATATAAAAAACAAGTTTGAAAATGGTGTCGAGAATTTCGTATTTCCACCACTAATTTGCACGATTAACAGTGGAGTGACGGCCCAGTATTTGTACCGACGATATCGCGCGATAAATTTTGTATTGCCTTTTAGAAATTCTCGATACTATTTTCGAACTTGTTTGTCACTTATTATTTCAGGTCCAAACAGGAGCCATAACTGACGATTGAGTTCTGCAACTGAAGATCCTTTCGCCTTCAAAAATGTAGTCATACCACTGGCGGGATATATGGTTTTCTCGACCATTGTGATCTACTCTCACCGACTGACAGACGACTATTAAATGAAACCAAAACTGCAGCAGTTTCCTGAAGACAGAGCTGTTATACGTACTACGTAACTTTAGGCCTACCACCAGTTAAATTATGTCACCGAACTTTACTTTTGGGATTCACCTCGTAATAAACAAATTATTGTTGGATGTATCACCATCAAAACGACATTTTGTCCCTACTTACTGGAGAGTCCTTCAGAATCTTTAGAAAAGTTATCATGTTATTCTATTCATTCATTTTGTATTGATCTTATCACATTGACGAATCAACCCCGTGCCACACGGATATACCAGCCTTAAACTGTTTAATTATCTTGTGAATAGTTATTATGAAAATGGCTATATTTGACCTTTTTTGATTTAATAATCTTATTCATTGCGTCAACTGAAAGAAAACAGTATAATAAATTTATAATATTAATCAGTTTTTTATCTAGAACGTTCTAGAAGTAGTCTGAAGTTTTATAAGCCACCATGTGACTAGTTCTTTTGAATGCTGAGTCAACTCTGAGTTTACCCTGGCTCCCATGTGTATATAGGAGAAATTTTATTCTGGGACTAAGTCCCCTTAGAATAACTACAATGCACAATTATCTGGCATAAGAAATAATCAGGAATAAATTAAATTACAAGGTTATCTAGATTTAAAATTACAATAAATAAAAGGCACTGGTAGACATATGAAATTGTAGATAAATTCAGATATGTCAGTTCACATATTTGTACACATATATAATGTGGATGATATATAATTATCTGTAGGATAACATTAAATGCGACTGACAGGTCTGAAAAACGTTAAAATTATTTACACATATTCGGAGGATTGATTAATGGATAAATAAATTATGTTTAAATGAGGTCAAGGATGAGGATTTAAGTATGGAGGTTAGTAGGAAATCCCAAACGAGGTATGAACGTATGATAAAGGATTTTTTAAAGTAGACAGTTCTATGAGAAGGAATAAACAGGTTGGAGGGCTGGAATGGACAGAGGAACGGAGTAAACATATCGAGAAGGTAAAGAGGTTTTTTGGTTGAAAAGGTTCGAAAAAGGAATACGCCTAGGAAGTATTGCCGTCGGAAGACTGGATAGAGCCACTTCAACTCGGCTTACCAACTGAAGCCATGAGAGCGTCTGGGAACTCCAAAAATAAATCTAGTGAAATAATAACATGAATGCAGAAACCCAGAAATGTACGATGACCGCAAAAAGAACATATTTTAGATTTCAAAGACGCCTCTAACACAGTGCGATCTTCTGCACAACCAAGCTCCGATCATACAAATATATAAACCTTAATCATACTAGTGCTATGTTTGGTCCAATACTCAATATTAACAAAGAAAAGCGAATGGGAACATACGACAAGCTGAAGGAGCTATATCGGGGTACCGATATTGTTAGAATAATTAGGATTAGCAGATTAAGATGGGCTGGGTACGCGGGATATTCGAGCGGGCTAATACGTGTGCATAGCACCTCGCGTTGCCCGGCAACCTCATAACCGAAGTTATAAGTGAAAGATAGTTACGAGTTACGAGTGGGCGGGGTTACCGAACGGGCTAACGTGTGTGCACAGCACCGTCGTTTCCCGGCAATCTGATGTATGAAAAAATGGATTTAAAATAGTCACGAGTTCGCGTCCCGGTGCCAAGGGAGTCTTTTAAATCTCTGCCCACACTCCCTGGCCCGGGAAAACTCCGTATAGCCTTAAAGGCGAGGAAGGGGAGGACAAAAATAAAAGTTACGAGTTCGTGTCCCGGTACCTGAAGGGTCTTTTAATTCTGACATTAAAACCCCCGCCCCCACCCTTTGACCCAGAAATCCTGTATAACCTAGGTGAAAAAAAAACATACGCGGGATGCTTGTAAAACATATATTAAGAAAATTGTTGTAGGAACGAATTCACACAAAAACATTTGTCGGCAGACCTTAGATTAAATGGGCTGGGGGAGTGGAAGCAGATGCACAAGCTATCCTTGGTGTCCATGATTGGATGATGGTTGCAATTTTTAAAGATGACGACGGATGAAAAAGCAGGAGGCTCTGACTTTACGGGAATCGTAAGCCTAAAAAGGGAAAAGAAAAAAAAATTGGCAAATTTTTATTGGATTTAAAAGTTTTTAAAACTATCAGTACTATAAATGAAGAAAAAAATATTTTTTGACTGGTCTTGGAAAAGCGGAAAATATGCAAAATAGTTGACATTTTAACGGCATATAAAAAAAAGATATTGAGCATCCGTAAAGAACATTTCCAGCAGCTTCTCAATCAAGGGGATCCCACGAACGAACAAGACATGGACCACACTGAATACCTTGACACAAAAAAAAGGTTGAAAAAACAGATATACTAGATGTGGAAATAGCTAAAGAAAGGCTTTAGGAATGGACAACATAGCACCAAAATTGTTAAAAGATGGGAAAGACTTCAAGAGCCAAGTTGCAACAACTAACCCTGAAAATATGGGAGGCTTTCATTCTTTCCGGTTGCCTAAGGTAATGATGACCAATATCCTACTAAACCGGATATATCTGTATTACGAAAATATAAAAAGTAACCACAAACCTGGAATCAGAAGAGGAATGTGCACGCTACACTAGATATTCATTCCAAAACAAGTACGCAAAAACGATGGGAAGTAGTTTAGGATGTTCACACCTTATTGGTCGACTTTAAAGCAGTCTATGATTCTGTAGACAAGAACTGTCTTTGGAAAAACATGACTGAATACGGCAAGTTGGTGAGAATGACAAAATCGTCTACAAATAACCGAAAATGTCGGGTCATAATAAAGGAAGAAGTATCTGAAGTATTCAAAGTTCGAACGGGCTTACGGCAGATAGATGCACTGTCACAGATGTTGTTCAACCTAGCGCTGGAGAAGGTGATGAGAACATCATACGAAAAAGGAGGCGTGTAAGTCGGAATGAATAAAATCCATGGGTACGCAGATGATATAGCTGTCTTTGGAAATAATCAAGAAATCATTGAGAAACTTACTAAGACTCTAATGCGGGTAGTTTCGTTTAGATGTCAGGAAACATGAGGGAATCGGAATGTTAAAATGTAGAGTCCTGCCTCTCTCACCAATTATTGTCTTACCGAAAAATGTGATATGTACTAAGGAGGAAGTATTGCAATTGTGAACATTTTTTAATCTGAGTTTTCAACAGAAATACATGTTTTGAGGTCTCCTCAGTCCAAATAACCAAGTCTCGAAAAATGGTGGGTGTCTGTGTCTGTAAAAGTCCCTGTCAGGCTCTCTTTGTTTATCTGTGGCTGTCTGTATAGCATGGATAGACAGAGGCAGACATAAAAAGACAAAGACTCAAATACAGATATACACATTGACAGACACAGACACAGTGGGACAGACAAAGACAAACGCAGGCAGACAATGATGCAGTGACAGACAGACACTATTAAACACAACAGAAACAAAAAGACAAAGACGAACAATGACAGAAACATCCACCGTTAACAGCAGATAGACAGAAACACAGAAAAAGTCCATTGAGTCTAAATAACCTCGTCCCGCAAAATGATGTGTGCCTTTCTGTATCTGTCTCTTTCTTTGATGGTATAGTTGTCCTTGGAAATAATCAAGAGAACATTGAGAAAATCACTAAGATTTTAATGTGGGCAGTTTCGTTTAGATATCACGATCCATGAGGAAATTCGATTTCGTGCGTCTGTGTCTGACTTTTTCTGTCTGTCTGTCTATGTGCGTATAACAAGCGAAAAAAGAGCCTATTATCACTTTCAAAGGTATTGAAATTCCGGAAAATCTGAAGTCAAAGGTATACAATGCTATGACAAAGCCATTTCTAATGTATGGCTGGTCAATAACTGGCGTCCTAAAGAAAGTATTGAAATATAGGGGAGAAAAATCCTTCGCACGATAACCGGAGCGATCTGGGATCGCACATGGGGAAGAAAAGCCAATTAAGAGCTGCTCATGGAAATTGTTCAATCAATATCTCATGATATGAAGGAACGAAGGTTAAGAAGGGCGGTGCATGTAGCTCTGTGTTTGCCTATGTGACAATTTGGTTCTTTGTGCCTGTGATTCTTATCGGAGATGGTGATGCATACGTTGACCGACTGTTACACATAAGAAGCACAATAGAATGAAGAGGAATTGAAAAATAATATTGGTGATACTTTAAAAAATACCCCCTAAAGGGTCAAAAAAGTTCTTATTTCTTCAAAAATCACAACCCTATGACAACATTTTTGGAGGTTCTCTGAGTGTAAATAACCAAGTACACAAAGTGGAGCGGGTCTGACTTTTTCTGTGGCTGTATTTGTTTGCTTATGTTTTTCGTTTGTCTGTGTCAGTTTAAGTCCCTGTTTGTCTCTTTGTGTTTGTCTGTTTCCCTCTGTCTGCGTGTCTGTGTCTGTCTATATATGCAGGTCTGTGTTTTTCTCTTTGTGTGTGGTTTTTCGTTTGTCTGTGTCTGTATTTCCTCTGAGTTTGGCTTTGTCCGTCTGTCGGTGATGCATATTTTCACTGATTGTTATGCTTATGAAGCACAATTTATAATCCATATTTCACCATTTTTTCTAGCATGTTATACGACCAATTCAAAACATTTACTTAATGTAAAATCTGGGTCAATTTATTATTTACTGATTTCTCTTTTGATAATGTCCAAGACAAGTACTGAACAGATAACCTATAGATCTTTTAGTTATATTAAACCTATGTCTGTAGAAAAGATTTGCCATGAAAATGAATATCTTTACCCTCTTAACAGTATATTTTTTTATGGAAAATTACTATGTACTTATAATAACTTGTTTACTTATTCCTGAGAATGAATGTTTGTCAAGTACGTGATTATCCATTACTAAGAATAAGCCAAAGATCAGGTATATAAGAGGGGCAAAGGTTAAAGTTGACAGTTCATCAAGATGAAGTGTCTTGTAATCTTTGCAGTAGCAGCTCTCCTCCTAGCGTCGCTAGGTAAGTTTTGTAAACGATTGAACTATATACAGCTTTTGAGTTGATGAAATATATATTTCTTGTTTAATTCGTTATTTACCTAAAGGATTGCCGACTGCTTTTTTATTTTAATTAATATTTTAAATAGCAAATCGTAGGTCGTAAGTATCCCACGGAACCATTATACCAGAAAAAAAAAAAACCAACATTCTACATTGTAATCATTCAGTAATATTTCCAAATTTCGGGACGTGCTTTCTTTTTCAATCAGGACAAGTTCTTCGTTATAGGTTAACAGTTAACTCTTTCTTAAGGTTTACATGATTCATGATTCATGACGTGCTGTCAAACAAATTTCAGTCTGGAATAAGGTATATATTTAGAGGCATTATGATCATTCTATAAATTACGTAGTTCTATGCATTATCTGGACGTTGTTTATTCGTAAACTGCAAAAATGACTTTAACTTCTGAGAAGTATTTGTCAAAGAAACAACATTCGACTTCTGAATGCCTATTTTATTGGCCTACATTTATTAAGCTCCCAAGACATGTGTGACTTTTTCACGTGAATTCGTCGACATTTTTCTTAATCTGGGTGTTATATTAACTAAGTCAACTGAAATCTTTTCTCAAATCCCAAACCTCATATCATTAAATTTCGAAGATCCATGGGAGAAAAAAAAATAAATATTAGGTTTTTATTTTTTTAAAATTATATCAAGGTAGAAATATATCTACATCACTCATTCTCTTTAAAATAGTACTAATATCATATTATGATGACAATATTTTTAGTCCCACATATTGAATCCTTCGTCGTTGGGCGGAGTAATGCAGAAGCAAATGCTGAGGCCAATGTTAATACCGGCACAGGAATAACTGGCAAGCAATCAGGCCAAGCTCATGCGGGAGCTAAGTCACAAGCTGGTGCCCAGTCTAAAGGAGGTGCTCAAGTTGGAGGACAAGCCCAAGCAGGATCTAAAGGCTCAGCTGGAGGAAATGGTCTGGCACAAGATGGAGTGAAGTTCGGAGCTGGTGGAGCAGCCGGAGCACAGTCACAATCAGGTGCTCAAGCTGGAGGTCAAGCCCACGCAGGATCTAAAAGCTCAGCTGGAGGTCAAGCCCAAGCAGGATCTAAAGGCTCAGCTGGAGGAAATGGTCAGGCACAAAGTGGAGTAAAGATCGGAGCTGGTGGAGCAGCAGGAGCACATTCACAATCAGGTGCTCAGGGTAAAGGAGGTGCTCAAGCCCACGCAGGATCCAAAGGTTCAGCTGGAGGAAATGGTCAGGCACAAGGTGGAGTGAAAATCGGTGCTGGTGGAGCAGCAGGAGCACAGGGTAAAGGAGGTGCTCAAGCTGGAGGTCAAGCCCAAGCAGGATCTAAAGGCTCAGCTGGAGGTCAAGCACAAGCAGGATCTAAAGGCTCAGCTGGAGGTCAAGCACAAGCTGGATCTAAAGGCTCAGCTGGAGGAAATGGTCAGGCACAAGGTGGAATAAAGATTGGAGCTGGTGGAGCAGCAGGAGCACATTCTCAATCAGGTGCCCAGTCTAAAGGAAGTGCTCAAGCTGGAGGTCAAGCACACGCAGGATCCAAAGGTTCAACTGGAGGAAATGGTCAAGCACAAGGAGGAGTTAAGATCGGAGCCGGTGCAGCTGCAGGAGCGCAGTCCCAAGCAGGTGCTCATGGCAAAGGAGGAGCTCAAGGCGGAGGACAAGGCCAAGCAGGATCCAAAGGTTCTGCTGGAGGAAACGGTCAGGCACAAGGAGGAATGAAGTTAGGAGCCGGTGGAGCAGCCGGAGCACAGTCACAAGCAGGTGCTCAGTCTAAAGGAGGTGCCCAAGCAGGATCCAAAGGTTCTGCTGGAGGAAATGCTCAAGCAGGTGCACAGGCTCAAGTAGGGTCCAAAGGTTCACAAGGAGGAAAAGGTGGTGCAGGAGCAGTAGCCGCATCAGGAGCTCAATCTGGTGCTGGAGTCGGTGTCAAAGGAGGCTCGGCTGCTGGTGCCGCCAGTGGATCAGCAAGCTTTGGGCTCACTATGTAATAGTTGTCCTATCATTAAAACATCATCTTAATCTGATAAAGATTGAAATATCTCGAATTATTGTTCATTTTTTTCCCCTGATATCTCATAAATTACAATTCATTGTTGGGTGATATTAATAACAGTTTCACTGATACTTGAAGATTTTAATTTTTGATGATAGTTGATAGTTTTATACTTTTTTACTTTCATTGGCTGATGAAATGGGGTTGTAACGAAACAATTACTGAATTGAGAAATCAATTTTTTTACCGGTTGTTGGGTCAAGAAGCTGTTTGGAGCCATGTCATAAAATTTAAAAGGAATTAAAACTAACAAAAATAAATGAAATTTCTTCGTATTCATTACTTTATATTTTCGGATAAATCTAAGATAAAAACAAAAAAAAAGTGTGTTTAACAAAATGAGTAAAAATAAAAGGCCGGAGAAGAATTAGCTGAGATTCACTGGTATTTTTTAAAAAGACGCAATACTTTCGCCTCTAAGTACAATGTTTACAACAAAAAAAACAAAAAACTCGAATACATTAATACATAGATTACAAAATTTTATTTTTCGATTACCTCTACCACGCTGTTTCTGACATATGGTTGCGGAGGGAAAGTTATTTTAGAGGCACAACCAAACCTATTCTAACTAGAGTGAGAAGGTCGAGATTCATTCCAGGTGTCCGCCACGATATAAATTTTGAACTTGCCAGGTCGGATTCGAACCAATGTTGCAAGCCTCGAGAATAGTAAAGTTTATTCTTTGACAAGCTCGGTCATCACAATCTCACCAAGGATATTATTTTTGTCAATCGTGATAGAGACAATGATGAATTTTGTTTTAAACATTTCTTGGTAAAATAGTCACATAAATTTGTCCTGAACATGTTTAATAAGCTGAAAACTCATGGGACATAATTTCAGCTCAACTGTTATTTGTTAAAATTTATATTTCTTATTTTGGAAAAATATTTGTTGCAATTTTACTTAAAGACATTGGGAATACAAAGACATCTTGTTTACATTAATATAATAAAAAATAAATATATAAAAGTTTAAAAATTTCCTTCTATCGACTCGCATTACTTACATTTATATTTATTACATTTGAAGTACATGTCATAAACTCCTATCGGCATGTCATAGTCAGACTTTTCAGTTACCGATAAAATATCAGTACAATTTTTATCAGCTTATTCGCTGACACTATTACACGTTATTACTTAAATACTTGAATAAACAAGTGTATAACTTTATATTTATAAACACAATAAGGCCCATTCCTGATCTCAAATTTTCTTACTGGAAGAAATTCAGACCGTCTGTAGACATATCGATGACTCGATATTCCAAAGATCACCCACTAGAAATACAAACTTATTTCTTCCGATTACTAGAAAGTTATAACGGTTATAACGTCATTTACACCGACGCCTCTAAAGTATAAAATGAGTTCTGCGCATGCGTTAGCCCTAGTTAAACATACGTCAGGTCGTCTCTTATAAAAATCTCATTTATCAGTGGCAGTATACAAGTTTAATGTGAACAATTAGTGTTATCAGTTACATTAACAATTACGTTTGATACTGGACAAAAAAAATAAGGTGAGTAATCACTTATTTACAACACAAGAGTGAACAGTGTAAATAGACCTTAGGTTAGTTAGATAACGGCCAGCCATAAGCTGCAACAGTCGTTAATACCAGTGGGCTAGATCCCTCCGTCGGAGGCAGATCTGTGCTCTCCAAGAGCGCGTCTATATTTTCGTGTTCAATAAAATTTTTTTTTTTTCCTCTCTTCACTTTTATCAATTTTTCTTTTAAAAATAAATATGAAATGCGATATTATCACATGCTAATGTCGAGTAAGGGCAAAAACACTAGGTCCAGGAGCCTGGATACTACAATTAGTTCTCCCATTAAAAAAAAGACAAGGCATTCGAAAAGAAACACTCCACCAGCCACACCAGGGAGCTCCATAGAAGAAGTGGAACCCCAACCTGGCTCCTCACAACAACCCAACAATTATGAGACAACTCAAGCTATGGGTGAAGAATCGCCGTTTTTCACTTCGAATCCATTTGAAGTGCTTTCAAATATAAACAACGAACAAATGGAAGCAGCATCCATCCCCAGAGAACCCAAACCCCCACCAATATTTGTTAGAAATATTAAAAATTTTCAATTGATGTGTAATCAATTGAATAATCTGGTAGGTTCAGGAAAATATTTATGCCAAAGCCGCACCAATGACACTAAGTTAATGCCCGACACTCCAGAAACCTATAGAAAAATCATAAAATATTTATCTGACACCAAGGCTGATTACCACACGTATCAACTGCGTCAAGAGAGGGCGCTCAGGGTCGTTATCAGAAGACTGCACCCATCTACGCCAACAGATGCTATAAAAGAAGAGCTCACGGGTATGGGATTCCATGTTCGCCAGATAGTGAACATATTTAAGGAGGATAGAGAACAGCCTGGAATAAAAAATAAAATACCTCTTCCACTATTCTTCGTTGACCTTGACCGAACACCTGATGTCGAAAACATCTACAAGGTCACACGCCTTTATTATACAAGCGTTGTTGTAGAAAAGCCCTACAGCAAGCGCGACATCGTTCAATGCCATAACTGCCAGGCTTATGGCCATACGAAACGGTATTGTCATCACATTCCTAGATGTGTGAGGTGTGGTGAGCAACACAAAACAGAGGACTGTAGGAAGTCTAGAACTTCACCTGCAGTATGCGCTTTATGCCACCAAGGACACCCAGCCAACTACAAGGGTTGTCAAACTTACAAAGATTTGAAAACACGAATGTACGCAACGCCTAGAGAAGAAGGGACATCCAGGCCACCAAGACAACCCTATAGAACAGTGAACGGAAGAGTGTCCTATGCTCAGATGTTCAAAGGAGACACTGTAAACACTCAATCTCAGGCCCTGCCACAAGAATCTAAACCTCAAGAATTCACACATCAACCTCAAGACCCATATCCCTCCATCCCTGAACGTAGGTTAAATACTCACACATTCATTCCTCCTCCTTCCAATTCCACTGACCTCACAAGCCTATTGACATCTTTCCTTTCCGAATTTAGATCTCTCATTACCCCCCTTATTTCGCTACTTACCAATGTTATATCCAACCTCATTCCACTGCCAAGAAATCCATAAATGTCCTCAACCAAATTCCTCTCCATTCTCCTCTGGAATGCGAATGGTATTCGGAACCACATCAACGAACTGACAATCTTATTACATGACAAAAACATCGACATAGCACTAATAACTGAAACTCGACTAACCAACAAACGACAAATCAACGTGCCCGGCTACAATATTTATCGAACCGACCATCCTGATGGAACAGCACATGGTGGCACTGCCATAATTATCCATCGATCCGTTTCCCATCATTTGTTTCCCTTACCAAGCCATAATTTCCTACAATCCACAGCCGTAATAATCCAAACACCCCTTTACCCAATAACACTAGTTGCGGCATATTCCCCACCTAAAACACCCATTTCCGAATCCCAAATAATTTCCTTCCTGAATTCCTTAGGACACCACTTCCTCCTAGGTGCAGATCTAAATGCAAAACACCAGCAATGGGGAGCCAGATCCACAAATTCCCGAGGCCGAACATTGCTATCTGCACTTAATTCCCATCGCAGCAACATCCTTTCACCTAATACACCCACATACTGGCCAACAGATCCCAACCGCAATCCCGACCTTCTAGACTTTTTCCTCCACAAAGGTCTAGGATCACTACACTGTTCTATTTCAAGGTTTGATGATCTTTCCTCAGACCATAGTCCTCTAGTCCTAACCGTTTCCACATCTCCCATTCCCAAATCATCCCCACCTTCATTTATCAGGGGGCCAGTTAACTGGAACCTTTTCCGTCAAATACTGGAAGATAATATTGACCTCAGAGTTTCCTTAAAAACACCTGAAGACCTCGACGATGCAGTGCATTCCTTCACTACCCTGATCCAGCAAGCAGCTTGGACTGCATCCTCACCTGATCGTCCCAAAAAATACCATAACATAAATCCTTTACCTCAAGATCTATTGGACCTAATCCATAGCAAACGTTGCTCTAGGACCCTTTGGCAAAGAACTAGGCATCCTGATGACCGGAAATCGTATAATTATTATTCCAAACAGGTAAAAAAGAAACTGGAAACTTTTAAAACCCAATCCTACAATTCCTACCTCTCCTCATTATCCGCTAGTGATAACTCCCTCTGGAACGTAACCAAAAAAATCCTTAAATTCCAGTCCATTTCCCATCCACTTCGCCGTGATGATGGTTCCTGGGCTTCGTCAGATGCGAATAGAGCAGAGGAGTTTGCTAAACATTTATCCTACACATTCACCCCTCACCCCGAACTCCATCCCAGCCACACTGCTGAAGTTGAAGAATTCCTCTCTTCACCAATTCCTCTCTCTCTACCTCCAAAACCTGTTAACCCCTCTGAGGTCAAATTCCTTATAAACAAATTAAAACCCCGAAAATCCCCTGGATATGATCTCCTCACTTCACAAATCCTCAGACAACTTCCCAAAAAAGCAATCATATTCCTTACCTATCTATACAACTGCATCCTTCGCACAACCAACTTTCCTTTGGTGTGGAAACATTCCATAATCATCCTGTTTCCAAAACCAGGTAAACCTGTTAATAACACATCATCCTATAGACCGATAAGCTTACTCCCGATCCTCTCAAAAATCTTTGAGAAAATCCTTCTCAAACGCATCCTACCCATAATCGAATCCCACAACATCCCTTCTCATCAGTTTGGATTCCGCTCAAGACATTCCACTGTCCAACAAGGCCTTCGTGTTGTGGACCATATATCCTCTGCACTTGAAAACAAGCATTATTGCACTGGTGCCTTTCTGGACGTAGCACAAGCTTTCGACCGGGTGTGGCACGATGGCTTGCTTTTCAAGCTCAAAACCCATTTACCCCAATCCTTATACCTAGTCCTCAAATCCTACCTCTCAAATCGTTCCTTTCAAGTCCGTTGTGACACCGCATTCTCCACTTACTATCCAGTTGAGGCTGGTGTTCCACAAGGCAGTGTCTTGGGCCCAGTTCTCTATATCCTCTTCACTTCCGATATCCCTTCCAATCCCGATACATTTCTAGCTACATTTGCTGATGATACTGCCATTCTATCTTCCCACTCAGATCCTCAAATAGCATCTCTAAACCTACAATCTCACCTCTCTTTGATTGAGCAGTGGTGCAACAACTGGCGCATCAAAATCAATGAATCAAAATGCAAACATATCACTTTTACCCTGCGACGCAGATCCTGTCCGTCAATCCTTTTTAATTCAATTCCACTTCCCTACTCAGACACAGTCCGTTACCTTGGCTTCCTTCTTGACAAAAGACTAACTTGGAACCCACATACCAGACTTAAAAGACAAGAACTTAACCGACGATATGGCCAGCTGTATAGATTACTAAGTAGGACATCCCATCTTTCGATTGAAAATAAACTTTTAATCTACAAGACCATACTGAAACCTATCTGGACCTACGGACTTGAACTGTGGGGAACTGCTAAACATTCGAATATCAAACGCATCCAATCCTTCCAGTCCAAAGTACTTAGAACAATAGTCAATGCCCCATATTATGTCACAAACAAGACCCTACACCATGACCTTAACATCCCATTTGTCCTCGACATCATCCCAACCAGATTCTCAAACTTTCACCAAAACCTTATCCATCATCCAAATCCTCTAGCTCAATCCCTATCCAGCTCCCTTCATCCCTACAATCCTCCACGAAGGTTAAAACGGCAGTGGCCCAGAGATCTCTTGTAAATATGCTTCTGGAGTCCTGGCAATGGCCAGCTTCTCCACTCATGTCCCGAGCGTCTGTGGCTCTAGTGCCCTCTTTCAGTCTCCATTGGCTTCTAATACCAGTGATGCGGCTGGAAAAGTGGCACTGGAATCTCCTGGAGTCTTGCTTTGCCTTCCACATGTGGGGGAAAAAGCCTGGCTCGGAGATTCTTGGGCGAATGTATATATTGTATATAGGTATGATTGTGTTTATAAGTTTCTTTTTATGTTATTGTTTATTTTTTTTTTCTTTTATTTTCTTTCTTCATCAGTATTATTTATTTACTTTTTATATTTATATTTATTTCTCTATTATTTGTATATATTGTTTGAATGAGAACTCTTAGCCCTAATACTTATAGCCCTCCAGTGGCTGATTGTATTATTATTCAATAAATAAAAAAAAAAAAAAAAAAAGTATAAAATATCGCTGTTTGCGCTGTCTATGCAACCGCAAACCAGCTACTATTCAACTTACCAAGAGAGTGCTCCATATTCAGTGGAGAAGCGATTGGAATAATAGAGGCCCTTTATTGGATATCGAATTCCAAGGAAAAAAAATGGA
Organism: Nezara viridula; assembly: GCA_928085145.1. Classification (NCBI taxonomy): domain Eukaryota; kingdom Metazoa; phylum Arthropoda; class Insecta; order Hemiptera; family Pentatomidae; genus Nezara; species Nezara viridula. Next base: position 17,247,272 of record OV725081.1, read on the forward strand.
TCATAGCAACCGACTCCAAAAGAGTTGTGGCGGCTTTTAGTAATCCATGGCCTGACAACTCCCTCATTAGAGAAATCATAAACGTATGGTGGGAGATGAGAAAAAAATCAGTAAGTGTGGTCTTTGTCTGGGTTCCATCCCATAGTGGCATAATGGGTAATGAAAAAGCAGACCAAGCTGTTCATTTGGCGAGAAAGGGAGAGCTACCAAGCATAACAACAATAAATCACATCACCGTAGAAGATTGGATCCATGAAGCAAGAAAAAAGCTATTAAAAAATTGGTAAGGTCAATGGAAAATACAACGAGCCAAACTAGCCGAAATAAAAACCGAGTGCAACACATGGACCACAAGCTTCAGAAGGTCGAGAAGAGAAGAAATAATATTGTGCCGGATGCGAATCCGGACACTGCCTTTTCACACACGGATACCTACTTAGAGGTCTCGAAGCGCCAACCTGCGAAAACTGTGACAATACACCTCAAACAATTAAACATCTACTATTAGAGTGCCCCCAATATAAAAAAGAGAGACAAAAACTAAAGCTTTCGACAACATTGAGAATGAGGAAAATGTCGTCATTCTCTTTGAATATTTATTGGAAGCAAATCACTATAGTAAAATATAAAAATTAAGAAAAACCGCCAATGACTCTCTAGAGTAGAGGCGAATACAAATAAAAAAAAAACTTTATAATTTATTTTAATAAATTATTTAATATCTCTAATATGTGTCAACGTTTATTTTCTATTGCTTAACATTCGTTAAGTCCAAAAGCCGACTCACCCTGCTTGTAATTTATTTTATCTCTGGCAACGTTTTATTATGTAGGAAGGCATGTTGTTACCTTTAAATTATGGTAATAATAGAAGGTTTTTTTCCTTCAGGTTGAGTTAATATCCAAAGACATGTTTCTTTTAAAATATGACAATTTAGGAATGTATGTTCCCTTTAGGTTGCGATTATGTCGTCAGGTTTGTTCCCGTTAGATTTTTGTAATATTAGAAGGATTGTTCCTTATCGATTAAGGTAATTCATGGGATTAGAACAACAACCTAATTGTGCCAATTGTCAGCGAAAGCACAGGGCATCAGATCTAAGCTGCTCATGTCGGAGTGAAGCAATTAAATGGATAAAAGATCTAACAGATTATGGATGTAACCATCATAATCGGTGTCCTTATTGCATCAGGAGTTTCGGTACTCTATTTACTATACTCAACACTCTATTTAGTTACCCATGAACTCCTTTGTCCTATACTTTTTTTAGTTGTTTTCTTTCCACCCATCCTCTGAAATATGGGTTATAAATAAATATCTCATAAATATATTCATATAACTTATTTATGTCTATTTTTAAATTGGTTGACATCCGGGTGATGTTTACCATTTTCTAGAAGACGTGTAGAAGAATAATTTTTCATGCTCGTGATTATGAATATGAGATGCCATGGAATCATTAATGCATATCTATAAAAGCATTAAGATGTGTTGGTTGATCAGTTCGAAACCATGAAGGGTCTGCTACCCATCTTACTAGTTTCGGCGTTGGTTGGAGGATCTCGTGGCCTATTTCTTGGTAACTCATTCCTATTGTATTCTCAATAATACAAAGAAACCTTAAAATAATGTGTTTTAATGAGGAGAAAAAATTGATACCCCTAAAATAGAAACGGAAAAAGCGAGACGTAGTTGTACTTTACTTTTCACTATACAATAACCTTGAACTGCTTACGATTCCTTTTCCCGGGTCTAGATTCGATTCAGGCTATATCAAATAATTATTTATTCTTTTATATCAACCCTGGATCCACACTGGGATTGGTAGAACCTATAGGAGCATCTACCGTCACTAATAGGGATACCTTTCTAAGCCTTTGAACTCGGAAATCATCATGGGTTGTAGTAGAACATTTTTAAAAATAAATTAACAGTATTACAAGAATGCTATTTGAAAAAGAGAATTACTTGGAGGGCATGAGATCTGAGTTTAGGATGTCGTTACATCCAGAATCTCGATATTTTCTGATCAAATGGGAGATGAAGGTGAGTATTTTCTCTCTTGAGACTACCACAACAAAATATACAAAAAAAACAACAAAAAAAAACAAAAAAAAAAAAACAGAAGAAGTTGAATTGTAGTAAGTAGGAAGCGGAAAATAAATATTTGTATGTGGGTCCCGTCTAAATTATATGAAAACAAGACAGGTCGGAATCAATAGCTACGCTAAATACTCGATTAGGAATTCGATAAATTTTATCAAATTATTAACATTCGACTGAAACTTCGCAGATAGTTTCATCTCATCGTAACCTACAACTATTTTATTTAGCAAAACTCTTCGAATTGGGGCGTTTTCAATCTGGAGGGGAGCAAACTCTGTCTATTTAAATAGGTACTAAAAACACGTAAATATCCATTTGCTTTCTACTTGGATCGCAAGATAATTTGATCACAAAAGCGATAAAACAAAAGTAGCCCTGAAAACTATTGAGCCGTTTGACGTGACCTACACCTCCAAATTTTCAAAATAACGTGGTTATATAGGACAAATATTTTTGTAGGCCACCTTTTTTATCGATTTTGTGATCGAATTATGTTACGATCCAAGTAGAAAGGAAATGGGTATTTACGAGTTTTAAGTAAATAATTAAATAGACAAGGTTTGAACCCTTTAAGATTGAAAGCGCCCCTATCCCTAGAGTTTTCGTAAATAAAATACTTTAAGGTTACGATGAGATGGAACTATTTACGAAGTTTCAGGCGGATATTAATAATTCGATAAAAAGTGGTCTGTACCACGGACTATCGTCTATGTTCAAATAATATGTTTAACCGAATAGTGCCGCAGTAGTTTATGTTCTAAATCATTCGATTTAGAATTATATTTTGTTAAGTATAGTAGATTGAGTTAATCGTTTATATAATATTATATATACAGGTGGCGGCGCATCAGCGCAAGGGCAAACAGGTTTGAGCTCAGGACTGGGTTTGTCGACATCAGGATTAGGAAATTTACTTTCAAACTTAGGATTAAATCTAGGAACTTCGGCAGGTGAAAAATCATCTTCGCAAGGTAAAGATAACATACAATCACAATTAAGCTTACTACTTGAGAAAGATCCATATTATCAGGAGGATGACGAAACAGGTAACTATGAAAGTGAGGCACGAATCCAAGGAGATACACAATGAAGACTATATGAGGATCTGAGGAAGAAGGATCTTGAAGACGCCAACTTACAACGATAGGCTTCCTCGACAAACTAGAATTAATGCTGGGTTGTCAATTACAACATGAGTCTGTTGTCATATCCAATCTGGAGGTCTAGAAAGTCATAAATACCTCTAAGATTCAGTTAACTGTCAGGCAAAAGCCGTGCTGGAATATTATCGGAAGAATGTTTAAATATTGTAAAGTCTGATTTTTCACACATTATTTTTCTTTTAGCCCACCTGTAAACAGTCAGAAAATCGTCTAAATCATGAAAATCTGTTCAACAATCAAAAGTAAATTAAAATTCTAAATTGTTTTAGTAGCATAAATGGACTTTTCAGATTAAATGTGGGGGTTTATTTTTATTTTTTATTATTATCCGTAAGATAGGGGTAACTTTAGGGCTGGGTGGGTAACTTTGGAACTTATGGAACTTGGAAAATTTAGTTTGTGGTGATTCCGTGTTGGATACACTGTATTATTTCAGTTTACAACCTTGCGGAAGTTTGAAAACCCTAGTTCACAAAACGCGTTGTGCACTTAGGTTTTATTTATTTCCATTTTTTTTTTTAAACTACTTGTTTTCATGAAACTTTCGCTTGGGCCTCAAGAGTCGTGTGTTGCATGGAAGTAGCGCAGTGAATGTTTATGCTGACTGAACCAACACAGTTTATCCATCTCGGAATCACCATTTTACCACCAATTTTTACCCGCTGTCCCAAAGTTACCCCATCTTAATGTATATTTTTAATCAATTTAAAGAGTTAACCAATTACATACAAATGTATTTGATATTCTTTATGTCAATAAACAAATATTTAAATAACTTCCAACATGGAGAAAATTAGGGAATTTTAGCCTTTATGTATATGAAAAAAAAAAGGTATGAAATAGGGAATTTCGTGAATGAACATTTCCTCCTGAATTTCATTTCATTCAGTTTTTACAAACGTTATACAATATTATTATATTTTATTAAGTGTATACAAGTCGATTGACATAATAGTTTATATTACTCTGAATACAGGTGGTAGCGGTGGCGCATCATCACGGGGCCAAACAGACTTGAGCACAGGATTGGGTTTGTCAACATCAGGAATAGGAAATTTGCTTTCTAATGTGGGATTAAATCTTGGAGCTTCAGCAGGTGGCAAGTCATCTTCTCAAGGAAAAGGTAACGCACAATCACAATTAGGCTTATCTGGACAACTTGAGGGAGATTCATATGATCAAGAAAATTACGATGCAGGTTACTATGAAGGTGAGGGACAGACTCAAGGAGGTGCACAAGCAGGACTATCTGCAGGAGGATCTGGGCAAGGAGGAGCTTCAAGTCGTCCAACTTATTACAATAATAGACCATCTGGAGATACTGGACTTAATGCTGATTTGTCACTCCAAACTGGTGGATCTGGAGCATCATACAGACCTCAAAGGCCCAGTAACTACCAATCAGGCCAAACTCAGGGCGGAACTCAAGCAGGACTATCATTGGAAGGACAAGCAAATACTCAAGGACAGGGCCAATATGGAACTGGCGGACACGGTAGACCATCTGGTGGAGCAGGAGGAAACGGCCAGGGAGCAGCTCAAGTAGGACTATCATTGGAAGGCCAAGGAAATACTCAGGGTCAGGGCCAGTTTGGAGCTGGTGGATACGGTAGGCCGTCTAGTGGAGCAGGAGCAAAGGGTCAGGGAGGAGCTCAAGCAGGACTATCGTTGGGAGGAGGTTCCAATGGACAGGCTAATACTCAAGGTGAAGGCCAGTTTGGAGCCGGTGGATACGGTAGACCATATGGTGGAGCAGGAGCTAAAGGTCAAGGAGGAACTCAAGCAGGACTTAATCTAGGTTTGGATGGATCAGCTTCTGGCGGTGGTTTGCTTGGTTTAGGAGGACTTCTAGGTTAATACAACAAATAAACTTATATTTTCATAAACTTAAGCACTTTGTTTTTATTGCTTTCCTTGTGGATCCTGACAACGTTTGTCCTGATACGTTCGATTCCGTGACGATATCCAGAGAGAAACTTTATATTAACAAGTCAGTTTACCCATTACATCGATTTTCTACTTACACAACCATACCTATCAAACAATCACAGATATAATTTAGATATATGTTTTCTATTTTAATTCACCTATTCTTCAATACATATTGTTATTATCAAAACATACTATATTATTCCACCATCTCATTTTTCTGTCAATTCTCCACTTTTTCATAAAACGCATATTTTTTAAGCATGTTCAAAAAAAAAGTATGCAAAGTCATGTAGAATAATAAAAATTCATGCATAATCCGGCAGTAAAATGAAAGTTATGTTACAAAATATATTAATAAATATGCATACATGTATGTATGTGGTCGTAAATAATTCCATGGCTGATTGCCAATGTATATATTATATATTGCATTCAGCTTCATTTCATTTTTTTCTGCCCACCTTTGGATACAGTCCAAAGGTGGGCAAATCCTCTTGCAGTTTTCGGATATCCTCTGATATCCCAGAAGGTTAGAACGATAAGTACATGTGGAAATCGTTTGCATATAAGTGATTGCGAAAGTGATAAATGGAATCAGGAAAGTCGCTAATATAAACGGAGAAAAGAGTCGGAGGAACCCTGAGGAATGAGGAGGAACATCTCGAGATAATTGAAGGGATGGGGTTGGAGATTTGTTAGAAATAACAACTGTCTGAGAGCGACGGGGCAGAAAGTAGAGGAACCATTTTAGAACGTTGTTTGAAACGGGTAGCCTTTGAAGTTTGGAAAGGAGGATCTTATGATTGACGGAACCAAAGGCTTTGGAGAAGTCGAAAAGTATTAGGATAGAGATTTTCTGTTTATCTATGGCGGATTGGAGGTCTTGGGTAATTTTTAACAAAAGGAATTGAGTTTTATGAAAAAATGCCTCTTCCCAGTTTCTATTCTTAAATTAATACAACTTTAATAAAAGTAAGGGAAAAACATGATTGCCATTGAGATCCGATGTGTATAAAAATATATATCGGTATTTCGATTTATTTATTAATATAACTATCCTCGACATTTTAAAGAGTAGATTAGTATGTATCAATGAGTAGATTTACAACCATATCGAACAATATTATCGATATGTACAGTTGAGTGTATCGATTGATACTATTGACAATATAGTAAGTTATTAAATCCATCGAAATATCTTTCGAAAAATCTTTGGAAGCAGGGAAACTTCATTGACATTGAATTAAAACACTGAAATATACATTTCTCTAGAAAACTCGGCTACTGAATCTTTGACGATTCTAATCCATTTCCTTACAAAATATTTGATATATGGATGTGTGATGGGCAATCTCCCATCAGAGCTGTAGATGGGTAGAATACTTAAGAGCCATGATACTACAACTGATCCAGAAAATATGGTAGTATGAAAGGATACCATAAGATTGGAGGCCTATTCTGCGCTGTCCTAAAGAAAGGCTGCATGTGTGAGTGTTGTAATAGCAAAGGCATAACACTACTTCCTGTTGCCTACAAGACAATGACCAATATCCTACTAAAGCGCATATATCCATCAACGACCATTATGGATTCAGAAGAGGAAGGAGCATGCTAGACCATATATTCATCCTAAAAAAAGTGCTCGAAAAACGATGGATTGTAGTTCATAATGAGTACACCTTATTTCAAAGCAGCATATCAGGTGGACATAAACTGTATTTGAAAAATGTCTTATATATGATTGAAGAGAATGTGCTCGGGTAGTTGTTAAAATTTACATGACTTACGTCTTACTTACTTAGCCTATAGTCCAAAGTACCCTTTTTTCGGCCTCCCGTACAATTCCATACCATTCCATCCGTCACGATTCAATGCTATCTGTTTCCATCCAGTGATTTCAATCCTTGCGAGATCCTCCACTAGGTCATCCAGCCGTCGTATCCTAGGATGTACTCTTTTTCTTTTCTCAGACACATTCTCTCTCATTATTTTTTTTTGTCATTTTATCATCTTCCATTCTCTGCACTTGACCAAGCCAGATAATTCTTTCTGATTTTATGAAGCGTAATATATTTTTATGCCTTATCAAATCTTGCAACTCCTCATTATTTCTACTGTCACACACCGTGGACGCAAACTGGACCAAAAATACACTTTAAGATCTTTCTTTCAAATACACATGGCAAGTATTGGTCTGTAACTTTCAGCATCTGTTTCCTGCGCCATAGCAAATAAAAGACATCACAAGTGATTTGCAAATCTTTATCTTGGTAGCTCTAGAGAGAAGTGGCGATTTGAAGAGGTTTACAAGACCGTAATACGCTCTATTTCCTACCGTGATCCATTTCTCGACCTCTTCACTCATCTTGTTTTTGCAATTGTTACTCTAAGGGAAGTAAAGGGTTAAACTGATTGAAACGAAAAATCATTAAACTGGAAACCGGGCAACGTTCTTGCTCCAGACACAGACACCACCATGTACTTTGTCATTGATTCGTTAATTTCTAGGCCAATATTTTTACGTTCGGGCACCAGTTTAGTGAGGACTTCCCTTATCGCTCATCATCTGCATATCAAAGGTACGAGTTGCCAAACTTCCTCTTCGTTCAATTGTTTTTAGGGCTGTGTGGAGAGCTAAGATAAACAATATGGCCGATAGAATACCATAATGTCGAACTCTGTCATTGAAATGGAATTTGTTGCTCATTCTATTTTCAATAAGAACTTTCCCTCTTGAGTGGAATGACGTCATATTAATTAAATTAATTAATTTTAAGAGAATACTCCTTTAAGGCCAAAGTTAACTGGACCTTATTAACTCGATCGAATGCTTGTTTGAAGTCAATGAAGAGCAAATGTACATTTATGTTGTGCTCGAAACATTTTTCCAGTACCTTTCTGATAAAAAAGATTTGGTCAATCTTCCTCCTGCTGGGCCTAAAACCACATTAATAATAAGTTAAAATTAGTTCTGAGGATACCTTCAGCCTAGCTATTATAAGGTTTCATAATATTTTGTAGACGACATTTAGTAGTGTAATACCTGTGTAATTGTGGCATACCGTTTTGCCCTCTTTCACAATTAGCACAATGAGTCCTGAAGACTATTAAATCGGCACTTCCTTCTCCAGCTAGATCCTAAGTATCAGATCATATATTTTCTAAATCAAAAGTTCATCCACTACTTAAACAGTTCAGCGGGTATATTATCTACACCAGGAGCCCTGCAATTTTTAAGAATATCAACTGCATCCAGAAGTTCATGAAGCGAGGGAGGTTACATTCAGGGGTCACTCTGGTGTCGAAACCTATTACCAAGGAGAAGTGTCTGAATCTTTCGAACTTCGGGGAAAATATCGTGAAGAAAATATGCGGTTTGTTACAAAGTTTAAAATTAAAAGAATAGGAGCATTATACCAACGCATGCTGAGTACTGAACGAAAAGAAAACAACTAAAAGTTAATTATAGATAGTAAACAAAATGCATTGTAAAAATAATATTTTACAATGTGTTTAACTTGAAATATAAGAGAACGTGTGATTGAATATTTCTTGACTTCGTGATCATGCATTGCAAAAATTAGAAGCTAGCTGGGTATATAAGTCGGGGCAAAGGTTGAGGTCGACAGTTCATTGAGATGAAGCCTCAACTGATCTTGTTAGCATTAGCCATCTTCCAGGCAGCCTCAGCCCAATCATATGGTATCTCATTTATAGTATATAGTTGTACATATATCTTGTACATAATGTATATAATATAAATTTACCATTTCTCAGATATATATTACCAAATTCCTCTACTAAAATATTCAGTTATAAAAATCAGACTTGAATTAATATTTTTATACTTATACTTTCAACAAAGACTGACTTTGAAATAGGAACCCATTAGCCCAAATACGTAATTCTACCACAAACTCGAGTATTCTATCCCGACGACTTTTAAGAGGGTGGCCAAGAAATATTTAACTTATTCTCTATCCGGAACGAGTACAGACTTGTTTATTGCAAAAAATACTTTGCTGAAAGCAAATTTCAAACATGACTATATTTATGATAATCTATTATATTAGGAATTTTCAGCCAGCTTAGCACTTATAAAGAAATTAATGTACCATTATCTAATGATATTGAAATCTTCATTGTTTAAAATTTACTTTTACATTTCTAGGTGGATATGGTCTAGGAACTGCCAATAGTGAAGCAGAGGGTGGCGCACAACTAGGTGGTTCAGGTGCTGGATTAAGTTTCGGTGGCTCTTCAAAAGGCAGACCTCAGTCCCAAGTAGGTGCACAATCTCAAGCACAGGCAGGAGGACGGTTCGGAGCTGGTGGTCTTGGTGGAGGTGCTTCTGGCCAAGCTGCAGCTCAAAGTCAAGGACAGTTTGGAGGAGCTCAATCTCAAGGACAGGCCGGTGGACGTTTTGGAGGAGCTCAAGCTCAAGGACAGGCCGGTGGACGTTTTGCAGGAGCTCAAGCTCAAGGACAGGCTGGTGGACAATATGGGGGAGCTCAAGCTCATGGACAGGCTGGTGGACAGTTTGGAGGACCACAAGCCGGTGGACGGTTTGTAGGAGCCCAAGCTCAAGGACAAGCCGGTGGACAGTTTGGTGGCCCTGAAAGACCACCATTCAGACCTGGACAAGGTCAATCGGCCGCAGGAGCTCAAGCTGGTGTTGGGTCTTTCGGACAATTTGGTGCTAAAGGACAAACTGGTGGTAATGCAGGTCTTGGTGGAAGAGGCCCTGCCCAAGCAGGAGCTGAAAGTGAAGCCAGCGCTGGAGCTGAAGGAGGAATCACAGGAGGTAAACAACAACAATCTGAGACAGGAATGAAATTCAGTAAGACCGAATCAAAACAAAGCCAATCTAGCAGCCACACCCAAGCGCAGATGTTTGGTGGATCATCTTTAAATCTCCCAGTTAGTGGAGGAGTCAAAGGCCAAGGATCCGCTTCTGCTGGAGCAGGTGGTTCTGCTGGACAAGATTCTGAAGGAGGAGCACAAGGCGAAGCTGAAGCCGAGGCTGGAGCAGGTGGATCGGCTGGACAAGGTTTTGATGTAGCAAACCAAATTGAAGGTGAGTCAGAGGCTGGAGCAAGTTTATTGGCTGGAAAACGTTCTGAAGGAGGAGCTGAAGGCCAAGTTAAGGCCGAGGCTGGAGCAGGTGGATCTGCTGTACAAGATTCTGAAGGAGCAGCCCAAGGTGAAGCTGAGGCCGAGGCTGGAGCAAGTTTATCGGCTGGACAAGGTTCTGAAGGAGCTGCTCAAGGTCAAACTGAAGCAGCGGCTGGAGCAGAGGCCGGCGTTGAATTATGATCGACTAATTTCTACGATTTATGTTTGGAAAAAATATTATTAAATGAACAATAGAAACGAATATTTGAAGTATTATAAACTCCCCAAAGTTCCCACTATATTTAAAAAAATCAAATTTAAAACTTTCTGATTCAAATGAAGTGTCATTCATCAATTGATACAATATCGTTTTCAAATATAACTCATGATGCCCAGAAGAGTTTGACTGATATTTCATATCTCGATCTCGTGATTGGCGTTATTAAACTTCTTTATGGTTAGCGATGAAAGTTTATTTTGAATCGAAAAATAATATAGTTTTAGAAATGATGGGTTAAAGACGAAAAAAATAACTATCTTCCTTCCTCCCAATGTTATCCTTTATTACCGTATCTTTTAACCACGTTATTAGTCGAAAACACAAAATCTGGAGTCGTAGCCGTAAAAAATATCAAACACAAAAAAAAAACAAACAAGCAATAATAGATAATAATAACTTCTTGCTGGTCAACACAAAATTAGAGCTGGTGAGAGGTTACTAATCGATTTGTCACTAAATAATCTGGAAAAAAGCGGTAGAAAATAATAATAAACAAAATTAACGATAAATAATAAATATGCTTTGAATAAAAAAGTTTAGTGGTCCTGAAAGACTTCCAATCATACCTAAACAAGGTCAATCTGCCGCAGGAGCTGAAGCCGGATCTGGGTATTTCGGACAATCTGGTGCTAAAGGACAACTTGGAGGAAATGCAGGACTAAGTGGAAGAGGATCTGCCCAGGCAGGACCTGAAAGTGGTGCTAACCCCGGAGCGGAAGGAGGATTAGAAATGTGGTGAACAGCAACAAAATGAGACATGAATTCAATTTCATAATAAATTATTAATAAAGCCTCCTTACCCTTTCTGCCTCTCTTGCCGGGAAAGGTTTTCCTCTTCTTCTCTTGGATATTTTCTCGATATCCCACAAGAAAAATCTGATACGGTGCGTTCAGTTTTCACTTACCAACCTTAGAGTATATAAGTATTTTCATACATAGGGAAGTCAAAGTGATAACGACGGTAACAACGGTATTCTTCGCATATGTAGCAAAACACATCAGATCATTTACACAACTTATTCTACTTGAAATAATTTTTACTATGCAGAAATAACAGTTATCAATGTGGTTTTTGGGTTCTCCCCAAAATTTTTATTTTCTCGATAGTCCAATGGCGTAAATGTTCTCGGAAATCAGGTGCCCATGATTTATCTTGATCGCCGAACTTAACGCCATAGTGTCCATGATTAGCCCTTTTTACAAGCTCACTAACAGTCTTTCTGTTACGTTTTTGTTGGTATTTTTATGTAGCAAAATACATCAGGTCATTTACACAACTTATTCTACTTGAAACCGTTTTTTATCAGCTTTGATCAATCCTGCAAGTCTGAAACTCATAAAATAATCTCAAAATTGAATCTCTGAAATGAAGAATCCGGAAGCTTCTTAAGTAAACAGATGTTATTTTTATTATGATCCAATTATATTAGAATTACTCTATGTTTGTTTTAACATTTCTAGATGGAGATGAAAAAGTATCTACCAATGTGGGAGCAGAAGGAAACTCACAAGTATCTAGACCTGGACAAAGTTCTGATCCATTCAGACCATTTGCAGAAGAAAGCGCTCAAAATTCTTTAAGCGGAAATTTCGGTCCTCTAATGAGTACTTGACGAGGTTAATCTAGACCTGGTGGAACTCTTGATTCATTATGAACCGGATAAGGTTCTGAAGAAACAGGTAAAGGTGAAGTTGCCAAAGCTGGAGCAGAGATCGATTTTGAATCATAAATTCATTTTAACCTTATAATCTGTTTGATTAATTTTGTGTAAAGTTATTATATCATGAACTAATGAATTGAAATTTATATTTAAAGGTTCGTTGTATATTTAACAAATACAATGTAAATCTTTACAGGAGGCCACACCGCCCTCCTACTTTCACATACTTATATATGAAATATATGGTAAGGGAACGTATAAGGATCGTGGAAATTTTAAAACCGAGTTTTCAACGAAATACACATTTTGAGGTCTCTGAGTCCAAATAATCAAGTCTCAAACAACGATTTGTGCGTGATTGTGTATCTGTTTGTATGTGAACAGCCTAGGTGAAAAACGAAACTGAAATTACGTATTTAAATTAGGTATATCACAAAGACGGATTTATTGCTGAGGACAGAAAAGCCCAAGAACGTCAGCGGACGGCGGCTATTTTTAAATTCGATTTTCAGATTCTACGCATCTTAATATTAATTTTTTCTTGATCAATTACAAAGGTTGATTAATATATCTTAAATACGTAATAACACTTTCATGTGTCTTTACGTTTTTGAGCTGGGCTGTACAAAAATTCACACAAATACGAGAGAGACATGGTTATTTGGCCACAGAGGATTATTCAATCATGGCCATTATTTAATACACCAAGGCTGTTAAAATTTGATATGTAATTTTCACACCAATTTAGTTTTACATTAAATTCCTTTCATCTTTTCATCATTATGATTTTTATATGTAAATTAGATATGAATGACGGTTGACTGTAGTGGATAATTAAAGAGAAGAATGTTTGGGACGATCAGTAAAAAAAATAGTAAAAGTAAATAATTATATTTATTTTTATATTTGCCGATGTTTCGGCCCAAAGTTCAGGTCTTCATAGGACCCCAACTATTCTTCTCTTCAAATATATATTCTCTTTTTTAACGAACCCATTGCTCTCCAATTGAATGGTTTTTATTTGCTGCTCTTCAGAATATTTTTTGTATGTTGAAAAACCGAACCTTTGTCCTTGAAGATTTTGTAAACATAAAATTATATTATATTGTTGTATTGTATTTTACTATTGCATTATAGTGTGATGTTGTATTATAGTATGATGTATTATATTGTATTAAAATATTATAGGTTATGATATTTTAGGCGTAAAAACTACATACATTGTTTTTTCTTTAACAAACTATATAAGGTTAATTTTCTTTAAATTTTGTGTATGAATATAATGTTGTTTTGTTTTTTCTAATAGAAACATTTTTATTTAAACATGATTTTGTTTATTAATATTGATGATTGGTTTTGTTAATTTGAAGTTTATTTAGGTTATATGTATTATTAACAAAATGTTATTTTATGTTTTAGAAGTTTATTGTTTTGTTTTTTTTCACTAACAGGCCTTAAAGACCACTGGAATATCACGATTTCAATGCTTCCTCTTCATCTGCCTCCTCTTCTCCTATGTGCTCCTCATGAGCTCCGCGTGCATTGTTCCATGTTTTGGGTCTTGCCCCGAAGAGATACAACTGAGGTAGAAAGTCCCAGAGGGTTTCGTTTTAGTTCCCCTACACCTAGCCCCCTATATTTATTTTATTTTATTTTCATTGTGTATATTTTTGGAGCAACGTTTGGCGGTTCTATACCATGCTAATAATAAAAGTTTTATTTTCATTTTTAAGGAAGAAAATGTAAAATTAATGTGTCATAAAGCTTTCTATCTATCTATAAAAGTTGATTATTGAAAATAACAAACCAGATGCAATTTAATTCGTTGATAGTCATATTACTATTTGTGATGAATACTTACAATTGGTCACCTTTACTTTTGGTTTAAGATATCAAATTTATCAAATATCTTATCATTGTTTTATATGTATTTCAACAAAAAACGTATTTTCTAATTTATTTTATAAGATCCTATTCAATTCCTGATAACCTTCCGAGGCGTCTGAAAAGAAGATGGCCGCGTGATCTCCTAATATAGATATATTATTAGAGTGCTACCAATGGGTAGTTTCTCAACATGTGTTTCATGTCATTATATCCATGTGCGAATTTGCTTGATGTATTGTTTTTTATACAGTTGTAAATATCTTATAAATAAATTAAATAAAATTTTATAAGAGACAAGAACATATTCCAGACAAATTTATTTAATACTTTATCTCATTGTTTTTTGTGTTGGATATTAACATTTGGTAAGTAGAAATAGTATATATAAATGTGTTAATAAAAGAAAATTGAATGTTTAATAATTAAATTGTATTTAATTACATTGAGTTTGAAGAAATTTATAATAGGCCATTTTTAAAAAAGTATCCAAATTTCCTTTAATTTTAGAACAACGATTATATTTTTTCAGATACATATAAATTTCATGTCTGCACATTTACTATGTATGATAGACTCAATTAAAATTTAAATAAAATAAAGTAGAAAAAGAAATAGAAAAATAAATAAAACAAAGATATGGATAAAGTAATTCATGGGATGTTAATTATTAATAGTAATATAATTAAATGGAAAATCTTTTAAATACTTCTTCAGTATCTGACCAATTCAGATTAGTACATTTATCTCTTTGGCCTACTCGTTTCTTATATTTTCAGGAATAATTATTATAATTTTAAGTACGGACTTATTGTGATCATTTTGTATTAATTAATATAGTTGAATAAGTATCTAGTAATGTTGAGGTACGCACAAGTCCAAAGCATCGATCGAGAGACAGCAAAGTTGACCTTCAGCAACGGGGATTTCTCTTGCTCATGATGGTCGAAAGTTGTTAAAGACCGCGAAGTATAGCTTTATGCGTCATGTCAATAAACGCAGAGGTAATGTTTTAAGGTGGATTATGGGGAAGTTTAACTGTATTATTAGGTATTTTTAAACTTAGTTACATTAACATTAATTTATATTCTTGACATATGACTTTTATAAAAGAAGATTTTCCTTGAAAAGAGTTTTACAAGAGACCAAGTCCCAACCCCAGAAGCCCAGATCTTGAACCTGACCCTCCAAGACCTAGCAGTCGTGTTCGAACTCCAGCATTAGCACTGGTCTGTGCTCTGCCTCTTGAAGGCATTATATCTTCGTCTTCTTCTGATACGAAACTTCCAGTTTGAGCAAAAACACCATCAGAATCACCAGGCATAGTTATAATATGTTGTATTTGCTTAGTTCCACTTGAAGAAGATTCACTTTTGCTTGAGCTGCTTGCACTGAAGGGTCCGTTGCTGAACGTCATAACTGACCCACCGGTCTGTGGACCAGAGAACATAGTTTTCCAACCGCCAGGCCCGAAGGAAGATGAACTAGAGACGAAGAATCCATTTCTCGGAGATGTTTTTCCATCGTTTTCTCCGTCAGCAGTCGATTCAGCATTCCCTTCAGCTAGTTCATTCGATGTCGGGGAAGCATTGGCACCTAGAAATATTATTTACCACAACTGAATCAAATTTAACTATTAACTAAAAAAAGTTACTTTAATTAATCGACTATATATAAAATAATAATTGGTAAATGGTTGACTGTCGTGGATAATGAAGAGAAGAATAGTTGGGGTGATCAGTCAAATAAGAAGGCGAAAATAAATGATAATATTACATATGCCGACGTTTCGACCTGAAGTTCAGGCCTTCACCAGGGCTAAGAAAAGAACCAGATAACAAGGTATGAGACACATAAGTAGTGATGGTAAAAAAAAAAGTAAAATGAAGGTGTTAGAATAATTACAATAGTAAGAACTAAGAGATAAATAATAATAACCGTTACAAAGTGTGGAATGATGAAGTAAGCATAAAGGGGTGACATAAGTATTAAAATGGGAATCTTAGAATAAAATGTAAAACATAAAAAAGAAATATGAAGTTTTTTTTTACCATCACTACTTATGTTTCTCATACCTTGTTATCTGGTTCTTTTCTTAGCCCTGGTGAAGGCCTGAAACGTCGGCATATGTAAAAATAAATATTACCATTTATTTTTCCCTTCTTATTTGACTGATCACCCCAACTATTCTTCTCTTCATTACATATATATAAAATACATTACAATAAATCCCTTATCCAACACACGAGAGCAATGGATTTTGATGAATGAGATATTAACCAAAAGGGAATTTTATTGAAATGTGGCAAATCCCAATCTTGAACCTAAATTTCTATAACTTAAGATAAATCATTGGCAAATCCTGTAAGTATCAAAAGATAGGTATAACTTGTGTAACGCAGATACCAGCTTTCAAAAACTCTAAAATGTACCATAATCCTTGCCGAAAGCCTCTTAGATTTTATAGTTACGATGAGATACTTAGCAATATGATCTTGGAATAATATAAAAAGAAACTTTTGAATTTTTTAATAAATCAAAAAAACTAAGGTGTGTACTTTAGACCACACGATAGAAGTGGAAACATCAACAAATCGATATTTATAAAATGAAATATAAATTATAGATATCTCATTACAAAGAACATGAAATGATGAACATTTTCCTCGCTTATGGTATGCAGGTCCGATTTATAATTTACGAGATATTTTAATGTATATGCAAAAACAATTATTTGACTAGCTTTACCCGAGCGTCATATGTAAGAAATCAGAATGTTTGGTAAACGAGTAAAAACTCACCAAGACCTCGTGTCTCTAAAATGCATTTAAAGTATAAAATGAACTGTCAACGTTTGCCAATTCAGGAATCATCAGTACAGAAAAGAAAACAAACCCATCAACATCACTCCATGACATTCAATTGCGTACTGGAAGAAAGGCGAGGTAACAACAGCCGATGAAGGTTATAATCAAACAGCTGATTAGGATATATATATATATATATATGAAAAACTGATTACTTCCAACCAAAATGCAAAAATATCCATCAAAAAATACAAATAAGAAGAAAAAATAGTAATAACAGTAATGATAGTTTCATGCTTTTCATATTTTTTTTTATTAGCTGAGCATAACCGTCCTCAATTGCTCTGAGTATAACCTTTCTTTCACTTCGCTATTGGATGTTATGAAATGTTCTTGGGTTTTTTTTTCTTTTTTGTCTTGAAGATGTCTGAATTGGCAACACGTTGACAAGTTATTCTTTACCTACATTTTAGAGACATAAGGCTGTGTGGTTAAAATTTTCAAATTGTAAACGTAAATATATTTAGTATTGCATTACTTTAGCTTTAACTTTAGTTCAAACTTTCAAAACATATTCTTATGATACCAAATTTATCATTAAATAAATGATATGTTACGAAATTCCTTTCTAATGTCACATTTTATCATATAACTAGGACAACAGATAGAGGAAGAAAATGCCTGCCTCATTGGACCTGAGACCTTTCTGTGTAAAAATTATCAGATCTTTTTAGAATAAAAAATATATTAAATAATTCCTAAATATTTCGGATACGTACGCCCTTATTGAATTAACCCAAATTTCAACAAAACAAATTATTTAATTACAATATTTGAGGATTATATGTGTAAGTTACCATGGTGATAGCAGTCCTGAATAATAACTGCAACAAAGAGGATCAAAAGGTGCTTCATCTCTGTGAACTGTCGACCTTAACACTTTCACCTTCTTATATATATAGAGCTGTCTTTATTCTTTTATAATGCATAATCACGGAGAACCTCTTTGGAAATATTCTATTACACGTTTAGAATTCAGTATTTTCAAATAAACACTAAGCGGATCCTCTCAGTACCATGGGCATAATAGAACTTTAAAGCCACATTAAATCTTCTTATACAAATTATAGATCTACCTGTACTTACCTTTAGAAAATCTTATTTAACATTTAATTATTTTTCTTTATAAAAATATTGGGTTTTCTAAGAATCAATAAAATAAAGAATCATTTTTAAAGGTCTTCTTCATTAAGATGTGGTCAGTTCAAAAATATTTCATGAACTAAACATACATTTCTTACATACATACTTATATAGAAATTTATGGGGGCAGTCTCGATTTAGTCATCTGGGTTTTAAAAATTATCAACAGGCTTGATCTAGCACCTCCTCCCCTCCTACCAATACCAATACCTTTTTGAACTGGATGTGAGATATTGATATATAAGAGGATATATAAGTTATATATTTTTATTTATGTAACTCATTATTCATAGATATATTTTGTCTTACTCCATAAAGCTTTATATCCTACAAGGATTGGATCTCTTCTAAAATCCTATTCCACCATTTCCTATCCTGTGGGCGAGCCTTCTCCATCCTTTGACTCCTGTCTCTTTTGACAAAAAAAAAAAAATCAAAATTATCATACCATGTTAAACTTGGACTCTCCTTTATACTCTTCCTTCTGGCGGTTTCTTGGTTATTCTATCCGCAGCCATTTACTCCACGTCTCAGTTTCCTCAACTGGTTATTTTTAATGAAAGACATTCGTTCCAGTTTCCCAAAAATTGTATTGAGCTCGTTATTTGTCCTTATCCTTCTGCTGTCATTCTCATAAATATGTCCCTATATTCTTCTTATAACTTTCCTTTCCAATATCCTTAATATAATTACACATTGCTTGGTAACCTCCCAAATGTACAACCGTATGACACTTCCAGTCTAATGATAGTTTTGGAAAAGGTGCGATTTAGCTTTGTTGATGTAGCCTCTGAATTCCAAAGGCTTTTAAAGAGGAAAAACCCCTGTTACTGCTCTACTCTTGCCTTAATTTCTTCTAGATGCTCGTTCCTTGCTGTATAAGAGTTACCAACTACTTAAACTGGCTGACCGTCTTAAAAGTGTGGCATCCAAAATTGATGTTGCCTTTCAGATCTATGCCATATTTAGACTATGGTCAATTTTTGGAAATGTCTTTTTGTCCAAGGATTATACTTTCCTAATCATCCCTTTGCTATCATTTAAGTAAGCAGATATAGTTTGCATCAGCGAGGTATTGAACAAGCAGTCAAATATCACTCCACCAACTCATTTTCCCCAGCCAAGAATACGTTCTGTAATCACTTTAAAATGTTAATTCCTCGTTGTAGCCAGTGTTAACTTATCCTGTTTACCTCCTATGAGTTCTTTGACTCTCATTACGACTATAGCTTGTTTGATGTTTCAGAGAGCTATTGCAGTCAGAACCACCTGCTGTCAGTTTAGCTAAATATGTATTTAATTTATTTATCAATGCGTAAGCACAAAAATAAAATTAAATACATAAAAGTTGTAGTTTGGTTTTAAACCTGTATTTTGATTTGAGGGCTCTACGTAAGTAAAAACCTACAAAAATATTGTTCCCTCCGAAAATTCAGAATACTGTAAACATTGCCACCTCTCCTCAAAAACTTTGATGGCGTAACATGTGTCATACATCGCCTTCTGGACAAATTATTAGGGTGATTGGATGGTGAGGTATAAGCCCAAGGAAGAGTTTCAAGTTGTGAAGCTTAAGTAACGTACCGTCTACGGACTCGGATCAATGACAAACTGTGGATTTAGGTAATACTGACCTCAGATTAGGGAAAGTTCAGAGCTTTAGGCCATCTAGATAACTCCAACTATCCTGGCAGTATTGGACTAATGCTTGTTTTCACTTCAAATTAATGCAAATTGAAGACCATATTGATCGCTAAAACCCAGTTACCAATCAGACCATATTCAAGCAGTAGATTAAGCATTACTATCACTGGTAGGAGGAAAAGATGGAGATTAAATATACATGGACCAGCTTTAATTAGTAAACTCCTTGATACATTACATGAAATAAATATTCTTATTTTTCCATCACAATGAAAAATGGTTAATATCCCCTTCATCCAGGCACATTCATATAAGTAATATGTGATAGAAAAAAAAGATAAGATAAGTAGTGCTATTCCAATATATCGAGTTAGTACAAACACCATGCATATTAGTCTATAATAGGCTCGCAAAAAGAATGGCTCAAACCGTAAATTTACTGGGTCATGTAGGGAGAGGATTATGGGGTCTCAGATACCCAACATCAAGACTATCTATAGAAGAGTTGTAGAAGGCATCCTGAGGTATCTTCCTTCAGGAATCAAATCTCACACTGCTAAGGAACTAAGGAATAATGTGGTAACGATCTAGAGAAAGACTCTGCTGCGCGTCACCCGATTGTGTCACCGAGAAAAGACGTTACGATGTTCAATGAAGCGGTGCAGGTCTTAAGATGTAGCATATCTCTTTACTTCTTTCTGCGAGAAGAAGTGATTAACTTTGTAAATAAAAGAGAAGACTTTACAAGACTTTCGGAGAATAGGCTAGGTTTATAGTTGGAATTAACAGATAGAAGAAGATGATTTAGGAAGACAGGATTGAGGAATGGGTAACTACTACAGGACTTAGGAATTAATTTCCAACTGTATAATTAAGGCAAAGTGGGGTAGTCAAGTTAAAGAGATTAGAACAAGAAGGTATAGGTCTTCAGCTTAAACCTACCATATTTCAGTTTCTTGGTGTTGACCTGCAAAATCCTGGTTAGTAGGTCTTAAACAAGAATAAGAAGAGAAACCGATTTTGGTATATTCAACCACATGACGTGGTCCATATCCACCAATTCTTTTTCAGTTTTTGCTAACTCCTGACGCTTACCTTGTGATTCCACCCTGTACAAACTGGAATGGGAGCGTCAAGATTCATTTTTTAGACCACCGAAAATAAATATTAATTGGTCAAGACGAAACGAAACATGTTTCGAAATGAAAAAAAAAATGTCCAAGGAAAGCAATATAGGTCCTGAAAAAACAGAAGCGCCAAAGATCTTAATCTTAGATTTGTGACTAAATGTCATACCACTCATCACGTCCTCGGGCCAACGGTTATTGTCTAGTCGAACTGCGAATTGAATTCTGAATTCTCCATAATCCGAACTCAGCCATTTTCTTTTCTGTTCCCTACAATCGCTTAGTCAAAATACTCGCCATGTTGTAAAAATAGTTTTCTTTTCTTCTTCTTCTTCTTCTTCTATATATATATATATATATATATATATATATATATATATATATATATATATATATTAGCGCTACAACCCACGTGGGGTTAAGGCCTCCTGTAACATCAATGGTTAGTCATTTATGTTCATAGCAGTGGATTTCCATTCTCGAATAGCAATGATCTATCATGCTTCAGCCGGTACATCATCAGTCCAACGCAATTTGGGTCTTCAAATTGGCCTCCACGTAGCTTTTCAATGAGGAGCTTCTTTGAAATTTGGCCATCCGGCACCACATGATCTTCTTTTAATATATGTCACTCTTGGTTCACAGACTGGTGCCAAATTCTGCGAAGGATTCGCTCGTATTGTAGTAAGACTTGTTAGATGGTTGTCTATTATTGGAACAATTAAAATATTTACAGATACCTAACAATTTTATTGCATTTCCTTTCGATTCCGAAAGTCTATTCACCTGATCGTACCCGTCAAATTGCTAGGGAAAAGTAAACTACCTTATAACCTCTAATTTCCTGTAATCAATCTGTCAATCTTTCTGATCTCTCTCACTAGGATGGAACTTCGGCAATCTCTATTTCCAAAATAAAAGTTTTTATTAAACTTCCGGCCTGGGGAAATTATATAGCTTTTGACCTTTTCAATATTGTCCTCAACAAACTCCTTGACTCCTTATCATCTCTCATTCCATCAATTCTTGTTGCTAGACTATACCGTAACCATTGTCTTGATGATGATCCACATGCTTGGGTCAAAAATTCAACAAGCCTAGAAAAAAACATATCCAGACAAGCCTATGTACCATTCTCATAGTTTAAAAAAAACATTTTCATGAACAAAATGTAAAAATGTTTTTTCACCTTCCGTTTTCGTTAGAATATTTGAGGAGGAGAACGTGTAATTGAATATTTCATGACTTCGTGATTATGCATGTTAGAATGAGAAGCTTGTGGTGTATAAAAGGCGGGGCAAAGGTTGAGGTCGACAGTTCATCGAGATGAAGCCTCAACTGATCTTGTTAGCATTAGCCATCTTCCAGGCAGCTTCAGCCCAATCCTATGGTATCTCATTTATATTATATTAGTTAACATATATAATATAAAATATAATATATTATATAATATACATTGACCATTTAAATTTATTTTATATCTCTGTATTAAAATATCCAGTTATAATAGTATTATGACATGAAATCAGGTTTTTTTTTGTATACCTTCCTCGAATGTCGATTTGATTTTAATAGTCAGAATCATTTACTTAATCAATAATAAAAAAATATTTAAAATGAAACATTTTCAGCCAATTATAGAAATCATAGGCTAATAATAAAAGATAATAAAATTTCTAGGTGGGTTTGGTCAAGCATCTGCCAATAGTAGAGCAGAAGGTGGCGCACAACTAGGCGGTTCAGGTGCTGGATTAAGTTTCGGTGGATCTTCAAAAGGCAGACCTCAGTCCCAAGTAGGTGCGCAATCTCAAGCACAGGCGGGAGGGCGGTTCGGAGCTGGTGGTCGTGGTGGAGGTGCTTCCGGCCAAGCTGCAGCTCAAGGTCAAGGACAGTTCGGTGGACAGTTTGGAGGAGCACAATCTCAAGGACAGGCTGGTGGACAGTTTGGAGGAGCTCAATCTCAAGGACAGGCTGGTGGACAGTTTGGAGGAGCACAATCTCAAGGACAGGCTGGTGGACAGTTTGGAGGAGCACAAGCAGCTGGACAGTCAGGTGGTTCTGGAAGACCTTCATACAGACCTGGACAAGGTCAAGCCGGCGGTGGAGCTCAGTCTGGTGCTGGATCCTACGGACAGTCTGGTGCTGGATCCTACGGACAGTCTGGTGCTGGATCCTACGGACAGTCTGGTGCAAAAGGACAAGCTGGCACGAAAGTAGGACTAGGTGGAGGAGCTTCCGGACAAGCAGGAGCTCAAAGTGATGCCAGCGCTGGAGCTCAAGGAGGAATCGCAGGAGGTGTAAAACAACAATCTGAGACAGGAATGAAATTCAGTAAAACCGAATCCAAACAAAGTCAATCAAGCAGCCATACCCAAGCAGAGATGTTTGGTGGATCATCATCCTTGAATCTCCCAGTGATTGGAGGAGTCCAGAGCCAAGGGTCCGCTTCTGCTGGAGCAGGTGGATCGGCTGGACAAGGGTCTGCAGAAGCAACTCAAGGGGAAGTTGAGGCTGAGGCTGGAGCAGAGGCCGATGTTGAAGCATAAATTAATTTAAACATTATAGTTCCTCTGATTAATATTTGATGAAATAGTTAATAAATTAATTAGAAACTATTATATGCATATTTATATACAATCATTCCTATAATGTTTTGCCTAAGTCCAATTTAATACTGGTTATTTTTAAGTACACCAGTTTCCCTGCACAATTTATTTATTTATGCTTTTATTAGTGACAATGTTGTTTACTTCTCTACCATAATTAATTAAAATACTTTGGAGATTGTGGCTGCTACCTGATAGCACTATCCTTTTTGTATTATCTATTTGAAATTTGCAAGTTAGATAGGCTACATATTTTTCATTTTTACAACTTCAAATAAACTTTGGAGAGTAAATGAAAAAAAGCATCTATAGTTGAGAAGTTGCCCTTAAAAAGGAAATTAGTGCTTAAAGTTTCAAAATGTATTTTTTCGCTTAAACAATGGTTTGTTCCAAGCAACCATCCAAAGAAATCTGCTAATTCATTTACAAAATTAGTAAGTAAATGTTTTCATTAACAATATATAAGACCTTGTAGATCTTTGGCCTCCTGAACCATCCTTCGCCCCCTCTGTCTATCTTGGACTACTGCTTTCCAGTTTGCGGCACGAAGCTCAGCCGTATCTTTATTTACCCTGTCTATCTGTTTATCCTATCTATCTATTTATCCTATATATATTGAGTATATTAATTAACACACCTTAACCAATATTCTCTTTCATCAGTATGGACCTCAACATCTCTTTGCGGTTTGCGCCAAGCCTTGTAAATTCCCAATGCCTCGGTCATTGTAACACCTATTAATCAAGGAGTACATATGCGGTTTCCAGTCTCAAATCGCAGTAGAGAGGTCTTTGTCTAAAATTAAATTTCTCGGCACAAATTTCTTCTTTTGGTCATAGTAACTCCATACATAATATAAAAATTGATGGGTCAGTTAACTATTTCTGCTAATACAAGGTAGGAATACAAGAAATACAAATTTAAAAATTAATTTATCATGATCAACGAAAGCAGTTCAATTAAGGGAATGTGATAATAAAATAAAAGTTGAAAACTTATACAATGTTTTATTTTATTGATTAGTTTTAGATCTGTAAGGCTTCGTTTTAAATTTTTTCTGTTACTTTTTACCTTTAAAATGCCGAGGTTCTTAATTATTTTTACAAATGTTTGCAGCCAGTAGCACTCTTGTTAACAGCTTATGTTATTAAGTAATTATCATTATACTATTTTTTTATTTCGATAATCCAAGAACAATAATGAATCTCGAAATCATTTTTTCGGATGACCAATAATTGCACGATCAAATATACGATTCGAGTTGGGTAGCATTATTTTGAAGGATCCTTGATTTTGGGCTTCTCCAATACATTGCAGTCGTGAAGATTATGATCCAACAAAAAAAAAAAAAAAAAAAAAAAAAAAAAAAAAGTATCTCTTAAAGTATTATTGTTGGTGTAATTACATTTAAAAGGGCTTTATGAATCACTTAAACACCATTTAATAAAGATAGTTAATTTCTTTCTTTTTTTTCCAAAGTAATTATCGTTATTTTTATGAAAAAAAATATTTTTGGGCTGAAGCCCCCCTCCAAAATTAAATTCTGGATCTGCTAGTGGGGTAGGTGATTGCAGTATTGAAATATAAAACTGTGAATAAAGGAATTAATTTTACCACTAGAAATATCACTCAAATTCATCATCAAAAATGTTGAAATTGGAGCTCATTCTGTCATTCTGTCAACTGCTAAGCTCTTATAAAGTATAGATAGCTTTTCCGACTTTCTGCAGCGATTGTTTTATAAGCAACGAACTTCATGGAGTGACAAATCCCAAACCGACGTAAGTACTTGACCTCATTTAAAAATTTTATTACTCAGTGGACAAAGACTTCGATGCTCTATACCATATATTCTATGAGTTTTTTCTTTAAGAGAACTCATTTTCAGCCTGATGAATTGTTTGAAGTAAATATATAAAGTTGGTAATAAGGGTAGTTTGTAAACCGTACTAAACGGTCAAATCATTTAACCAAACGGCTAAATGATGGAACTCTTTTACGCAGAGTTTAATATCCATTCAATCTAATTTAAGCAATACTGTAGGTTTCAAGAAAAGTAAAATATGAGTTTCTACTTAGTGCCGCGAGGTCCCTCTCGGGCTGCCAACTAATCCCTTATCCTTTTCTTCTACCTACCTAACCTTCTTCTTCTACTTCTTCTACCCTTAACCTTTTCTACTAGCCTCCCTTATAAATTTTAACTTACTCAGAACGGAATCAAATCGGTGCTGCTAGACCCGAGAATGATACAGCAGGCAACGCTTTAACAACATTGACCACCATAGTCTTTGATCATGGAACTATAGCGTTCTTAATACATGTTGTCATCGGTATATTTAAATGAATACCTTAAAAAGATCTACCATATTTTCTCAACGTATTAATATAATATTAATATTTTGTTATTTAAAGTCTTTGAAATAGTAAATAATTACTCGGTACAGTTGATGAACTCTATATTCAAATATAGTTGATAAAATCAAGAAGTTTACCTATAGTAAGGCAAATATATTTACAGAAAGGCATTACTTAGTTACTTGAATTATTCATTTATATATTTTAGGAACATAAAATTAACATAACTTATAATGATATAACAGGTACGGTTTCTTACTCAACAATCTTCATATATTCAATAACTTTAATTATAGCAAGTATAACTCCATTGTAAGATATACATAAAAGTATCAGGTATTCACTCAAAATCATTCATTTGTATTCATTAAAAACATCACTTATGGTGTATAAAAAATTAACATAACTTGTGATATCAGGTATAGTTTTTTTTTGGTATGTACATTCAGCAATCTTCATATACTCAATAAATTTAATTATAACACGTATAACTTCATTATAAGGTATATAGATTAACGTATCAGATAGTTAAACTTTATATTCTTCAATGAATATCACTTATAAAGTAAAAAAAACAAAAAAACTTGAGAAATTTTTAAAATATGAAAATCGTCTAATAAAGTTTAACACCGCCCAACTGTTTTTTTAAAAAGAATAAGTCAATTTTCGATTCGAACTAATTCAATTCGTTTTTCACTCTTGGTTGAACCATACGATAGAATTATGAAATACTTATGGAACTGATGGTGGTTAAAATGAACAGTCCCGCAAATATTACAGAAAAACGATTACGCTTGTCAATAGAATGTCTTCATAAAGACAACCAAAGATATAGTATGGAATTGGAAGTAGAATAAAGAAGGAAAGATGGAAGACCAAAGATAAAATGAAATAGACGAGCTGGATGAAAACCTGGCGCAATATGGTACAAGAGAAGAGCTTTGGATATTGATGCACATTCAGGTCAAAGAAAATTTGTAGTATAAAATTTTGGAATAAGTCATAATGACCGAGTGTTTTAAAGCGTACCTTTAGAAAAATTTCCCTTGTTTGTATGTCAGAAATGCTGAGGAATTAATAATAAAAAAAAAATAGAAAATCGAAACTACGCACGCATCAAATATTTTTTTTCCAAAATTATATGATGTTGAAATATGGTGTAAATTAAAAAAAAAGGTCAACAGATATTAAACTATGCAGTTTGTTAGTACCTCTTGCAAGGTTAAGAGAAGTGTGTTAGGCGATGTTACTAACTTACATAACGAGATGTTGCTGGAAAAGGATTTTACAAAAGATCAAATCCAAGACCCAGAAGGCCAGAACTGGATTCTGATCCACCAAGACCTAGCTTTCGTGTTCGAAATCCTGCGTTAGCCATTGCTTGTGCTATGCTTTTCGAAGGCATTATATCTTCGTCTTCTTCTGAATCGAAAATTCCTGTGTGGGAAAAAACACTCTGAGAATCATCAGGCGAAGTGGATATAATATGTGATTCAATTTTCTTGGTTCCACTTGAAGTTGATTCAGTTTTGCTTTTATGGACTTCACTTTTGGAACTGAAGGGTACGTTACTGAACGATACAACGGAGCCACCAGTTTCTGGACCTGAAAACGTAGTTTTCCAAACGGCAGGCCCAGAGGAAGACGAAGCACTGCTTGTGAATACTCTTCTCTTTATGGATTTCAAATTATTGTTCCCGTCAGATCCCGATTCACTTTTTTCCTCAGTTACTACAGTCGATGTCGGAGAAGCCAAGGCACCTAGAAATATAAGTCAGCTTATTAATAATGATATTTAAATTCAACCTTATTTTAAATCCAGAAGATATTTTTTTCCTTTTACTTAACCATAAATGAAATACAAATATTACGATGGTAAACAATTTCTAATTCTAATGTTTTAACAGAATTCAAGGTCCACTGAGACCAAATAAACGAATCTTGTTAAAACTTGTTAAAATGTATGTATGTAAACGATCTCGCTAGTTGGTTACTGCGGATCTCATAAAGTCCACTTGGTTGCGCCGATTTCCTGAAAGTATGCAAGTAGCCATAGCAGCAAATGACCTACAGGACTATGGATTATTACCCACAAGCTAATGGCTGCTTTGAAAGGTAGTACCTTACGCTCAAGACGGCCCAACAGTAACGCCAGGAAAAGTTTGTTACCCATGGTACTTCTTGGTCTTCGCTTGGTTGGTTGACGAGATGTCAACGTTGTCATCGCAGCGGAAACCTTTGGACAACCTCTGTGGCGTCTAGGTGAACTGTTAGAAAATAATACACTGCGGCAGAGCACTGAGGAGTTTGTTCGCAAACTTAGGGAGCAATTAGAGAGACTTAGGCCAGCCACCCATCTGGCATCGAGGGTGAAGGCATTCATTCATTCAGATGTGTCATCGAGCTTCCGTATTTTTTTGGTCAGGGTCCAGCGGTCGTTCACTCGGTCTTATACTGGTCCCTATAAGGTTCTAAAGAGAGACAAGAAGACATTCGTCCTCCAATTTTCAAATTGCCCCAAGACCGTTACTATCGACAGATTGAACCCAACCTTCTTGCTACAGGATCAATACTCAAGTTCCAGCCAACCAAACCTCCAAGTATACTTTGGTATAATGCACTCAAAACTCCGCCAAGGCATACAACCAGATTCCTGAAACAACCACTAATAGTGGTACACAGGTTAGGCTTCCAGTCCGTTTTCTCGACGAAATCACTAGAGGGGAGGTGATGTAGTGAAGCGGTTGCATGGTAATGCAAACAGCACTGGCATGAAGTACCTCCCGGTTTTTGTAGATGTTGTTGATTTTGTTGATTTTGTTGATAAACCTGTTTATTAGTAAAAATATGAAGAGTTCTTAGTGTGTTTTATTGGTCTAGAGCCTATCGTATACTCTAAAATACGGAGTTCCTTTCTATTAATTCTTTAATTGAATACTTTAGAAAATGGACCTCCAATTTGTCGAACAAAAAATTTAAATTAAATATTTCAGAAATATATGTTCTTACTTTACTAACCAAAATTATATCAAAATAGATAATTACTACTGTAATGTTTTGAGATTAACACTCCATTACTCGCGGTATATCTAACAGATACACAGTTTATAATTTTCAAAATAGAGAACTACATGCACTGATTTTACTCTTCTTTTTATTTCCACTTAGCTATATATGAAATGTATTGTAATGGAAAGTAT
The DNA here is from genome assembly GCA_928085145.1 of Nezara viridula. Classification (NCBI taxonomy): domain Eukaryota; kingdom Metazoa; phylum Arthropoda; class Insecta; order Hemiptera; family Pentatomidae; genus Nezara; species Nezara viridula. Next base: position 17,276,355 of record OV725081.1, read on the forward strand.
TTATATCGAGAAACAAATCAATTTGAAGAACGTTTTAAAGTTCCCTGAGCCCAAATAACCAAGTCTCGCGAAATAGGAGGCCGTGATGGCTGAGCATGTTAGAGCGTTTCTCGAGTCTAGCGGCGTCGGTTCAAATCCGGTATGGACAATTTAAATTCATTTTGTACCACACCAATGAAATGAAGTTCGACCTTTCCACTCAGATTATATTAGAGTAGATTCGGTTGCACCTCAGGAACAACCTCGTATACATAAAGTGGAGAAGTTGGGAAGGATGAACAAAAAGTCTCATAAAATGGAGACCTTGATGGCTGTGAGTGTTGAGGCGTTGCCAATTTAACATTCTCGAGTCTTGCGACGATAATTCGAATCCGGTCTAGATACATTAAAATTCATTTCTAATGATTTTTTTTTTTTTTATGGAAAATGTTTAATAAATAAATGTTGTTAATGAAATTTTGTATGCAATCATTCATTCCAACACCTACTTTATTTCAATTTAGGGGAACACCAGTGTATCTATGTATGACCCGAACAATGGAGTGCTAATTGAATCGGTTACCATAGTGATAGCAGTCTGGAATGATGACTGCGACTAGAAAGATTAATATGTGCTTCATCTCAGTGAACTAATCAAACTACTAACTGTCATATTTGCACCTTCTTATATATATATATATATATATAGCTTAATTTATTCTTTTATAATGCAAATTCACGAATAACCTCTTTGGAAATATTCTGTTACACGTTCTATATTCAATATCATGAAATAAACAACAAGAAGAACCTCTTGTTGACATTAACATAAATGACATTTTTAACTCACAATAAATCTTTAGATTACCTAAAAATGAGATGTGTTCATGTTATTAGATTTTCATATCTTAAATTATGTTTCATAGACGAGAATTGAGTTTATTGTCAAGAAGATGAAAGGGAATTTTTAAGGTCTTAATAGATTTTGATGTTTTTAATGTAAAAGTATGACTTAAGATAATTATTCCTTGAGACTACAAGTTAGAGGAGTGAGTGGGCACTGCAACACAAAAGTAACACCAATACGATGGATGATTACTAGATCACATGATAACGTAATATTTTATCATCTAATAGGACCTATATTTTGCTTTATTAAATGCTTTTGACCTGACAAAGAAAACGACTTTCCTAATGTTATGCTCAGTTCGGTTCTACCTCTTTGGAACAAGTAGAGGTTATCTTCAAAAGATTTAGACTGAGCCTTGTTAGTTTTTCAGTTAATATTTTTTTTTCTTTTTTGGTAATTAGTAGTGTCAAACTGCCTGATTAGTAGAGTTACCATTCACATTTGTAGTAGTTTTGTTACTAGTTTATCCCATCCACCCACGTGGGCGCTATCAAATTATTAAGTAATTTTTTTTTGTTTTTTTGTTTAATTACAATTACAAGTTGAACTGGCATGCTTCATCTAATAATTTCATTATAAATATTTTTAATTTATTATTTTGCATAATACAAGATTTCCAGTTAAACAGTTCTTTATTTTGTATACACTATTGAGTTTTTATTTAATAAAAAGTATGTTTTATTTTCTGACTTTTTTTTTCTAAAGTTTTATAATTAAATAAAGATGTATTTTATTTTCATTTATTTTTATTTTACTATGCCATGATGGCGCTGACCAGAGACCGGGAGGCGTGGCTGGGGCACCTCCACGCTGAAAGGCACAAGGAGGAAGAAGAAGTATTTTATTTTCTGCATTTGAAGTTTTATAATGAACAAATCCATAGAATTTTTAAAATCTCTTACGTGCTAGCGGAAGACGATAGGTGAAGTAACCAGGACGGCCGCGTGAGTTTTTGACGCCCAGGAGGAAATTATAATAGGCGCCTCCCTTACGTCCCTCCAACCCAGTAGTATACTGTTTCATGTTTAAGCGTTATATTTATTGCACTTACACTTTTGCACTTCCGTTCATGACCGATAAATCTTTAGCCAGCTTGTTGTAATTTTACAAGCAAGTGGAATTGAGGTAAGAAATAATTATTTCGCTAATTAATAAGTATAAAACGGATAGAAATAAAGTGTTTCAGACGTCTTCGTATTCTTTATATTTTTGTCTCTGATTCATGGTACCCCGTCTGTCCACACTATGGCTCTGGTTGCACATACTCGTTTTGGTTTTTCTCTCTATCAGTTATATCTAAATGGAAACATTAATTTTAAAATTTATTTTATCAGATTTTATAAATACATGTTTATAATATAGAGCTGAGAATATTTAGAAGATTGCTGTGAAAGATAGAACCGAACACCACACTACAGTACACTAAGGCCACACACTCAGGATCCACCAAACTTTCCAGATCCGCTGTTATTTCAAGTTTTTAGGTAAATTTAAACAATTTTTATTTCTTAAAAAGTTCAGGCTCAATTCTATATACGTTCTTTATAATTTGAATTCCATTGCAACTAAAATTTACGCACTTTTTTTCCATGCAAGAACACGATTCAAGTACTTAGGTTTCACATTCTCTTTAATTACATTAGCGAATTAGTAACCTTCACGGTGCTTACTATTCCTAGACAGATTTGAGTCTATAATCTAAATTCCATCATATTACTAAGTTCTTTTTTTTTTTTATTTGAAAATTCTCAATCATCCCAACACAGGTTGTAATTAATAAACCATTTGCTAGAAATGGAATAAGCTGTAAAATATATCTCCTCCGACCCACATTTCACTCTGTCCATCACATTCCGAAGTCTCTTTGATTTGTTAATGTTATAGTTAGTGTAAAGATATGTGTTTTACAGTTATTGAACTTGTAACTCTAATATTTATAACTTATTATTATTTCTTTAAATTTAGATGATGTTTTATAAAGCTATTCACAACCAGAATTACCATACCCAATAAATAGTAAATCCATTTTCATTGTGCAATTGTGTTCCTACTCTTAAGATAACGTCTCATATGCTTGAAAATAAGATTATCGCTTGGGTTTATTGAACATATAGCATGATGAGCTCAGTCAATATGGTTTAAGAAACAGTATGCAATACTTACTGAACTTGAAATCTAATAGATATGAAATTGGAATGTATTCAGATGATAAGTAATGGTTTATTTTCCATGTTATGTTATGAATGTATATATTACTACACTCTCCAAACCTTAATCTCCTGGTAGGACAACCACTCTAAGTTTGCAAAAACGATCCTCCTTCTATCTGACTTTGTAAGATATTCTTATGTTTATGTGTATGCTTCTCGTTATATTTATTTATGTTTAAGTAAGGAAAAATGTTTTCTTAAGACGAAGTGTGAGTAGATTCTCACAAAATTATGAGATTCCTACTCTGTAAGAAACACCTACATTTTCTTCATTACCATGACTGGCAGGCATTACTTTACAGGGGTCAGAATAGTTATCTGCCTACTTCTTACAACTTCTGAATTAACCTATCTTCTGATTGTATAAGGCCTTTCTTATCTTGTTCCTTCCTTCTGAGCTTTCTTTCATGCATAGTCTGCAACAATATTCCAATTCTGTTTTGTCATCATCAGAGCGCCTAGATTTTTTGGGACTGATTCCAAATTATGTTGAGCCACCAATCTTCGAATTTCCGTCAAATGGTAAGGTTCGGGATTAAGAGTATAAACTCGACGACAGTTTTTCTGAGATTCTCTGACCATCGGGCGGCGTGTCTTTTCCTGGTGGACGGTCACCTAAATCTGGCGGTCACCCATCCAAGTGCTAACCACGTGTTTACACTCACAAAAATATAAGTGGTCCACGACTAAGAAAGGATTTCTCATCCCTCAATAATAAGAGTTCTTTTTAAGAAAAAAGCCCGAGCCTGAGCCGACCAACCCTGATGAAGCGGATTAGATCACAATACTTGAAGAGCTCCGAGATATCTGCGTTTGGTCTGATCATTGACATCGAAAGTTGCTGCAAAAATAAGATTTTTCAAGGATACTAAATCCATTCTTTCAAATCGGAGGAGTTCGCTTCTCTGGGCTTTGAATTGAGTCCAGCTCTCTGATCCATATGTAAGCACTGGCCTAATGTACAAACGCAATTTGGTTGGGCGAGATAATATTCTACTTTTCATCAATCGCACTTTCCCAAAATAACATTGGTATAATATAATAAAATAATAAACATAAAATAATATTTTATGAATGTATTATTTTTATTTGTTTATTTTATTTAGCTAAATTATGTAAAAAGTTTAGTTTCACCACTTATACTAAATTTTCCACTATACTCGTTTTTATCTGATTCATTTTACTTAATTATTATAAATCCTTTTTTATTGTATTTTTGGGGTCTAATCTGTAGATATTGAACGGCTAACTTTACACGGGTTCTTCAGGCCCATCCAGCAACATCACAGGAACAGTAAATATAAAGCAGAGATATGACATGCAGATAATATTGATGACTGATGAATTATTACCTGGTTAGTTGCAATGTTTGTTAAAAAAAAAAGAAAAGGTGTTATACAATTGTTATTATACAGAGCTTTAAATTAAATTCTTTATTATAAGATTCAAATCAAAAAATGTTCCATGAATTCAGATTGTAAAGGGAAAAGAATTTTTTATGAAATAATGTGTTTGTGTGAATCACTTGTAGTCTTCTTCATTTTTAATGGTTAATTGAGAAAGTCGAAGCCATTTATACTCCAACTTCTACACCAGCCTCTGCACCAGCCTCGGCCTCAGCTTCGCCCTGAGCTGCTCCCGCAGACCCATATCCAGCTGCTCCACTGAGTCCTGTTGAAGCTGATCCTTGGCTTTGGGCTCCTGCACTACCATGTCCTGATTGGTAACCAGGCCAGCCTGAGAATGAACCACCGGAAAGCTGTGCTTGCAGTTGGGTGTTTGATTGGCTTTGTTGAGATTCACTTTTACTTAAACGAAGGCCTCCTTGGGTTTGTTGGTAGTTAGATGGGATTCCCATAAATCCGCCGGAAAAGCCACGATATCCTCCTTGAGCTCCAGTATTGGCGTTGCTTTGTGCACCATAAAACGATGGTCTACCTTGAACGAATTGTCCTTGGCTTGGAAATTGTCCAGAAGCTCCTCCTCCTATTCCTGTATTTGCACCAGCTTGTCCTCTGAATTGTTGTCCCCAGGGAGATTGTCCAAATGATGCTGCACCAGCCTGAGATCCAGCGGCTACTTGGCCTTGTCCAAACCTTCCTGGAAATCCGCCAGCACTGAACTGCCCTTGATTTTGAGATCCTGCTTGACCATAAGCTCCTACATTTGCACCAGCTTGTCCCCTGAATTGCTGTTGGCCCCAAGCGGATTGTCCGTTCGATCCTGCTCCGGCTTGTGCTCCAGCGGCAGCTCCACTTTGTCCACCAGATCCTCCTTGACCAGAAGCTCCTACATTTGCACCAGCTTGTCCTCTGAATTGCTGTTGACCCCAAGCGGATTGTCCGTTCGATCCTGCTCCGGCTTGTGCTCCAGCGGCAGCTTCACCTTGTCCACCAGATCCTGCATGACCAGAAGCTCCGCTAAAGTATCCTCTGAATGGCTGTTGGACCCAGTGTGATTGTCCATTTGATCCTGCACCGGCTTGAGCTCCAGCAGTACCAGATTCACCAGCATTGAACTGCCCTTGACTTTGAGATCCTGCTTGGCTAGAAGATGCACCACTTAGACCATCTTGTGATCTATGTTGCTGATGACCCCAAGGTCCAGCCATTGCACCAATCTGAGCACCAGCTGAGGCTTGGCTTTGTCCTGGCCAGTAGGAAGAAGGTGAGGCACCAGCACCTAACTGTCCACCTGACTGTGTATGAGATTGCGCTGCTCCTCCGAAATGTCCTTGACTTTGACCGAAAGCACCTCCAGCTAAACCCGTATTCGCTCCAGCTTGTCCTCTGAATTGCTGTTGACCCGAGGGTGATTGTCCGTTAGATCCTGCGCTGGCTTGAGCTCCAGCTGCAGCTTGACTTTGTCCGTGCCAGTAAGAAGGTGGAGCGCCGCCAGTAAACAGTCCTTGGCTTTGAGCTAGTGCCTGACCGGAAGCACCCCCTGCTTGTGCAGATCCTTGAGTTTGGGTTTGAGCGCCCGCACCAACTTGTCCACCTGCCTGCGCCTGAGACACTGAACCTGCTTGTAAATGTGATCCGCCTTTGGAGGATCCACCTAAACTAACTCCTGCTCCTGAAGCAGCTAATTGAGCGCTCCCACTGGCACCAGTACCAGCAGCTGCACCACTAACTGCCGATGCTTGGCCACCTAGAGATATTAATATATCATTTATTGTTTCTCTGATTTCTATAAAAATTGTTTAGATAAAATATTAGATTTCCAAAATAAGTTCCAGTGAAATTTGCAATTTCATGTTAATTTATCAGAACTTGAAATATATATCATATTGGAAAGGAAGGAAATTAAAAGATAGTATATAAATGGAAGCACTCTATGGTAAATGTGATTATTCTCTTTTTAAAAATGTCGTGGTGTGGCAGAAAGAACTAAAAAGGAAAAGAAAGACAATGGTCATTAATGGAAAGACATTAATGAATGTTTTTACGAGTTGGGTATTGATCATTCCAAAGATAAGGAGTAGGCAATCTAATTTAAACTTTGATTAGTTTCTGTTAACGCCGCATACGCTCATATCTTTATTATTTTTTTCTCACCATTCATCCCTTTTAAACCTAATAAGACCTGAGAGATAGTGTCTCTATAATGTATCTCAGTGTATATTATTTAAATATTGGGTGTTATTCGTGATGTTTATCGCTTATTTATATGCACCAGTCCAGCAGTAATAATCAGTCTTAGGAATTAAGACATCAAAATAATGCGATAATACTGCCGGAAAGTCAGCCTTTGTTGACATTAGATCCATGTAGTGGACGTCTACCCCCACCAGTCCAGACTCACCCCATCTCACCTGGCAACAGCCTAGCGCTATTTTCAAAGAACAGCTGTTCGGCGCATCGGCACTCGTCTATCGATATAGGCTATCGATTCGACATTTCCTCACCAACGACTGTGTAAAATCGTAGAAGGTAACCTCGTTGGAAGCAGAACCTCCAACATGGCTCGTTTTTTTATTATTTGCCACCGTCACGAAAGGCAGTAAATCATTTTACCTTTTTTCTTCACTAAATTAGTTTTATTCTTTTGAACAGTTATTTTTTTTCTCTTGTTTTATTTATAATCTTGATATTGATTTATTCATATATCTTTTCCTAATGTTTAATTTGTTTTTATTTTTCTCTGAATATTGTATCTTATATTTCATTTTATTTCAGTGCATTTTAATACTCTTCTTTTATTTTGTTTTGTTTTCAACATTTGTATATATCTTTTTTCCACCATAATAAATATTTTAAACATTCAAAAAGGAGATTTATATTTATTTTCCATTTTTTTTATTCATTGAAATATTTCTAGTTTTTAATATTTTCTTGTGCATGCATTTTTTTCATGTTTTACAGGTCACATATTCACTACTTTTTTTCATACTTTCCCACCATTTAATTTTGCTCGAATTTTCCCCACCGTTGAGGTAATTCACAGCGGAAAGGTCTGTATTTTAATTTTGAAGTACCCCTTGGATTGACGTAAAGCTTTCCCGCTGGAAATAGCACAGAGGGGAAAGGAAAGAAGAAGAAAAATAAAAGGCTATGTTTAGCCCACTTTACAGTTTTATTATGTAGTACATGAGGGTCGAACAAGTGAGGGAGGGGCACGTTTATGAACATTATGGGTTCGATTCCCACTAGGATGGATTAATAGTTATCTATCTACGACACCGATAACTGAATCTTGACAATCTCACACTGGATAGTACCTGGTGGCAATCTAATGAATTAGGTATTCAATATATATATTTTAAGGATTCTTTATGTTTTAGGTGTGAATTTTTCTTGTTCCTGAGCTTCTTAATTGCAATTAATTCAATAAAAAAAAAGAAATATATTTAAAAAATAAAAAGAAGATTAATGATATGTATAATAATTACGTCTTAGTTTTTTTTATCTTAGCATGATATGACATTCTTTATTGAGTATCGGAATAATTCAAACCAATTGTGGTTGAAGTTTTATTGTAATAATACTGTCAATAACTGTTAATCATAAATAATTGTAAATATAATAGAACTATAATATATAACCTTCTAATATTATTTTATTTTTTAAATGGGTCTTATTATAAGAATAAAGTGAACATATTACCAAGTGATTGGCCAAAAGAAGCTTGGAAGAGAGCTGCAACTAGGATTAAAAGTCCCTTCATGTTTCTCAACTGTCGCCTGTTACCCACGTCCGTGCTTTTATACTCGGATTTCGTTGGTGATGAATTTCGTAAGCAATGCATAATCATGTACATTAAGCGTATTCAGTATCACGCCCTCAACCCTCTGAAGTAAACAGGCATTGACGATAAACCGTATCAGGTAATTCGGTGTTAGGTTTCAGTAGCTTTTGGCTAATGGCGAACCAAAACTACTTACTTTTCTGTGATCAATAAAGGACACCTTTCATTAGAACCACATACTTTAAAATTAAGATAGAACTGACTACATCGAGTAATGAATACTCACTACAACTCATGAATAATATCGGTCTACGGTTGTAATAAGCAGGTGATTTGGACGAAATAATGGTCAGCTACTTATAAATTAAGAGTACCCACATCAGAGAGCTCGGATATGTCCGAGGAGGGTCTTTAGACCCATAGCTAATGAGGCAGAATATAACTTATCTCCTTCAGCCGCAGTCGAATCCATCACCTGTAGGATATAGGTGCACAGTGCCTTGCTCACTGAGCTACTCTGCTCTTTATTAATCGTAAAACTCTTTATATTTTACAAGCTCTTTAAAAATATTTTAGATTTTATAATTTATTCAAATAAAAATCCACTACTCCGGTGGAGTGGATCAGTTAATGTTTCTCCTTGGTTTATCAGAAATAAATAATGCTTAAGGATTTAGGACTTGTTTTTACTTTTTAAAGTTAAAGCTAGTAATCTTGGGTAAGTATTGAAATCGGGTCAAATTTTGAATTGATCTTTAAGTTTCCGATTCCATTAATGTATTTTTAGCCATTGATCTGTGTATCTCGAATACTATTTTTTAAATGATTTTGTTATGTCATCTCTTTTTTTAGAAGCCTTGGAACAAAATTCGGCATCCCTTTTTCATTTGCCAAACACCTTTATTGATGAAACTTTACCTATAATTAACACTTCTATAGCAGTACTTATGGAGCTCCTCCTTATACAACTTCTTAGAGTGGAAAGTACACCCAAAATCGCAAGGATCATCAGACATATACTTAAGAAAGCCTGGACGGTTTATCAAAAAGCTGATTATTCTTGGTCTTAGAATAACTGAAGCATTACTCTTGACCGACGTATTCAACTTAACTAAAACCGATATACTTTCCAAGCTGTCCCTTAGTTGGAAAAACTAAATTTCATAGAATGTTAAAAACATCGGTCAGTCATTAGGTCAACATCGATATTTAGAGGTTTTTGTGGTGAAAAAGGACTCCCAAATAGGCCGTTTCCTTTATCGTTAAAGGATTCCTTTCAGACCACAGGCGGATCTACAGGGGATAGGAGGGCTTTTGGGCTGGCCCCCTCCCCCCCCAAAATGGTAAAATATAATCATGTTTTACAGAAAAAAATATTAAAAACTATCTCTTAAAGTATTCTTGTTCGTTTAATTACATTTAATAGGACTTCAAGAATCACTTAAACACCATTTCATATAGGTAGTTAATTTCTTTCTTTTTGTTTTCAAATTAAGTATCGTTATATGTATATGAAAAAAATTCTATCGGGCTGAAGCCCCCTCCCCCCCAAAATTAAATCCTGGATCCGCTAGTGTTTCAGACCACAAGAGCTGATGCATCTTCTTGGACAAGCAAGCATAAAAATAAAGGTAATGCCATAGCAAACCAAAATTCAGCTTCAGAAAGGAGCCAATGAGAATTGGACATTTTTGAATGGTATTCGTATTCATTGATACCTAAGATGTTACTTGGTGGTACCATTGTGAAATAAGTTAAATTTTAGGCTTTATTTTTAATAATGGCCGTTTTATCGCAAAAAAAAAATAAAGATAGACGCAGCGATGTCTCTTCTTCTCAAACAAAGTCCGATTGATTATAATTTACTATACCATGATCAGTACTATAAAAAAACAAAAAACAATCAGAGCTAGTTTGTCAGTGTAAGAAGGATTCTAAGTACCCTGTATAATGGAATTATTACACTATATAATAGTGCACTGGTCTATTTTTTTTTAATTAAATTTATTTATTGAATAATAATACAATCAGCCACTGCTGGAGGGCTATAAGTATTAGGGCTGAAAGTTCTCATTCATACAATTATACAAATAATAAAGAAATAAATAAATAATACTGATGAAGAAGGTAAATAAAAAGAAAGAAAAAACAAATAAAATAAAATAAAAACACAATCATAACTATATACATTCACCCGAGAATCTCCGAGCCAGGTTTTTTCCCCCATATGTGGAAGGCAAAGCAAGACTCCGGAAGATCCCAGTGCCACTTTTCCAGCCGCATCACTAGTATTAGAAGCCAGCGGAGACTGAAAGAGGGCACTAGAGCCACAGACGCTCAGGACATGAGTGGAGAAGTTGGCCATTGCCAGGACTCCAAATGCATATTTACAAAAGATCTCGAGGCCACTGCCGTTCAACCTTCGAGGGGATGGTATGGACTCTCCTGGATAGGGGTTGCGCTAGAGGATTGGGATGATGAATAAGGTTCTGGTGAAAGTTGGAGAATCTGGATGGGATGTTAAGGTCATGGTGTAGGGTCTTGTTCGTGACATAATATGGAGCATTGACTATTGTTCGAAGGACTTTGGAGTGGAAGGATTGGATGCGTTTGATTCGATGATTTAGTTGTTCCCCACTGTTCAGGTCCATAGGTCCAGACAGGTTTCAGTATGGTCTTGTAGATTAATAATTTGTTTTCTGTTGAGAGATGGGATGTTCTGTTTAGTAGTCTATATAGCTGACCAAATCGTCGTTTAAGCTCTTGTCTTTTAAGTCTCGTATGTCGGTTCCAAGTTAGTGTTTTGTCTAGAAGGAAGCCAAGGTATCGGACTGTGTCTGAGTAGGGAAGAGGAATTACAAAAGGATTGGCGGACAGGATACTAGTCTAATAAGTTTTAAAAAGGGATGAGCTCTTCGCTGAGGGGAAGAGTTGAATCCTGGACAGAGAAATAGACACACTGTAAATTCTATATAAATATCATATAAAAATAAAAATAAAATGTGTTTAAATTCACTTGAATTTGTACTTATTTATTCTGCACATTAGGGTCCATGTAGCAGATAACGTAGAAGAGATAGACTATTAGACAACCACTATTAAATCCAATATGTGACTCCAATCTTTAGTTCTCCGCGAAGTGTTCGTGAACAATGTGCGCTAGAATTGTTCGCAAAAAACGACTTTAACGGACATTTGTAAGCATTTTCTTGTTCTTTCTTTAATAAGCATTTTTCATGAGAAAACAAAGTAGACAATCTTTTGGTGTTTTTATTACACCATATGCCCAATCCACCAATTTTGGAAATTCCATATGCTTGTAGAAAATTCATAGTTCTTTTAACAAGGTATGAGCTCTATTAAATAATTTATTATAAAAGGTACATGAAGAAGTTGATGCGTATAGTTTTAAAAATTCTATCCTTAAATGATTTCGAATAGAATAGAATAAAGTTAATGAACATTGAAATAAATAAAATATTGAAGCTAATGACCCTATGTTTTATACCTTAGAGTCAAAACAATCAATTCCAATTTAATTTTTAAATAAACAATTAAAAGAGGTGTCTCAGCCTGTTTACTTATTTTAGAAGAGCGTGCGTTGGAATAATTTTCATATTCATAGATATGCAAAATGCAGAAGCTTCTTTCTGCAGGATATAAAAAGTGAGCCCAGATGGAAGTAGGCAGTTCGGCAAGATGAAGTCTCAACTGATCTTTCTAACAATTGCGCTCTTTCAAGCTTCTTGTGGCTTATCTCTTGGTAATTGAGTCAGATGATACTCTTTGTAATACTTAAAAAGAACATTTGACACTGTTTGAACATATCTACACCTTTAATATAAGAAAAAAGAAGCGTTATCAACAGTGCTCCATCACTGAAGCCGTGTTTTCTCCTTATTATTGAGTTTTTTTCTGAGGGGAGAGGAAATTAAGCTTTCTATCCTGGGAAATGTCTCTGTTTTCTTAAGGAACTAGCACAGATTTTTTTTAAACGGGGAGAGTGTCCACCTGATAATAGTCATGTTATCCTGTTATCAGGTGTTTTATATATCCTTTTATATATATATATATATATATATATATATATATAAAGATATTTACTTTGGAAGAAAAATAAAGAAACTAACACTACCTATATGAAATAGTGTTAAAGCGATTCTGTTAAAGAGATTATTTTTTAATACCACCATTTTGGGAGGTCTTCAGCCCGAAAGCACCCTTCTCTCCTCCCTCTCTTCGTGTTGATCCGCCTGTGGTTTACACTTTTAGACAGATTTTAACGCTTTGAATATGTTACAAACTTCTTTGGTCCATTTATTACAGTTACTGTTAAGAACATTTTAAAATTTGATATATTCGATTAGGTAAGGAATAATCCTAATACCCTTGGAATTAATATTCTAAGCATTTTTAGGTGGCTATGGGCGAGCTTCGGCCAATAGCGAAGCTGAAGCCAATGGTGGTGCAAGTTTAGGTACAAGCCCCGGCGGATCTCAGTTCCAAGGAAGTGCGCAATCTAAAGGTCAGGCAGGTGGACAGTTTGGTGCCGGTGCTCAAGCTCTATCTCAATCTCAAGGGCAGGCAGGAGGACAGTTTGGTGCCGGTGCTCAATCTCAATCTCTAGGTTCTGCACAAGCAGGAGGTGCTTCCAGCCAAGCGTTATCTCAAAGCCAAGCATTGCATGGAGGCGGAGTGCAATCGCAAGCACTAGCAGCAGGACAGGCTAATGGCGGTGCGCCACCTTCTTACTGGCCAGGACAAGGTCAAGCTGCAGCTGGAGCTCGAGCCGACGCAGGTTCTTACGGACAATCACCCTGGGGTCAACCTCCATTCAGAGGACAAGCTGGCGCGAACGCTGGAGCCATGGGAGGGTACGGTGGAGGTTACATGGGCTCGCCATCAGCCCATCAGCAAACACACGGAGGTCTTCGATTCAGTAAAAGTGAATCAAAGCAAAGCCAATCGAATAGCCATGTACAAGGAGAACTTTACGGCTCTTCGTCCTCAAGTTTACCAGGTTACGGTGCAGCTGGGTACGGTAGTGCAGGAGCCCAAAGTCAAGGATCTGCTTCGGCTGGAGGCCAATAAAATCGAACCGGGTCTGGAGGATTAGCTGAGGCAGGAACTAAGGCTGGTCCTAGAAACTGAGGATTAAAATTATTATATATACAATTAAAATCATGAGATGTTATATTATTACAAAATAAATTTAAATTAAGAATATTTCTTTTATGCGGATTTCAGCTATAATTCATTGTCTTTTGTTAAAGTTCCCAACTTTTCATCCTTTCATTGATTTTGTAATTCTATTTCCCTTAAAATCCTTTAGTTCCTAATCTTCTCATTTTTCTCCACTTTGGTTATCACTGCCTGGTTGGTACCACATAATATTGAAGAATCTAATGGTGCTGAGTTGGTGTGCTGAGTTAAAGTAGTTTTATCTTTCTTTCCGACAACACTATTTTCACGGTGACTATATATATATATATATATATATATATATATATATATATATATATATATATATGTCGATCATTTAGGAATAAAAAGTTTCCTTGTACTCGTAAGGAATATCTGTTGGCCTCCTGTACTTCTGTTCGCTCACTATTTTGGGACTAATGCACGAATTAGTTCATTTCTCCTATCAGAAGGACTTTAATAAACAATGTTGTAGCATACCTCGTCTTGGAATTTCTAATCCACTTTCCAATAAAACCCCATCTTTATGTTCATTCTAGCGTCGGTATGTTCTCAATCATTCCAACAATCAATTATTTACAAGTTTGGTGGAGATCATCAATCTTTGACCATGTTTTAGACCATACCGTTTGACTAAGTTATTAAGTTAGAAGTACAATTTAACCTTTAATTTATTAAGATTTTTGATTTGATGCAATCTTCAGAAGTTAATTATAGGTTAGAAAACAAGAAAAATAGCTTTTTGGCTGTAAAAACTTCTCTCGAGATGTTCCAGTTTTTTTTTTTTTTTTTACATTCTTGGACCCCTATATACAAGTTAATAAACTTTATCCTTATTTTTCGCAGCATTATTCTTGCTTAGGTCCCCAAGTTGCTGACCTAATATACTCTCTGTCAGCCGCCATTATTTAAACTGTGGCTCTGGCATGGCAGAAGCCAAGGTTAATATTAGTTAGAATAACATTCATTTTCATAATTCCCATTCAAACTATCTCCTGCTGTGAGTACCCTTTTATAGCTTCTGACGGCAGGGCAATGTTTTTCTTTATTTTATTGAAATTTACAACTGTATTCCATGGAAAATACAATAAGTAAATGTGACATTGGTAACATGACATGTACAACTTGAAGAGAAACTACCCATTGGTAGAACTCAAATTAAAGTTCTATATTAGAAGGTCCCGAGGCCATCTTCTTTTCAGACCCCTCGGAGGATTATCAGGGATCGAGGAGGAAGCAAGGTTTGAAACGAGAGGATTCAGATGGTTCTGCAGTTTGTTATGGAAGGATAGGTATCTGGATTGGGCCAAATCGGAAACATATGGAACATTAAGGTCTTTATGGATGATTTTATTTGTGACAAAGTAAGGAGCGTTGAGGATTTAACGAAGGATTTTGGATTATAAGGATTGGATACGAGAGGAATTCGATGGTTTAGTGGAGCCCCAAAGCTCAATTCCGTATGTCCAAATAGGTCTTATTATTGTCATATATATGAGTTGCTTGTAATTGATTGTGAGCTTAGAGCGTTTGTCTAGTAAGTTCTGCAGTAGTCGAAAACGTCCGGCGGTTTCTAGTCGTTTCAGTCTGGTATGAGGGTCAGGTCAATGTTAAAGCGGAATTCCACTGAGGCAAAACTGAACGACATGTTGCTTGATACTTGTTTCTCAGTGTTGCCTATTGTAGCCGTCTGAGAATGTGGCACAACGTTCAATTACTGTCGCTGGCGGAATTTCCGCTTTGTCGTACATTTGTGTAGCATGCGACTAAAGCGATTCCATTCAAGCAACTATATTTTGGTAAATCATATCATTACCAACAGTCGCGCCAGGCCAAAATTTTTTATAGGAACTAAGATCCGACTGGCAAAATATTATTTGTAAATAAATATATTATAAATTTTCAAAAAATGCTTTTAAAGTTTCATCAAATAATGTAGATTTTTTCTCATAAGGTCTCAGATTATTTGGGTTTCTATCAAGTGTATTTCGTGTCATCATTGATCTTCATTATCATCACCTAAACACTCAGCAGTTCACAAACCATTTTTTCTAGATGAGCCGTTCTTTTCTTGCTGAAGTTTTTTCGCTTGCGGTGAAACGCTGACAAATTCTTAATTTTTACCTCTATCACCGTACAATTATATTTTCCTGTTTAAATAAATTAACGATTAATGAACAAACCTGCATAACCGTACAATAATTATATTTATCCAATATTTTTTTCTACTTATCGTTTTTAATTCTTATACCTTTGTATTTGGCGATTTTATTATTCTATAATTCGGCAGATTTATGGTAATCGTCAATTAAATAAGTAGTTTTTTTTTCGTCCACTCCATGTTGCCTGCAATAAGACGGCGACACTGTTCGACACGTTGACGCACTCAACAGGCGACAACGGTCAATTTGTAGCATGCAGCAAGGAGACATATTTGTTGTTGCTTTGTGTTCCTTTTATGGAAATACTGTGTGTAGCATGCATCAATGCTTCATGCTACATGTGTCCTAAAAGTTGCCTCAGTGGAATTCCGCCCTTAGATGTACAAGTTTTTGCAGTTAACTGTCGACTTTCTGTTAATACAGACATAACACAACCTACACATATTGCTTCCAAGGAAACTTGTAATATGTGTATATATATATTAATTTGTTGTCGTGTGCTATGTAATTTTCTCCGTTAAAATACCTATATAATGAATATTTTTGATTAACTTTAATTGCTGATTACTAGAAATATATTTTATTATTGATTGATAAAAATATGTCTGATATAATAACTTCAACATTTCTTTAAAAAATAGCTAATTTATGCTGTAAAAAATATTTTACTAGCAGTTAAAATATACTTAGTTTATTTCCAGCTGTTCTTACTTAAAAAATTAATTGAAGTATAACCATTAGTTATGAATTGTGTTATTTTATTCATTACTTGATCTGTTATGTATGACATTAATTAATAATATTTTGTAGATACTCACGATGATGTCACCAATCATTACTCAATAATCACCAAATTTTCTCGACTTAGGTTCAAACGTGAAATGAAATATTTCTTATGATTTTGATTGCGCAGGGACTAACAATTAAGACATTTGTATAACGTAGGGGCAAAAGTTAAGGTGGACAATTCAGAAAAATGGAACATTCACTAATGTTGCTGGTTCTTGGTCTTCTACAACTGTCTCTTGGTCTACCTCTAGGTAATTTACTCAATATGTATTAATCACTAATCGATTCTAAAATTTCCCTGTTATCAGTTTCTATCTTTTATCTAGTATATTTTTAGGTTAGTCACAAAATATTATTGGGTCATTTTCAAAATTAATGTAGCTCTGATGTCTATAAAATTCGAGTTTGCTTTTTCTACTATAATATAATAATGAATTGAAATTCTAATAATAAAGTAATTAAAAGAAACTGGAACCAGATAACAAATTTTTAATATTTAAATAAAGTTATTTAAAAAATATAATTTTTGTTAAAAACTCTGTATGCTTGTATCTTTTTGGGAATAAAGGGAGGATAAAGGATAGAGATATTCTTTGTTTTCCCTATCCTTAATCAGATCATATTATCTTTAATCACTTCTGCATAAAGAAATAAATTAATTTCAGGATGAAAATTGTGATATATTTTTATTAGGAGAATTACTGTTGATAGATTAATCCAAATTTTTCATAAAACTTAATGATACCATATGAATTTGAAACTTTAGTAGTGTCATTTATGCATAAGACGAGTTTAGGTATTCAAGTCAACAAAGAGCAGCAATTTGGTATCAGGCACAGTTAGTAGTGTACTATTATTAATCATAAATAATAGTTTGATAACTATTACTACAACATTGTGATTGTTTTAATACATTGTGATAAGTTGTTGTTGTTGTGATTTATTTAGATATAAAACATGGAGGTCATCAACGCATTTAGTTTTGTTTTTCGCTCAACTATATTTAGATTTTAACTTTTAAATTTTGTTTAACAAATTGTTAAATTTTAAAAAATTTAACGCTAACTGTACTGTTCAGCATGATTTTTAAGGATGTTTGAAATTAGGAGTGTGAGTCTGAAACTGGTTATTAACTCTTATCACGGATAGGTATCCTTGCAGATTGAGGGGAGCAATTACGGGATCTGTGTGGGAGGATAGGATGGCGGTATCATCTGATTTAATGTATAGAGCTTTATTCGGATTAATTACATTTAAAAGTGGAAATCATTTAGTGAGTCATATTATGAACTGTCCTTGTTAACGATCCTTTTCAGTTGTTTTTTTTTACATGGATTGCGTTGGGTTTGCAGTTTTTATAAATTAAAACGAGATCTTCATTAAAAATGATTTATTCCAAAATAATGAACAATTAATCAAAAAATTACATTTTATGCTAAAATATTTATAATTAAATTGTTTTATCATATGTCTAGATAGCTCAATAAAGACCGAAGCAGCTGCTAATTCAGAACTCGATGGCTCTAAAGTAGATGCTGTGCCATTTTCACAAGCTCAACTATCAGATCAATCTGCTGAAGGGCTCCAAGTTGTCAGTGATGTAGATACTGCTTCCGGGGAACAACAAAATTATGAAGATGTACAAGGCGCTGCTGGAATAGCAGATATCCAACTTTCCGGACAAGCTACTGGAGAAGCACAACCACAAATTTCAGGACCCACTGCAAGTGATGCACAATCTGCTGGAGAAGCTCCAGGTGCTGTAGTAGCTCAAGCACCTGGAGGTACACAGGATAACGAGCAAGTACAAAATCCAGGACGAGTAGGTGGAGGAGCACAAACTGGTGGGGAAGACCAAAATATTGTAGGAGCACAACCCCAACTTTCAGGACAAACTGCTGGAGGAGTCCAACTCCAACTTCCAGGGCAAACAGATGGAGGAGCTCAAGTTATTGGAGCAACACAAGCTAATGGCTGTGGAAAACCTAAAGCATCAGCCCAAGCATCACAACCTCAAGTTTCAAAACCAGCTGCAAGTGGAACACCGTCTACTGGACAACTACAAGGTGCGGGAGGAGCTCTAGTTTCGGAAGGATCCAAAGCTTTCAGTGGAGGACAAGCCTACCTGTCGGGACAAGTTTATGGAGCAGCACAATCTCAGAGTTCACAACCATCTGCTGGAGGAGCACAATCCCAACTTTCACAGCCTAATGCGGCCGGAGTACAAGATGCTGGAGGAGTACAAGTTGCTGGAGGAGTACAAGTTGCTGGAGGAGTACAAGTTGCTGGAGGAGTGCAAGTTGCTGGAGGAGTACAAGTTGCTGGAGGAGTACAAGCTGCTGGAGGTGAACTAACTGCTGGAGAAGGCCAAAAGAATGAAAGAACACAAGATGTACCTGTAGCAATTGCAAGCCAAGCACAAGCAGCAGGGGCGGCACAGGAAGCTCCTCAATTCCAGTCAGCGGGCCTTCAAATGTCCCAAGTAAGCGGAAGTGAATCGTCATTGAAGCAACCAAATAAACAATTTCAGCCGCAGGTAATTGGCGTCGCGATGCCATCTAACGCGGCAATTAAAATGTCAGGGAAAAGTGAACAAACTAACGTTGATGCAGGAGCTCAGGCTAAGGTTGGAATTACTGCATGAACCATATATGCAGATTAAATTTTCTTGAATAATAAAGATTGTACAAGCAATTGTTGTAGAATCTACCATTTTTTGGTCAGTAAGACATATAATGGTTACAATTTTATAATTGTACAGGAGGGTATGTTAATATGAAGCTCCCATTAGTTTTTCACTTACCACATTTCACAATTCACAATTAGATATTACAAAAAATAGTTCTGCCTTTTGAGTTACTTATTACCTTCACATATTAGTAACACCTGATTCGGAATTTTGCAAAAAAAGTGAAATGCCTCGTGATGTGCATATAATATGGAAAATCTTTTTTTACATTTACCTTCTTAGGTTTTTATTTGCAAGAAAAAATATATAAACAATGACTGTAATTCATTTATTAATTAAAGAAAAAATAGTATAAAATAAAAAATCTGATTCTCTTCCTTTAAACATCTTCCACTAGCAGTACTCCTAAATTTCAGTGTTGCAGCTTTTTCCACAGCATTATTCCAAGTACTTTTTAAGTATTTCCAAGAATAATCATTTGCAACTCAAGGCGTCTCTCTCTGGAATATCCCTTTCGATATTCGACACGCAAAGTCAGTTTACTCTCTTTAAGCACCTAATCCATTCCCAATCCGATTGATCATGAAATGCACATAAAAGTATGAGTTGTAAGATCTTCAAAGTACACACAGATATTATTTTGTTTATTTATTTATTATGCCTTCCTCTGTTTATTTTATGTTTAAGTATGCTTTTGTTATCTGTATTTTTACCAATTATTTTGTAAATATTTAATTCTATTTTATGGGCATACGAACATGTTTATCTATATTCGGTATATATAATTTGTTCTTAAGGGACACTAGTCCCTCAATAATAAAGTTATTTTCATTCATTCGTGACTAACCATCTCTACAATGGGTAATTTATTAAAAATGATTCAATTAAAAGTATGATCATGAATATTGTTTATTTTTTTTTTTTTTTACAAAAATATATTTCCCCTCCAAAAATTGGAAATCGTATGAAAATGTTTTTCAAGCAAAGTTTATAAGGCATTAAATATTTCCTAAGCAGGTAAAATATCGCTACTAATATGCCGTCAAAGAATAATGTTTAAAATCAAAAACTCGTACGAATGCTTGTTCCTAAGCCTTCTTGTGACAAATTAGTTTATATTTTGTGTAACATGGTAACCCATGGTTACAGCTATTTATTTAACAGGTGATTTTGAATATTCACTTGTCGTTCATTCTCGCATATTTTATTAGTTTTGGTAATGCAGTAATGCGATTGGGAATAACTAAGAAAAGTCTAAGGAGAGGCTTTCTGTCGTAAAGGTAAGGATTCATTCTGTATTAATACTCTGATTATTTACAGAACAGTAAATCATAGAGATATATTTAATTATTTTTAGTACCTGAGATACCGATTTTTGACCTAGTCTACGGTGGATAATGTTTGAACTTTTTTTGGATGTTCTCACGTTCACAGTTATCCTATTATTCTAGACGTCGGAACAGAGAGATTGATGTTCAAATTGTTTTGCAACATCAGCAAACTGATATATAATAGCCAATTGTATCTGCTGTTAGACTGGACTTTGGTTAAGTTATTCTTTTTAATTTTTTAATCTATATATTTTGTTTATTACGTAATTAATTACGTAAAGATTAAGAACATTTTTTTTTTGTGACGCAAGTGTCTTATATTATATTATTTTTTTATATCTAACGCATGACTTAGTATTATATTGACTTGTATTGTTAATCTGGTCATAATTGATCGGGGAATCAAAAAGTTAATATGTACAGCAGTAATAATAATTTATTTTTGTTGCTATCATTGGCAAAACAACATTACAATTAAATGCATATATCACTTTATTCTTATGCTGCGACTCCTGCCTGTGCACCAGCATTGGCGTTAGCCTGTCCACCATTTGCTCCAAAAAGACCAGAGCCTAGACTAAGAGCTGCTCCAGGCACACCCCCTAAACCAGAAAAGGTGCTACCAAACATCTTGGATTCACTTTGCTTGCTGGTTTGGCTGGAAGAAGATTCACTTTTGCTGACTTGCATTCCCCTTTGCGATACAAGTCCCGCCGGTGACAGGTATAAGGAAGCTCCTGGGGCTGCGCCTGCTGCTGCCTGGCTTGAAGCGCCTGCGCCTGCTCCTCCTTGGGCTCCGCCATTGGCTTGGGCTTCTCCAGCAGCTTGGGCTCCGCCATTGGCTTGGGCTCCTCCAGCAGCTTGGGCTCCGCCATTGGCTCCTGCTCCAACGGCAGCTTGGGCACCTCCGGCAGCTTGGGCTCCACCGTTAGCTCCAGCTCCTCCAGCACCAGCCTGTGCTTTTCCAGAGGCTTGTACTCCTATAGCATCTGGTCCTTTTGCTCCTCCAGCAGCTTGGGCACCTGCGGCAGCTTGGGCTCCTCCAGCAGCAGCTTCTGCTTTACCTTTAGCTTGCGCTTCTCCAGCTTGTCCAGAAAGCTGTGCCTGTGCAGATGATTTAGCATCTAATCCAGCCTTTATAGGTGAGCCACCAGCTCCAACATTCGCAGCTGCCTCTGTCTTTGCTGAGCCTTCTAGACAAATAATAAATTAGTTAAATAAATAATTTATAACGCTTTAAATTTTCTTATGCCTAAATAATAGTGCTATCAAATACTTATCATTATTATCAACAATACTTAGGAAAATATTATCGTTGCCTGAAAGAATGTTACATTTCGTCATATTAATTATGATACAGCTTATCTCAATTATAAATTCTTTACAATAATTTTAAAAAAAGAAAGTATAATGTTCTCCCAATAGTCTACAGCATATTTCAAAACTAAAACTTCTTGGAAACACGCATTTGACATATTAATATCCATTATTCCATTCGCCTGGAAGAAATTAATGCAATTAGCCATTTAACACATGTCAACCAAAAATGGAGTTGCTTCCCAGAAATAAATATCTGTAAATTTTTTTTATTGTTTTTTTTCTTGCTGTTAACCTAATAATTACCTCGTTACAATGTATTTTATGGTATCTAAATATTTTTAAAAAGTTAAAGTAGGGAAATATTTCTTTCACAACTTTCAAAGCCTTGCTTTGGTAGGTAAAAGGACTAATCAATTTTTATTTAAAGTTAATAAGGTTTGGTGATTAAATAATAATCTATTGTTCAATAATAATTATGATGTTAATTGGAATAATTTACTACTTGGTTTTTATCGGTAAATTGAATCAATGTCAGTAAAATTGTTTTTGTTTTTTTATTGTTATAATTCATTTGAGGAAAATATTGCAGGTATATTTTTTTGAAAATGAATTTTAGATTTATTTATTTAGTAGGCTATCGAAATCCATATTATTAGCTATTATAAGTTATTATAAATAACTATAGTATTTTTGTTATAATTTACCTAGAGGCTGACCAAAAGACAGTTGGAGAAGAGAAAGAACCAAGAAGATGAGAGAACACTTCATTTTGATGAACTGACGACCTCAACCTTTGCAACTGCTTTTATACGAAACTCTCGGTAGCTCTGTGTTCCTAATCCATGCATAACCACGAACAAAGCAGATATTCCACATCACGTTTCCCCATGACAAGAAATAAACACAATTTTTATCTGTTAAATAAATACCTTTATAAAAAAGAAAGAATTACTGATAAAAATGATAAACTGGAGATCCCAAAAAAACTAGTCATTTTGACAAAAATGACCCTAAATCGTTGTAGATCCATCGTGAAGATGAAATTGTTGGAGGATTTCGAAGCCGATGGACTTAGGCAAGCTGATTCTTTATACCCTATTCTATGTATAATTACTTTAGAGAATGCAATACGAGTAATCTGGACATATCCAGTGGCACTATTTATAAAAGGAGCATTTAGATTATGCTTCTGATGCCGTAATAACAGCAAAAATAAAACTGCGTTACCAAGGGATCTTATAGAATTTGAAACAGCAGCAAAATAACTAGGACTACAAATAAATGAATAGCAGACTATTTGCATGTTAACTTAAAAAAATTGAGAGAAACAGATGAATTTGTTACAAAAGGAAACCACACTCTCAAAGTGGATCTACTGAATACTGGAAATATTAAAGAGAGAGAGGAACTGAAAGCAAGGATGACCACTGGTGGTAGATGCTAGTGTTTTCTAAGGCTTCCGAAAATAAGCTACTCTAATGGAAGAAGAAAACTTCCAGAAATTCTCCACAGGATCTATGGCCGGTGTGTATATATGTACATTGCAAATCTGGCACCAATGAGATTTATGCAATGCCGAAATTAACCTTAATTCTAAGATATAACCAAAATTATGATCAGTTCTGGCACGGTTGCTCAGAGATTCAATTTCCAAACGCCTGCAGGAGGATCGACCTAGTAGAAGGCGAGACAGAGAAAGACCACGCCTGAGATGTCTTTATATGTCGGAGGACATCTTGAAAAAGATTGGGATCCGAAGATGGCGAATGCTCACCCACAGTAGAGGAAAGTGCAGAAAGATTATAAGGGAGGCATAGGTTCTTACAGAACCAAAGCCTCCAAAATAAATAAATACCAATATACATTTCACATTATTTAGCTACAGTATTTGAAAATATTTTATACTTAAGGCAGCCTTTATATTCGTGATGTAAACGTCGCCTGACCGATACTTCAGACCAGTGCCAGCCTTAATCATTTTGGTGCCCTCATGAAAATGACGTCTTCTTCCTCCCTTACCCCCAAAAAATTTCATTGTTTTCTTAAATCGTTTTATATTAAGTAATATTTGAATTTTATCTCATTCAATATATCTCTAATTCAATTCCTTCAGTTAATAATTGACTAAAAGTAATTATCCTCAGAGGCTTCACCCAGCAGGATTTTACTAATGTCTGAGTAAAAAAACAGTGCTGAAAGTAAGCCATCCACAATTACATCTTGTTTTTCACTCAGTAACACCTTGTTTTATCAATTCTCAGTCATCCTGTATTATCTTAGTTTAGCCAACATTCTCTTCTACTCTTCCTCTATACGATGGTCTTCCTGGTACGATCCCAATGAGAAATGGGTATACAATTGGTTATGTTCTTCTACCCATATATAAAACATTTAAGAGGGGAATACAAGTGAATATTTTTATAAGTATTTCAGACCCATTTCCATTCTCTCAAACCTTTCAAAACCGTTCGAAAGAATATTCCATCCACAGCTTAATACCTTCCTTTAGCCAAAAGCTCTCCTCAATCCCCTCCAGTTCGGATCCCATTTCTCCACCCAATCCGCTTTGTTGAAAATCACCCAAGACGTTCATTTTCCCAAAGACAAACAAAAAAATTTAATCCAGATCCTCATTGAATATTCAAAATCCGTCGATTACGTTAATTATTAAGTCCTCCTTTCCAAAATCGAAAACCTTTCCATATAAACTAGCGTCCTAAAGTATCACTGATCCCAAACAGTCATTACTCCCAATAAAATTCCTTCTTCTCCCCTCTGACTAACTCGTGGTTTTCCTAAGGGATCTTCATTCTCTCCAACTCTGTTCTCCATGTACGTTAACGACCTTCACGATTCCATCCATCATTCTCAATACCACTTATATACTGACGGGCTCCAAATCTATCTTTCATTTTATCCTACTGAGATGCTTGAGGTGATCCGAAAACTACAAGAAGATATAAACAGTATTACTACTTGGGCAGCGACTAATGATTTACAGTTGAACGTTGAGAATGGACTACTCTATTTGTTTCCATACTTTTGTTAGAAATCTTGGAGTAATTTTCTATCAATAACTGTCCTGGAACAATCATCTATCCCAAATTACCCGAAAATCTATTGTTCCCCTAAAACAGCTCCTGTGATTCCTTGATTTTACGGCCTTAAAATCCGCCAACTCCTAGTTTCCAACTCCTCACTCGTCTTTCCCGGCTTGAGATCAGATTGAAGAGATTAATGAATTGTTTCATTCGATTGATCTTTGGAGTCCCCAGGCGCTCCCACGTCTCCAGTTGCTATGCCGAGTTGAAGAGGCTCTATACAGTTTTCCGGAGGCAATATTTCCAAGGTTTATTCATTTTCCTAACCTTTACAAGCAAAAAGCCATCTCACCTTCTTGATTTGTTTACTCCTTGTTCCTCCGTTCATTAGTTTAACATAAGACCCCCAACTCGCACTAGCGGATCCAGGATTTAATTTTGGGGGGGCTTCAGCCCGAAAGCTTTTTTTTTCCATAAAAATTACGATAATTACTTTGGAAAAAAAGAAAGAAACTAACTACCTGTATGAAATGGTGTTTAAGTGATTCCTAAAGCCCTTTTAATATCAATCATACGAACAATAATACTTTAAGAGTTACTTTTTTAATATTTTGTTCGATAAAACATGGTTATATTTTTCCATTTGGGGGGGGGGCTTCAGCCCGAAAGTCCTCCCCCCCTCCCCGTAGATCCGCCCGTGCCAACTCGTATAAATTAAGAACAAACCTGTTTGTTCTCTCTCATAATTATCATAACCTCATAACCGTTTCCTTTAAAATCCTTTATCATTAGCGCTATCCTTTTTTTTTTTAATTCT
The DNA here is from genome assembly GCA_928085145.1 of Nezara viridula. Lineage (NCBI taxonomy): Eukaryota > Metazoa > Arthropoda > Insecta > Hemiptera > Pentatomidae > Nezara > Nezara viridula. The sequence continues at coordinate 17,301,992 of OV725081.1, forward strand.
TGCCTACCTCTATACGCTAATCCTCTTCCTTAACCTTATTTAAACAACATTTATTCTTTCACCTTCTTAGCAATCTTCCGAATACATGTAAGAATAAAATTTCGTATTTAAGAGCTGTTACCTTCAATTGAATGTTACCTTACTGTTACTTATATATTATCAATATTGTGAATCAGAACAAATATGTGAACATACTCATATATATTAATGTACAAATTAATACGTTTAATTGTACTTAATTTATTTTAATTTTAAGGTTAGATTATTATGTTAAGTTAATAATTATTTTTTTTTTCTTATGATGTCAGACAATTGTCATATTTCTGTTTATTAACTGTTTAAAATTGAAAGTCCTGATTCAAATGTTTACAAATCAAAAGTTATGAAACTCTTAAATAAGTAGGAAGTTTAAATTGGACAAGAATTTTGTTTTTAATTTTACATATTAGTTATTTACTATATATTGATCTGTGTACATAAATTGTAAATGAAATTAAAAGAAAAATAATTTAACTGTCCTGAGATTGATGTTCCATTAGAACAAGTTATAAATACAAAATAGATAAAACAAGACAGTGTGGCCATACATTAATGTTAAAATTTACAAAATAATATGTAATTAAAAGAGGAAAAAATTGTATCCATATATAAATAAACCGAACAGAGATTAAGGAAATAAATAAAATAGTAATGTAAATAAGTATGGGCTATAAATGTCCGAAATAGGAAATGATCATGGAAGAGTAGATTCCGACAGCAAACAAAACAACCAACCAAACAATGGAACAGGAATAGAAGATATCCTATAGAACAAACCTGGTGAGAATCACAGCGTTCGTCAGTGAAAATCAACTCAAAACTGAGTGCATCAGTGAATCCATGAATCGAGTAATTCCTAATGAATCGATGAATCGACAGATTCACCGTAAATCTATAGTTTTTGAGTGAATCGACCGATTAAAATTGAATCACTTGAGAGTAAGGTTCTTTCAGAGGAATCTACTCTTTGATTCGATAGTCGATCCACCTACCCATCTCTAATAAAAAGTATAAGATATCATTATTAATATGGTTGTTTATCATTATTACTAATGTTATTTTTTTTAATGAAATTTACAACTGTATTACATAGAAAATACAATATTTAAATGTGACATTGGTAACATGAAGAGAAACTACCAATTGGTAAAACTGAAATTAAAGTTCTATATTAGAAGGTCCCGAGACCATCTTCTTTTCAGACGCCTCGGAGGGTTATCAGGGATCGAGGAGGAAGCAAGGTTTGAAACGAGAGGATTCGGATGGTTCTGCAGTTTGTTATGGAAGGATAGGTATCTGGATTGGGCCAAATCGGAAACATATGGAACATTAAGGTCTTTATGGATGATTTTATTTGTGACAAAGTAAGGAGCGTTAAGGATTTTACGAAGGATTTTGGATTGTAAGGATTGGATACGAGAGGAATTCGATGGTTTAGTGGAGCCCCAAAGCTCAATTCCCTAAGTCCAAATAGGTCTTATTATTGTCATATATATCAGTCGTTTGTAATTGATTGAAAGCTTAGAGCGTTTGTCTAGTAAGTGATGCAGTAGTCGAAAAGGTCGGGCGGTTTCTGGTCGTATCAGTCTGGTATCGGGGTGAAATAAAAGATATTAAGTTTTGTTTTATATGTAGACGTTTTTCAGAAAATTTAGCATCTTAATTTTAATTTTTTTCATTTTTTGGACCCCTGATAAACGGTGTAAAAGTCCTGATCCAATTAAACTGAAAAAGTAAAAGCAGGATTCTTTTCACTAAAATGTGCCTGACTTGGAGTATATTTTTCCAGTATAATATGAACCTATTCTTATGCATTGGGGTAACAGTTTGCCATTGTTATCATATTCTTCTAGTCCCGGATTCGAGTGAATAGGTTATTATTTATTCTGTTACATCAGGTGTGGTTCGAGCTTAGGTTTGGTAGAACATTCTGGGAGACTCCTGGTATATATAACCGAATGCTCCCGGATTATCCAGTGAGTTATAAACTCATGCCAATAGAGAACGTGTGCAAGAATACTTCTTTACGTTCGTGGTTGTGCATAGATCTTGCAAAATCCGCCAACCGGGAGCAATGTATAAAAGCTGAGGCAAAGATTGATGTCGACAGTTTATCAAAATGAAGCTCTTACTGATCCTCCTGGTGTTAAGTCTTCTCCATTACTCCCAGGGCAAACCATTGGGTAAACAATTGAATGTATTTCAATCTATATTATTATAATTTGGCAACATTCATGCTAAATGAAGGATTGCTTTAACGGAAAAGAATCTTCAAAAATGTAAAATGTTGGGTGTTAGATAGTGTCATCAAAAAAACACTTTTTTTTTAAAAGACATATTGGCGAATTGTTTCGGCACTATAGTAATTTGATAGAAGCTTTTATAGACCACCGAATAATTGAGCACTTGGTTGGTAAAAATCGTGTAAATTTGAGCTGAAATAAAATTCAAGTGATGATAAAGCTATATGAGATCGAGATTTTGTTTTTAAATGAACAAAACAGATTCATATTTAGCTAAAAATTTGATATAAGAATACGTCTTGGAGTGGTGGTGACGAAAGTTGTGGATAGAGTCCAAAGAAGCGTGACGTATAAGGCAGACAAACGCGACACTCTACTTTTGTATAGGGGACCCTACAGGTCAATCGGAATTGCACTAATGACGTTCCGAATTGTCATGTAAGGTAGTGAATGAAGTACTGATGGTGGTGCGCTGCGGATTTCCGAAAATCAAAGGTTCATTCACGAGAAGTGGAGGGGAGACCGACTAAACATATGGGCTGGGGAGACCAACTATACTGCTGGATAGGTTAGGTTACCTAGGCCTCACAACCATTATAAATTTCTGATTTTCATTATATGTAAATAGTTAAATAATTTTTCATATCCCTTGTTTATAATTTTAAACCATCTTCAACTATTTCTTTTAAATAGTCAAGTGGGCAACAAATTAAAAAAAAAATCAGGAAACTTCACAATTTACTTTAGGAAAAAAAAAACATTATCGTTGTGTATATTTATCAGTTCTTTTCCCATTTTCCTCAACAAATTTATTATTTTCGCAATACCTTTCTTCCCTTAATTTTTGTAAGTAGTAGACTTATATTTTACTAACTTTTGTCAAAACGATTTTCTATGAGACTACTACTAGAAAGGTTAGTTTACCTAGGTCTCGTTATTAAGTAAATAGTTGTTTATATCCCTAGTCTATATTATTATTAACCATTTTCAACTATTTTTTCTTTAAATAGTCAAGTAGGCAATAAATTGAAGAGAAAAAAAAGTGGAAACTTCATAATTTACTTATAGAAAAAAAATCTTTAACTGTTTTGTTTATTTGCCATTAATTTTTCCATTTTTCTTAATAAATTGATTATTTCAGCAATACTTTTCCTAGATTTTTGTATGTAGTTGACTTATATTTTTCTAATTTTGGTCTAAACGATATGCTGGCACTAGCAAGTAATTATTATATCTCCGTTTTTCTCTTGATGCCCAATATTATAAATGACAATGTCCAAATAAGCATATCTATGCTGTTTCTTTGTTTACAACGTAGATAAATTGGTAACAGTAACGATAAGTAATGAACAGTAATGATTGAACGTGTAAGGGTCTTCCTGATCAAAGCGACAGCCGGCAATCTTGGAACTTCTTGTGACGTTCATTCATGAATTACCGTGTAAGGTCTGCTTATATAAACATGCATTTATAAAAGCTAACGTTAAAACATGCATTTATAAAGTTAAAACAAATTTTAACTAAATTTTTTTTTTCAAAAACAAAAGGGTGAGAGAAAAAACCGAAAGATATTTGTTTGATGAAGTCTTGAGGCTAAAAACATTATCCTAAAAAAAAAAAGTTTAAGATTATCCACCGTATGAGCTATGCGCTGCAAGGTTATGACGTACACATGTCTCAGGTGACGTAGCTCCGTTCCTAATAATTTTAACGTTAATTTTCTTCAAAAATGTATCAGAGTAAAGAAGTAATTTTTTCATTGTTATTTCTTATCGAAGAATGTAATTGAAAGTCCATGCCAGAGCCCAATCAGTATTTTATATTGATTAAGTTGAAAAAGTTTTGCACAAAATGTTCTCATAAACTATTTAACCTCATTCAATGAAAGTATGATTAAATGAATAATTGAGTATGTATTGAAAAATATTTAATTTTTATTATATTTAACACTCAATATTTTAATTTCCATTTCAAAGAACGGATTTTGCACATTAAGTCTAAAAGTTGCATTTTCGGTTTGGTCATTTTATTAAATGTTTCCGATATGCTTATGTATTCTCGTTAATTAATTCATAAACATGTGGTTGATTTCGTAATGTCATTTCTATGAATTACCCGTTTATTTTTTCCGATTGTGATTCAGGTAACATAACTATGTCTATTTCTTACAGTTAGCTCTGCTGGAGCGTCAGTGGATAGCGAACTACTAGCTGGAAATGGAGGTTTAGGAGGTCTGAATGTGATTCCAGGGATCCAGTTGTTTCCATCATCCCAGGCAGGTGCAGAGGCAGAGGCGCAAAGTAAGGTAGGAACCGACCTAGCTATGGGCGGCTATTTAGGTACACCAGAAAACCCTGGAGCAACAGACAACTCTAGATCACAGATCCAATCAGCATTAGGACTTCAACCAAGTGAAACTTTTCAACAAGGAGGAGTTCGAACAGCTTTTAGCACTAACAAGTCATCAATTAGTGAATCAACCGAACACAGCCAGGCACAAATCGTAGGTAGTGGATTACTAACAATTCCAGTGTCAGTAGCGGTCAAACCAGCAGAAGATGCTACCGCTGCATCAGCTCAAAATGAAGTTCATAATTCAGCAGCTTCAGGATTGCGTAAATCAGAATCATTAGGAGTGAAAACACAAGCTCAGACTGCAGCAGAACAACAAGACGCAAAGCTACAAGCTGGTGCAGGAGCCAATTTAGCCCATGCTACTCAAAAGCAAGGACAAGTTTCAAAAGATAAATCTGCTTCTGATGTCCAAACTAATGCAAATGCACAAGGGTCAGCTGTATCAGAAGTCAGTGGATCAGGATCCTTGAGAATAAAAACACAATCTCAATCGGCATCAGAAGCTACAAAAAGAGCAGAACTCCAGGCTGGTGCAGGAGAAAATGCTGCTCAAAAACAAGAGAAAGTTGTAGGAGATAAATCATCTTCCAGCGTCCAAACTAAAGCTAAAGCACAAGATGCAGCAGCATCAGAACTCAGTGAATCAGGGTCCTTGGGTGTGAAAACGCAATCTCAAGGCGCAGCAGAAGCTCAAAAAGGAGCAAAACTACTGGCTGGTGCAGAAGCGAATGCTGCCCATACTTCTCTAAAACAAGGTATAGTTTCAGAAGATAAATCAGCTTCCAGCGTCCAAACCGAAGCCAAGGCCCAAGCGGCAGCAGCATCAGGACTAAGTGGATCAGGATCATTGGGAGTAAACACACAATCTCAAGCCGCAGTAGAAGCTCAAAAAGGAGCAGAACTCCAAGCTGGTGCAGAAGCGAAAGGAGCCAAAGCCAGTAAAAAACAGGGGCAAGTTTCAGAAGGTAAATCGGCTTCCAGCGTCCAAAGTGAAGCAAAAGCACAAGAGGCAGCAGCATCAGAACTCAGTGGATCAGGATCTTTGGGAGCAAAAACACAATCTCATTCCGTAGCAGCAGCTAAAAAAGGAGCAGAACTACAGGCTGGTGCAGAAGCGAATGCAGCTCATGCTTCTCAAAAACAAGCGAAAGTTTCAGAAGGTAAATCGGCTTCCAGCGTCCAAAGTGAAGCAAAAGCACAAGAGGCAGCAGTATCAGAACCCAGTGGATCAGGATCTTTGGGAGCAAAAACACAATCTCATTCCGCATCAGAAGCTAAAAAAGGAGCAGAACTACAGGCTGGTGCAGAAGCGAATGCAGCTCATGCTTCTCAAAAACAAGCGAAAGTTTCAGAAGATAAATCAGCTTCCAGCGTCCAAACTGAAGCCAAAGTACAAGAGGCAGCAGCATCAGGACTCAGTGGATCAGGATCGTTGGGGGTAAACTCACAATCTCATTCCGCATCAGAAGCTCAAAAAGGCACAGAACTACAGACTGGTGCAGGAGCAAACGCTGTTCAAAAAGAAGGAAAAGTTTCAGATGATAAATCGGCTTCCAGCGCACAAAACCATGCTAAAGCACAAGGAGCAGCAGGATCAGGACTCAGTGGATTAGGATCTTTGGGAGTAAATACACAATCTCAAGCCGCAGCAGAATCTCAAAAAGGAGCAGAACTACAGACTGGTGCAGGATCGAATGCTGTTCAAAAACAATTACATGTTTCAGAAGATAAATCAGCTTCCAGCGTCCAAAACCATGCTAAAGCACAAGGGGCAGCAGGATCAGGAGTCAGTGGATTAGGATCTTTGGGAGTAGATATACAATCTCAAGCCCCAACAGAAGCTCAAAAAGGAGCAGAACTACAGACTGGTGCAGGATCGAATGTTGTTCAAAAACAAGGACATGTTTCAGAAGATAAATCTGTTTCCAGCGTCCAAAACCATTCTAAAGCACAAGGAGCAGCAGGATCAGGACTCAGTGGATTAGGATCTTTGGGAGTAGATATACAATCTCAAGCCGCAGCAGAAGCTCAAAACGGAGCAGTACTACAGACTGGTGCAGGATCGAATGCTGTTCAAAAACAAGGACATGTTTCAGAAGATAAATCAGCTTCCAGTTTCCAAAACCATGCTAAAGCACAAGGGGCTGCAGCATCAGGAGTCAGTGGATTGGGACCGTTAGGACTAAACACACAATCTCAAGCCGCAGCGGAAGCTCAAAAAGGAGCAGAACTACAGACTGGTGCAGGAGCGATTGCTGCTCAACAACAAGGGCAGATTTCGAAAACGGAAGCTCAAGCAGGAGCGCAATCTGGGGCTATGTTACAACCTGCAAGCCTCAACGCAGCTGTGATGCTACCTCTGCAGATAACTCAAGGTGGAATGCAAGTTAGTCAAAGTGAATCCAGCCATTCAACTAATTCTACCCAAGAACAACTCGTTTCTGGAAGTACTTCAACTGTGCCACTTACTGGAGTTGCGACTGAAGGCTTTGCTCCAATTGGTGCAGTACAGTTTGGAGGCAACGCTGGAGGTGATGCAGGTTTTGGCTTTGGTTTCTAAACGGAATTTCAATTGTAATAATTTATAATGTAACGAATTAAAAAAAAAAAGTAAATAGAACCATTTGCAAACCAACTGGCCAGTAAAGATTCTCTGAAACAATCTAAAGTTTTATTAAATTAGTAAAGTGTAATTAACATATGTTTTATAATGTCATCATACTATTAAGAAGTTAAGAAAAAGAATAAAGCCCGAATCGTTTTGATAAGGAACATAAACCCTGCAATTTAAAACTATCTTCAAAGAATTAAAATAATTATGTAAACAAAAAAATAATGTAAACGATTATAAATTAAAATATATTTCAAGGTTGTTCTTAATAATAATAGTTGACCACATTGTTGCTGTATTCCCTTAAAGAAAAGTACAATATTGTGTTTAAATCCCTGTTCTTAACAAATATATGTATGACAGAAAATATAAAGACGTTTATCGCTGTTGCAAAGTATATATTTGTAATTTACTGTCTTGTTTCAAACGAACTACTCAAAAATACAAATAAATAATTTTAAATAAATACCATTAAAACTAATCCTTAGTTAACGAGATACTTAAGTTTAGGGACTTGGTAAGTCCTGTCTTGTGTCTTGTACAGCGATCATGATAGGAAATAATCTGGTCTGTTAGGAACATTGTGGACTACCCCATCATCACTTCTATTGGTCAAGAGCCGCGCAAACATTTTGTACCAAATGTAAAATATGATTTTCCTGTTTTTTATAACATATATTTTGGTTAACAAGTTTAATTGTGCTGTTTGTACTCAATTTCTATTAATAATAGGTAATTTTTGTTTGAAAATAATAAGTTTTAGTTCAAATTCAGGATTTATTATGGATATTGTACTTATTTTGTAAATTTATATATACAGGATTTATAATTAAATTTGGATTTGTAAATAAATAAATATTTTTTATTTCTCACTGTTTTTATTTTAATGTATTTTAACATCCCTGTTTTGATAATAAAGAATTTTTCTTTGGTAAGTAAAATTGATAATAAATGAGTGATTGGATGAGAAAATGTCAAATAATTTTGAGGTGTGATAGAATTTATGTGATAAAAAAATACACACAAAATTGAACACTCTTGAATTAACAGTGCGTTTGGAAGGTATGGTAGGGACTTGAGTCTATTAAAAGCCAATAATTATTAGACAAATTTTCACACCCGTACATCTTTTACAAAACTTCAAAATAGCCGGAAAAACGATCATACACTTATCACCCAGCCATGAGATAAAAGAGGAAAAGCGAAGGAAAAGGCGAAAAATTGTCTCACTTGTATTTCTTTTAGCCTACCTAGAAACAGTCGGTAAATATTTGAATCATAATAAAATGATCGCTTGATCGCGAGGTCAAAGAGGAAATTCGAATGAAAAGTCGGAACATTTTCACCTTCACATATTTTAGACTTCCTCTTACTTATTCGAAAAATCGATTGAACGTTGAAATGCACATTTTTTTTTTTCTAACTTAGATTTTTTTTTTACTACCTCTAAACAGTAGAAAAATAAAAAGTAAAAATTACATATAGTTTGTAAATGAGTATACTTAGTAAATCAGTGTGTTGTGTTATTAAGAAAAAAAAAATGCTAGCCCTTTTTAGAATGGTGAAGAAATTATTGACTGGAGACAGTATGGTTTGAAAGTTTTCGGATCGTTATGAATATGATCGTTAGAAAAAAATATATACTCATCTTGCATGTTTCTTATAGAATGTAGTGCATAGTAGAGGAAAATATCGTCATTTCTTTAATGTCAATTATGGATGGACATAGAATAGAATGGAATAGAAAATAGAACTTTATTCTAGGACTATGCCCCCTTAGAATTACAAAGATGAATTAATACAAATCTGGCAAAAAACTAACTTATAAAAATCCTAACATATTATACATTATTTTAAAAGTAGTATGTAACCACTAAGAAATAAACAAAAAAAATATATACATATATATAAATACACGCACATATACATATACATACCTAAGTATATTTGAATAGCGCGCGTGGGTTCCTTCTCACACAGTAAACTCAATTTGTCCAAATTTGTTTTTTAGAACCTTCTCCAACCAAGATCATGAACTATCAAAGAGATCTGTGTAGGATGCAAATAAATTAGCATTTTGCTGAATCCGATCTATGAATGAAAGGATGGCATGAATGGTTGAATGGAAATTTTTGAAAAAAAAGGATGATGAAGATGGTCAAGAACTAGAAAATTAATTTAACTAAGAAGGGTTTATGAATTGATATTTCCATTGATTGATTGAATGGTGGAAATGACATCCATTTTGATGGCACCTATGTACTAGATAATCAATATTTATATTTTTTAAAATTTTATAATATCGGGTATCGATATTGCATGTGTCAATATTATGATGGCTGGACCATTTTAATTTATTTCTAAGACTTGTTATTTTCTTAGCTCATTTATTATTTAAAAAGAAGATATTCAATTTATTTGTTATACAAACAACGTTCAATAAAATTTATTTTTTTGTTTGGAATCCTGATTTATTTTACTAATCAAACAACAAGCCAAACATCAAAGGATTTGAAATATTACAACAATGCGCGTTTCAACTCAACAATATTTTTAATCCTTTGATGTTTGGGTTGTTGGTTGATTATTAAAATAAATTAGAATTATCCCAAACAACGCTATATGATAACAACATAATCTAATAACCGGTAGAATTTTTCATAAAAGGCGTTTCTGACAGCTCAATAATGAATTCTTAAGATTGAAGAAATAGAAATTATTGCCCAGAGATACAACACTTAGTGGGTTTTTTTAAATTAAATAAAACAAAGGAAATCAAGTAATGAAATAAGGGTATAATTGCATCATAGCTATTGCATTTTAATATCAAACACTAAAAAAACTTAAATAAATAAAATAAACTTCTATACAATATTAAATAAATGAATAAAAGAAACTATATAATAAATAATAAAATATAGAAAAAACAATGTATACCTTTTCATCCATGAAGGAATAAACAACTAATATATCCACAATTAGTGGGTCCATTTATTTCATATCGCTATAAGAACTTCTACGATTAAACATATGCATAACAACACATACCAACGTTTGTTTCTATGATAAATAGCCATAGCAACCGCTATTATTTTTTTATCAGCAGGTCACTAAGATACCAACAAGGTAGTCTCTATAGCAACAGCTGTTGTTAACTATATTCCGCTACACAAATAATGTGTCTTTAAATTAGTATAAGAAATTATTTATGATCTGTAAAGTAATCTTAGTATATTCATAACGATCTGCTAACTTATTGCTTCTAAAATATTCTTAAAATATAGGTTTGAATTTGACTAACAATTCTCGATTTTTTATAATTAAATTATCATTACGAGTTGTAAGTTGATTTTTTTCAAAACAATACTAATTTAGTTAAGATTACCTCCATACCTTTGTATGACGTTATAAACGAAGAGCGCAATATTTTGTTTATCTTTCGAGGCTAACCCTTGCCCGCGTTGGTAGCATATTCTTGTAACGATGCATAATCATGAACATGAAGAATGTATTCTATTACACGTTCTCCAGTACCTTGCAGTAAACGAATTTCAATATGAATTTAAAATAGAAACATTTTAATGAATAAAAATAAGGTTTCAAAAAATATAATACAAATATATGAATTATATGGTCGAAATTCGACCATAGCCATTAAAAATTTGAGGAAAACATAAAATTACTTAAAAAATAAATTCAATAAATAAAGAGTAAATCACGATTCAAAAATCCTCATTTATTAATATAAACAAAATTTCAATTAAAAATCGAGCTTAAATTACTTAAAATTATTTATAAGTAATACAAAATAGACTCATTCAAAATATTTAATTTCCATTTTAATTTATATGTGTTATTATCACAATAAATTAATGATATGATTAAGCAAGTAAAAAATAAATTGAAATTAGCAATTTCAACTCAGTTTAAATCCATTTTTATGCAGAGCTTCTCTATAAACAATGTTATTTTATTGTTTAGTACTTAGCCTTGCCATTGGAAATATAAACTTCAAAATCTTAAAGGAACGTGCTCTACTTGCTGCCACATATAATTGTTCATGTGAAATTACTGGACGTCGCAATAATACACAAATTTTTCCAAAACTTTGACCCTGCGATTTGATTATGGTCATAGCAAATGCAGATATTAATAAGTCATATTAATAAAATTCGAATGGAAGTATTGTCAGAAAATATTAAATTAATTCATGGAATTAAAATTCATTTATTTAAAGTAGCTCCCGTCAGTAGTTCCCTCTCATTCGTGAGCCATTAACTAATGCTTGTTCAGTATTTACGTTAAGAATGAGTATAACTATGGAATTTATTTTTAAATTTAATTTATGAGGTAACATTCAATGATATCATCTCTTCAAATAATATTCCCGATTACTTCACTAAATGTAAAGTTTTCGATTAATCAAAAACCAAAATAAAGAAAATCGACTTTGCAAAAGAAAAAGTACTAAATGTTTAAAATTATATATCTCTGCAACAAATTGTCGTGTTTTGATGATTTTTTTTTATTTTGTAGGGAATTCAGAAAGCTGTCATATAAATATTGGTATTATCAATAAAAAAGGTGTAATTTTTGAGTAATTCGCAAATAAAATACTGAATTCATCATAAAAATGTATGCAGCTTGTTTTCGGGAAAGTATGTTATACATATGAATTGTAAATGTTTCGGATATTTCATTTCTCCTTTCACACAAGTACAATAAAATAGCTGTTTGTAGGAGTACAGATCGATGGAAATTGGAGAAGACTGACAAACGCCGAACTTTAATCGATTTTTGGAGATCAAGACGTCGTTCTGGGATTAAAACTTGGAAGATTGAGATGAGCTGATCATGTGGCTACAATGGAGAATGAAGCAATCCCTAAAATGATTATGGCAGAACCTCTCTACGAAACCAGAAGAAGAGAGAGACCATAACTATGATGGTGTGAGATGGTCAGATGGTGTGACAAGAGATTCAAGGTATGTCCTGGGAATCAGGAACTGGATGATGGCCGCACAGAGCAGAGACTGGAGGAAGCTGGTGGAGGAGGACAAGATTCGTCACCGATTTATTATTTACCGAGTTAGTTATTTAATTGTACATAAGCATAACGAGTTTAGTCAAAATCGCTAGAGCGATTTTTACGAAAATAGTAAAAACGTGTTAAATCGATGATATAAAGTGCACTTTCGTTTCATGATTTTTACGAAAAAGTTGCTGTAACATCCCAGGCATATACAAACCTTAAATACACAATTTAAGTTTCGTACGACTTTTCGTTTTTGAGCTAGACTGTTCTCACACAAATACACAGATCATTTTGTGAGACTTGGTTATTTGGACTCCGGGAACCGTTGAAAATCGGAATTCACAATTTTTCAGGATCGCAAAACTTTCCCTTATAGTATTTATAGGTAAGTGAAAATAAAAATTGCTGACTCCTTGACTCTAACCTCCCCTGTTCAGTAAATCAAATTTCTCATTCTGGTCGGTCTTCTTTGGAACCTGCTGGACTATTACAACTCCACTGTGTCGATTCCACAAGTTTACTTCAACATAACTATCCATCGCATCGACAAAGACGTTCTATACAAAATTAAAGATAATAAAATTTGCAATACGATTTATTAAATACGTTTTTCCGCTACCTCGCTTAGTTTCCGAGATATCCGTCCTCATCAAAGAGTAATTTAGAAAGAAATAAATTTGCCTAGTGTTTATTGCTATTTTTCGGGTTTCCGCTTATATCAGGAAAACTATCCATCACATTGATAAAAACGTTCTATAAGAAATTAAAGCAGATAAAATTTGGAACATGAATAACAATATACATGATACTAAACTTCTATTTTTCTTAGTAAAATTTACTAAAATGTAGTTACGAAGTTTTTATTGCCTACTATCGATAGGTCAAAAATTGACACACTAATTGCCTGTGGATAATTTTGAGATTTCATAAAAGGGATATTCATCCAATTATTCACTAATTTAATTTTCGAATATGTTGCATAATAATTTTTCGGAACCTGCTGATGAAAATACCTAATTATTGAAATATAATATCAGATCTAAACTACAGTTTGGAATATTTCATTTATCCTTTCACACAAGTACAATAAAGTAATTGTTTGGAGGAGTACAAACCGATGGAAATTGGAGAAGGCGGACAAACGCCGAAATCTTTTCCTTCTTTCTTATAGCGTTCGATATTTCTGAGTAAAAGGTAATGCTTTCAAAAAAGGAATTAAGCTCTTCTATATTTTTATGCTTCTGCGTCATTGCCTGCGACTACTGTTTCAAAATAGTAACGATAAATTAATCGTTACTATTTTAAAATATTATTTAATTCATGCTCATGTATTTATATTTTCATATTTCTAGGAGCTGCTGACAGCCGTGCTACTGAATATATTTTTTGTTCGTGATAATGCAATATTCATTTAATAAGAACTAGGTATCTATAAAAGCAAGGGCAAAAGGTTGGGGTTAGCAGTTGAGAAAAATGAAGGCTCTGTTGTTCTTCATATTGCTGGCTCTTTTCCAAAATTCTCGAGGACAGTCCTCAGGTAATTATTTTAAGTAGGCATGTTTTTAATGATTTTTTTATTTTATAACGAAATGCAAGAATTTCTTCGATTGAAGCCAATATTCCTGAAAAATTCGGATAAGCTCGTCCCTATCCATATGTAGGATTCTAACCTAACAGAGCCACCTCACCCATTTTTCTAATGGGACCGCCGCAGAATGGGTCGAGTAAGGAAAAATTCGCGACATTTATTTGAATCTGTCTAAATCTTTCTTCTTTTTTTATATAACTCCAAAAAGTATATAAACTGTTTGATTGATATGTTGTGTTTTTGGCGAAGTTTTCGAGAATATTTTAAATTGGCACGATGTACATTTTTCACTGTTATTATTGAATAGTTCAATTGAAAAAAAAAAAAATGATTTATCTGATGTCGATGAGTTTTCGCTTATTTGTCCCAGTGTGCACTGTCAGGAGTTACTTCATGGAGGGAAATGGCTATGGCTATGTGTCGCCTCATGGCACTAGCGGATTTAATTTTGGGGGGGCTTCAGACCGAAAGATTTTTTTTCATGTATATAACGATAATTAATTTTTTCTAAAAAGAAGAAAGAAATTAACTACCATTATGAAATGGTGTTTAAGTGATTCTTGAAGTCCTATTAAATGTAATTACACGAACAATAATACTTTAAGAGATAGTTTTTAATATTTTTTTCTATAAAACATGGTTATTTTTTACCGTTTTGGGGGGTGGGCTTCAGCCCGAAAGCCCCCCTCCGTAAATCCGCCTGTGCCTCATGATCATATTATTTCTTCATTAACCGTCGTCAGACATCAAGTACCTTCTTTCTTGAAAATAGTGACCATTCCTTGTCCTATATTCCGATTTCAATTTCTGTAGGACAACTATGGCAAATGATTTTCACTCCTCGTCATTTCTCCAATTGTTTTATTTCTACAGCGAAACAGATGCATGAAAAAAAAACGTGTTTCAGCGTTTCTTCGAGTCCTGAGCGTGCTGGGCATTCATGAGCATTAACCAGCTTAAACCATTATTAATATCCTCTAAAGCAACCTTGCCCGATCAACAGTTATGTTACGTGAAAGTCTAACTTCATCATTTCGAAGAAACCATGAACTAATATCAAGTATTAATCTATAGGTTTCGAAATAGACTGTATCTTAGCACTGTTGCCCAGCAGATGATGGTTATTTTCAGTACCTCTTCTATTAAGACTCAAGAAATTTGACTACAGGATCTTTTTTTCATGTCAGCTGGTAGTTGAACATTAAATACATCGCTATGTTCATAGAATATTCATAGAATTCAGTTCGAATTACTTGCTACCATTAGTGAAGTTCTGGGATAAACTGAGTCCATCCTATGTATATGATAGTGAGTATTGTGTATCTCTGGGACATAATGCTGTGATCGACATAAGGCTTGATAATTATAACATTATTGTGGCCCTCGCCCAGTGGCCCCAACCTTTTTTTTGTAACGAAACATTTAAAATCCAAGCTCTTGTATTTCCTTTCTAGAAAGAGCAGGATGATTCTCTTGAATATATATCCAAAAAATTTCAAGCCACGTATTTTTAAAATTGATTTATACTGTTATGTAGGACGCCAAAAAAAATTAAAACTTTCATTTTTGCTGAGAGAATTCGTTATCATGTTACCTTTACAAGATGGATTTCTCACTCAGTCGTATTTTTCTATATTGATAGTACCGGTACTGGTCCTGGTGGGGAAACTAGTCCGACGAATCGGCCCTTTTTGCCAAATCAGTTTTACGATTATAGTAAATGAAATTTCGTTCCAATAAAGATAAATATTCTCTTAAGATGGGAATTATTTCAATATGGACACGGGTGTTGCAGTTGCTAAAGCTTAATTCCGTGTTGTAAAAACTTTATACTTATTTTTTAACTATTGTTCATAAATAAACTTTTCAGAATAGAATCAAATATAAATTTAAAAAAAAACTTTATTCTGGTACTAATTCATATAAGAATAACAATTGTATACAGAAAAATAATGATTAATTCTTTATTATTTATTTTGTTGACTGATATTTGTAAGAGAAGCATGTTTTTTATTTCTATTTTTATAGGATTTGAATCCGTAGAAATAATACAAAAGGTGATAAAACAGTGCAAAATACAAATTTTCAATTCATTTAGTCCATAGGTTTAAGGTTTTAATCCTTTATGAGAAGAAAGAATCTATAAAACAATATAGATTCCTCTTTCATTTTAAGGTATTACAGTGTAAAATTTGAAGCTCCAAGACCTTAAATTTCAAGATGACCAAAAACCCGTATTTGTTACGTCAATATAATGTGGTCATGGGACTTTTTGCACGCTTCTGCGCTCATAGATTATAGTTCCTAAATGGTATTACAATAATTCTTGATAACACTGTAATTAACAAAAAAAAACTATTCTAATCTGTAATTATTGTAGGTCTCAATGGCGGAATTACAGCAAAAACAGAGGCAGGAGTGAATTCAAATGGATCATCTTCAAACGCTCAGCTAAAGCTTGGTGGAACTTCAAACAATGAACAACCATCTGAAGAGTCAGAATCAAAGTTAAAAACACAAGCAGAAGGACAGGTGGAGACAGATGGACAAACTGGAAATAATTCACAGGCATCTGGTGGAGTGAAAGCTCAAGCAGGTGCAAGTGTACAAGCAGGTTCCCCAGCATCTCAGCTTCAAGCAGAAGCGAATGTAAAAGAAGGCTCTAAGTCACCTCAGGCTCAAGCAGGTGCAAGCATACAGACTAGTTCCTCAGCATCTCAGCTTAAAGCAGGAGCGAGTGCAGTATCAAATGGTCGCCCACCTCAGAATCAAACAGGATTGAATGCACAAACTGGATCCAAGGCTCAAGCTAATGTGCAAACAGGATTCAGGCCATCTCAAGCTCAAGCAGGATTAAATGCGGAGGCAGGATTGAGGGCTCCACAGAGTCAAGCCGGAGGCAACTTTCAACCAGGATTCACTTCAACTCAGGCTCAAACCGGTTTGAATGCACAATCTGGATCTCAGTCATCTCAAGCTCAAGCAGGAGCAAATGTACAAGCCAGCTCCTGGCAACCTCAGACTCTGACAGGATTAAATGGACAGAGTGGATCCTTGTCTCCACAAGCTCAAGCAGGAGGAAACGTACAATCAGGATTCCCATCAACTCAGGGTCAAGCAGGGTTCAATGGACAGACTGGTGGATCCTGGTCTCCGCAAGCTCAAACAGGAGGAAACGTACAATCAGGATTCCCATCAACTCAGGGTCAAGCAGGGTTCAATGGACAGACTGGTGGATCCTGGTCTCCACAAGTTCAAACAGGAGGAAACGTACAAGCAGGATTTCTATCAACTCAGGATCAAACAGGATTAAATGGACAGGCTGGATCTTGGTCTCCACAGGCTCAAGCTGGAGGAAACGTACAATCAGGATTCCCATCAACTCAGGGTCAAGCAGGGTTCAATGGACAGGCTGGTGGATCCTGGTCTCCACAAGCTCAAACAGGAGGAAACGTACAAGCAGGATTTCTATCAACTCAGGGTCAAACAGGATTAAATGGACAGGCTGGATCTTGGTCCCCACAGGCTCAAGCTGGAGGAAACGTACAATCCGGATTCCCATCAAGTCAGAGTCAAGCAGGGTTCAATGGACAGGCCGGTGGATCGTGGTCTCCACAAGCTCAAGCAGGAGGAAACATACAAGTAGGATTCCCATCAACTCAGAGTCAAACAGGACTGAATGAACATCCTGGATCGTGGTCTCCACAGGCTCAAGCTGGAGGAAACGTGCAAACAGGATTCTTATCAACTCAGGGTCAAGCAGGATTGAATGGACAATCTGGATCCCAGTTGCCTCAGACTCAAGCAGGAACGAATGGACAAGCTGGATCTTGGTCTCCTCAGGGTCAAGCAAGTGGGAATGTGCAAGCAGGCTCCTGGCGACCTCAGTCACAAGCAGGATTGAATGGGCAGGCTGGTGGATCCTGGTCTCCACAGGCCCAAGCAGGAGGAAACTTACAAACAGGATTCTCATCACTGCAGACTCAAACAGGATTTAATGCACAAGCAGGATCCCAGTTGTCTCAGACTCTAGCAGGAGCTAATGGACAAGCAGGATCTTGGACTCCTCAGACTCAAGCAAGTGGGAATGTGCAAGTAGGCTCCTGGCGACCTCAGGCTCAAGCAGGATTGAATGGACAGAGTGGATCCTGGATGCCTCAGATTCAAGCAGGAGGAAACGTACAAACAGAATTGCTGGCACCTCAAGTTCAAGCAAGTGGGAATATGCAAACAGGCTTGCAAGCATCTCAATCTCAATTGGCATTGAATGGTCAGGCTGGGACTTGGACGCCTCAGTCTCAAGCCGGAGTAAATGCACAAGCAAGCTCTCAGCAACCACAATTTAAATCTGAATCAGCAATGGATGGAGTTGCACAGGAAACTGAAAGTGAACAGATTTATGCTGATACGTCAGCTTCAGGAAGGCCAGCTTTAGGACCTTCTTCTTGGCCTGCAGCTAATATAAATGTCAATTTAGGAGGTAAAGTAAATTTACAGAACCAGCAATCACAGGCACCGGAGAGGTTTCGTGAAGGACAAGCAGGCCTTAGTTCTTCTAGCCAAGCCAATACACAAACGCAAGGATCTGCTTCTGCGGGGTTATCTTCTAGCAGGCCAGTTTCTGGGCCATCTAGTAATTGGCAAAGTAATATTAATGTGGGAGTTCAAACTGGTGCAGCACAATTCAGTGGATTGTCTGGTGCTAATCAACCTTCTAGTTATCAACAGGTTCAAACACAAGGGTCAGCACAAGCAGGAATAGGATCGGATGAACGTTTCAATGGACAATCTGCAGCTCAAACTGAAGGACAGCTTGGAATCGGGACATCACTCTTAAGCAGACCGACTGCTGTCCGGCCTTCTACACAAACAAATGCTTATGCTGGAACCCAAACAGGACTGTCCTTACAAAACGGTGGATTCATTAGTGTTGTTATACCACCAAGCAATCAACCAACTCAAGCAGGACTCTCCTCAGGTGCTGCTAACCAAATAAATGCCCAAAGTCAAGGATATATATCAACCAGACCATTAGCTTACCGACAAGCGGCACAAAGTAACGCAAACGTATTAGCACAAGCTAATACTGCAGCTCAGGCAGGTTTAGGATTACAGAATGGTGGGTTCATTGGAATTTATATACCTCCAAGTCAGCAGCCATCTCAAGTACAGGGGCTAAATGATAAGCTGATGAGCTCAGGAAATGCTGCTGCTCAAAGCCAAGCATCCGGTGGAGCAAGCTTAGGGAGTAGAGCTTCTGCCAGTGGAATGCTTGGACTTGGCCTTGCTTTATAATTGCTTATTTGATGTTCTCAAAAGACTGGTTGTTTATAAATATACATTAATTCTTCAGTAAACTTAACACTTATTTCTCAATTTAAACCACAATGTGATACTCTTTAATAGAGGTTGATTCTTACTTTTTTTTTTATCAGAAAATTAAAAAAATAAAATAAAATGTGTTATATTTAATATACTTAATGTATTATTTAATACTTCGCCTTATATTCAAAAATAAAAAACTTGAGAACAGTTTAAGTACATCGAATTGATGAAATTGTTAACAAAATAAAGAAAGACCTTAATCCATTACTGACTGAACTGATATCATTTTTTTTTTAAATATGAGTTTGTTAAAACCACTCCCTTGTTCAAACTTTCTCATCCAATACCTTGGTTCAATTACTATAAAAAAAGCCTATAACAATTTATAAGACGTTTCGTTATTGCTATTTCTGAGTGAAGAGTGGTGCATAAAAGGATATCCAAAAGTGTGTTGTTAGAAATTATAATGTGACAATTATATATGTTACTATATTAGATTGAATATAAGACTTCTCAAATTTAAGACGCATATGTTTTCTCACCAAAGTAGTTGGGAATTCAGTAAATAAAATAATGAAGAAATAAAAGGAATTTGGGAATAAGTAAATTGTCTTAAATCATTATTTTTTTTTTAGGTATTCTTTTAAAATATTCGATTAAATCAAAACCTAACACAGATTTGTATTTATTTTAATTGTTTTCACTTTCCTTAAGTATTCATTTATTTCACTAACAGTGATAACAGATATGGTCGATTTATTACAAAAAGTCATAAAGTGTAATATTTCATTAATTTCAAATATATTTTTGTGATTTATCGTCCTAAAAAACCACTGTTTGCATGAAAATGATACACACCCTTTTATTTATCATATATAGATACATACAATAAGCACACAATTTTCTGATTTCACAATGGAAAAATTCATCAAAGTTCCTAATTATTTGAGATTAGATATTTGAGGTTATGAAATGTCACTTAATGGCTTTTTTCAATAAACCGACGATGTACTGTATAAATTTTGATGATTTAAAACAAAATTAAATACTTATTTTATAAATATTTAGATTTAAATTCTAGTCTTCAAATTCAAGAATCACTGTTTTAAAATCCAATTCTTTAAAAAAGTACATATTTCGTTTGATCCAATAAATATAAAAAAGTTGTGATATTGAAATATCATGGAATAGCAAAGAATAACAAAATGTTTAATGGAACAAGCCTGAGTTACTTAAATATTATTATGTGATAAATCCTGGCATATTGAACTTGACTAGGTATACAAGCTCATGGCTAACTCAGTAAGGAATTTATGAACATAGAACTACCTTCAGGGTAAAAGGAACATTAAAATAAAACTATATTGTTCAACATAATTTATATAATAAAGTGTAAAAATGTATATTTATATGGGAATGGAACATTACTAATGTGTTACAATTTAATTGTATAAAACAGCTAAATAGTAGGAAAGTGTATTTTGATTACTCTGTTTTCATAAATATATTATTGTTAAAACACTGCTGAAAAATACCAGGTTTACAATACAATAAGAAAACATTAGAAAAGAAAAAAAATAAGTGAACATTATTGGAAGACAACACAGTCAAAATACATCCTCGTAATCTATATATAAAATAATGAGTAGTAAAAATCATGTGGCACATTACAAAATACTGTGTCTTATGGAAATACTGTATTATAACATAGCTTCTTAGTAGGATCGAGTTTTATTTTCTTAATCTAAGAAAATAGGAGGCAAATCTATTAAAAACAACATTATTTGAAACAGGTGGGATTTGTTTCTAAAGATTTTGTATTATATTAATTATATTTAAATATTAATGGAGTTATGTGTTTTTAATTACAATTGTATAGTTGAAAATCATTCTGAATAGCACCCTATAATCAGTAAAAATCTCGTTTAATATTAAATACATTTTAATACTATCTGTAATAATAATAAGCTAAAAATTAAACAATTTTATACAAAAACAGTCTATTATTACGTAGATCCTATGCATATATGAGACTTTTACTCAAAGGGTTGAAGAAATTAGTGACTAAGTTAAATATTTAAAGAGCGATTCCACACTAGACTTATTTATAGAAAGAATATTGCTTTCTTTGATAATGTATATGTTTAAATATATATATTATGGTTAGTAGAATAGTTAAAAAATTTAGCTATTTCCTAATAAGGCTATTCATCAAATTAAAAATGGGTAAATACAATGCTATGTATAAAGTACTTGCTTAGGATTTTTTTGTGGCATCTCAGGACTAGATCTCAAGTAATATTTTTTGAGAAAATATTTGACAGAAAAATAATATGATTATTCAACAGAAACAAAAATTCCAAGTAAATTCAATGAGAAAAATATAAAAGGTCATAAAATGGAAATTCTCATACATTTTCAAAAGTATAAAACAAACAAAAAAAAACATGGATATAAAATATGAGATGATAAATGAAGATATAAGATGAGAGAAATAATAATATATAAAATGAAAGAATATTGAAATGTTTTAATTTTTTGCAATATGTAGTTTGAGTCTTAACTATTCCACTTACAGAACTCATTTTTTTTTTTTTTCCATTCCGATAAATTAATTTTCTTTTTCACATATTATTAATAGACAATTATACTAATGTTTTGATAATAATTGTTATTTCTATGATTGTTAAAGTTTTAAATACTAAGGCTAAGTTACCTAGTGTGAAAGACGCTTCGAGTGAAATAATTAATATTTCTTTTTTTATTGAATGTTAAAAAAAAATAATAAAATATAATTTTTGTTTGGAATATATATCTCTCCATCCAAAACTTTAAAGAGGAGTAGAGATTTGCTGAGTTGTCAACTATACAGGATTTTACAGTAAATTAAGTACAAGCGTTAAAAATAGCCAGTCTCAAGGGTTAGGGGAAAATCTGTAATTTAATCAAATGTACATCTTTCTTAAAAGTTATATACATTTTCCTCGTGATAATTGAGCCTTTGTTTGGTACTCACTCGAAATAAGCAAATTCAATAAAATTATTCATATTGTTTATATAAGATTTTTTTTTTAATATTTTAGATATCAAACAATAACATTTTATGTACAAATGAATTGATTCATGAATATAGAAAAAAAAATTTAACAAGGAACACAGCACACAGTTTAACTTTTTACTGACCTGCAATAATATATCAATATATTTATATATATGTATCATATAATGACAATTATGAAAATATTGGCAGCGAATATATTTATATAAGTTAAAATTAATCGTTAACATTGATAAATCAGTGCAAAATGATAAAATATGAAAAATAAATAAACTTTACAGATTCTTTTACTAAAAATTTATTATTTATAAGAATACCAACAAATAATGAATTTAAATTTATTATTTTTGCACTTATATATCGATATTAATCTTCAAGCTATACATTGAAATAATTATTTTTTTAATTTGGTTCTACAATAAAAAATAATGGCACATAATCTAAATAATTTTCAAAAGAGCCCTACCTAAGATATACAAAATTATTATTTAAATAAATTTAACAACTAAGCAATATATTAATACAATTTTCAAATAAGAAAACTTTTTTCATATTAATGTAATCAAGTTTTATTTTTTAATGATTTTTAAATTTAAAAATAATACTGTTTCCCGAAGCGAGGGATAAATATGTAAAAACTATATCTGAAATAGACAAAGCTTTTTTTTCTCAGACTAATGACGATGATTTATTCAGTGTGAATATTATAATCATGATATTTAAAAAAAAAAAATAATAAGTTGAAAAAAATATATCAATTTTATTTAATTTATGAACATGTTTTAAATTAAATTTTTTTTTTTTAATTTTCAACCTCCAATCTCAATTAAGTACAAGCATGAAATTTATGGATCATATCCTTGGAAATATCACAGCTGTTATTACAAGAAATATTGATATGAATAAGATTTTTAATCATCAGTAATTCCAATTAACAAAACCTTTTGATGAAAAAAACTGAAGAAAATTTTAAAGCAATTTAATCTCTCACTTCTACAATCATTAAATAACAAGGAATATACTAACAATTTTCCACGCCCAATAATGGACAAATTTTCCTGAAATATAAAAAAATATAGTCTCATATATTTTTCACATTCAGGTATTTGTTCATTATGAAAAATCTTCATAAGTTGGTCTAATTAACATATTATCATAAAGCTTATAAACTCAACAAGATTTCATATATAAATATATTCGCATTAATCACAACTTCCAAATTTCATCTTTGATTTGTGATAAATTTATAATCGAGACAAACGTTTTTCATTTTTAAATGATTTCCATATAATCAATAAAAAGCATCAATAATGTAATATATTATTTATAGGCATATAACATAATCTATTTTTAAAATATTGTACAAATATTTTTAAAAAAATAAAAACACCACTTTTTGAAAGTGGTTAAAATTGTATGGTAATGTAAACAGCTCGTTGGTATAAAGCTGATACAGAATATTTTGCCAAGTACTATACATATATATCATTTTATTTATTTTTTTAAATTCCATAGCCAACAAACAGGTATAGCTCCCAAAATTTCTAAAAAAGGAGTATCACATAATATAAAAATTTGATCAAAATTCTGAATATATTTCATAAAATTTTTAAATTAAATATAATACACAACAATTAAATCACAGAATTTTATTAATTTTTTTATTAATATTATCATACAACTTCAACACCTTGGCAAACAAAGTCTTATACCCAAACGAGCGGTTTCACCATTATTATAGAACAATCGATATATTATAAAAATTATATAGAGTAATAAAAAAAATTAAAAACGAAAATAAAAAGAATTTAACATTTTTTTGTTCTTTTTTGCACAATGTAACATATTTCATATGAGCTCATGAGGATTTTATAAACCACTCAATAAGCTATTTGTATGTACTTATAAAATATATACACAACTGAAAGAGGATGATTGGGCGATTTTTTTTTTTTTAAACATAAACAGTAAAACTAAGAATTAGCTTAAATTAAATTGACGTCCATGCATAAGTACATGATATTCATTCGTATATCTGATCAGTGTAGCATGGTGGACCTTGATATGAATCCGCCGCGACAAGGCACATTGAAGCTGCTCAACCTGTCAATAAATAAATTTTAATTAGATGACCAAACGAAAAGATAAGAAATACATTTATCAAACTATTATAGATATATATATTTATATATTTTTTTCCATTACCCCCTATATCACCATGTCTGGCATACGGAGGGATTGTTCAATAGGTACTAATATAGAGTATAAAATGAAATAGAGTGAGCATGGAGGGAAGAGGGAATATGCCCAGGTGCCCCCACTCTCATGGTACCTACGGGTATTTCCGCTGAAGAAATTTTCCTTGCTTTTAACCACCATTTAAGATTTAAACCATCTGATTATTTTATTATTTATTTGTTTGTGATCAAATATTATTTCTACGGGGTTTAATTGCATTTTACAAAATGAGTAAGAGGGTAGCATTTGGTTTTACAATCAGAAAGAAGAAGAATATTTATTTGAAGGCAAGTTATTAATAATCAAACGTTGCCTATCATTAAATCGTTCTTTAAAATTTTTATCTATATCCATACTCAGAAAAATGTAAAATCGAGTACATAATCTGTTCTTTCTAACGATTTTTCAAAAAGAACCATCATCTGACAAATATTTAGTAAGTAAGAACTATAAGATTCTACACCACAAAATAAAATAAAAACTATAGTTTTAAAATCTGTAACACATTTCTAATTGACAATTGTGTCAATTATTGTGTTGCTTAATATTATTATATCCCAATTATATTATTGTTTGACCATTTAGGCGAATATTTTTAATTTTTTTAGATGATGTTGCAGAAGATAAGTCAGATTTATTAGAACCAATTGTTGTGAGTTTAGTTCTTCACGTTGTCAAGTTATTGCAGTTTAGATCATTGGCAGTGTATTGTATAATACTCCATCTGTGAGAAACATATTACTTATGATAATTACAGACATTGGTTGATAAAATATATTGGTAAAATTTATTTCAAAATTAGAACAAGAAAGCATGTAAAAGACCAAAATCAAGATATTGAAAGTCGAAAAGTGAGACAAAAATTAAAAAAAATTACAAAGTTTAAAATAATTTATCTATATGCTTCATAAATTTAGGTAATGTATCTTTTTTTATTTTTAATTAAATCAATATTTTTTTTATTGAAATTAAAATGCTTTATTGGTTCATTTAACTTTCAATACTTGTATTATTTGTTCCTTTCCCTCAATTTAATGTAAAAAAAAAAAAAAATGTAGCTATTATTCTTGTGTTTGTTCTTTAATGTTTATAAATCTGCAAATGTTTTAAGAAAGCGAATCCAGAGTTATAGAAAAAATTGACAGAACTTTCAATTATAAAATCAAAGCCAATAAATATATGAGAATTTCTAAAAGTAATGCCATTTTTACGATAAATGATTTCATTTAAATTTTTCAATGATTAATATATAAAATGTTTTAGCCAAAGGATAATATATTTTTTTTGTTTATTCATGCTTGAGAACCACGCTAAGATACCTTGAAAACTAAGGGAATCATGTAACTTCCAAGATGAGTACCTACATAGTTAAGGGATGAGAGCATATCCTATCTACTATTCCAAAGGATAGAAGGCAACTCTGGCATATTCTATTCTCTGTGGGTACAACCAAACCTATTCTAACAAGAGTGGGAAGGTCGAGATTCATTCCATGGGTCTGTTACAAAATAAATTTCAACTCGCACAGGCAAGATTCGAACCAGCTTTACTAGACTAGAAAAAGCTAAAGTTTATGCTTTCACACGTTCGGCCATCACTAACTCTCGAAAGATACTGTAATGTGATCAGGAAAGAAAAGAAAGTAAAAAAATAAAATATTAAATTGTATTATTGGTATTTACCTGACGTGATCAGTGGTCACCCCTCAACAGTTCCATGAGCAGATTGAAACTGGGTCCTTCTCCCTCCTTGCTTTTGATGGAAAGCATTTCTTTACCAACCTAAACAATAAACATTAAAACAATATAAATATTTATAATAATACGAGGATATATTATTTAAATTAAAAATAATAAAGGAAAATTTCTTGTTAAAAGTTTAATTGAAATGACTAGTTCAATGGCGAAGATATAAAAAATAACTTATGGGATTGGAGATATTCATGAATATTTTAATTTTTAAATGATTGTTATTTAATTTTATTAAAATGAAATGAAAGATATTTTTATTCTGGTACTAAAGTCCAATAAGAATAATGACAAAGTTCAAGAAATATGTACATAAGTCTGACATATAGAAATAAAACAAATAAACAAAAAATAAAATATAATTAAAATTAAAATGGTACTTGTCAATTAACTGTTAATAAGCAATTTTAATTACAAAATCTAAAAATTCTTACATGGTTACGAAAGATTGAATATGAATAGGTGGTGAAATAGGAGTTGTTTAACAGAATTTGTGGGTGAGGATTTATGTATGGTGATGGGTAAGGAGTTCCAAAAGGAGGTAGCATCAGTGATGAAGGAAGTGGCATGAATTTTATTGGAGGAGACATATAGATTTACAGGTTGAGGACAGGGTGGCTGAGCGGATTAATGCATCTGCATACAGTGTTGCCCGGCAACCCGGATCTATTTTTTTTTTTTTTTTGGATCTTTCTTTCCTTGCCTTTTAGGCTACATGGGGTTTTGCCCGGACCGTGGGAGGGAGACTGGCATCAATCCCCCGCCCTCACTCCCTGGCCCAGGAAAACTCCATATAACTAAAAATGCGAGAAAGGAGAGGACAAAAAAAAGAAATGTTGAGATTTGGCATTGAGTAGGTGGATTGAGGAATGTACAGTAAGGAGTTCTATGATGTAGGAGGATTTCTGGTTTTGATGATATGAAAAAAGAAAACATCAAAAAGGAATTAGGCCTCCTCAAAGTCTCTTTTATTGTTAACCTTAGTAAATTTAATCACTGTTTTCTCAATAAAAATGTTGTCAATTGTATGATAGTATACTTAGAATTTAATTATCTTGAAGTTTTTGAGCAACTCCTTCTGATTCAATAAAAACTGTGACAACCTTAAGAAAACACAAAATTGGACTTGAATCTTTTTCCATTTGGAATCGGCCCATGCATCAAATGAACTTTTTTGTTGGATATTTTTTCTAGAATCATCCCCCAGAGTTATACCATTACAAACTGAGACAACCTGTATACACTGGAGGATAGGCTCAGAATTCGGGAGTTCAAGATTTTCAGTTAAGAGATTACTTCCAATATCCATTAAATTCAACAAATAAACAAATGCGGCAATACACATAATATTACTATTATTTTAGAAGTTCACTGCCTAAATTAACTTATAAAAATCAAATTAAAATAAACTCAAAGATCTCATTTTCACTGTCGTTCAATTTCAATAGAATCAAAATATTTTTAAATTGATAGAAAATGCAATAAGTGTGACTTTAAAAGAACTCACCTGACAGGTTCTTTGTAGGTCTGGTATCCTAAGAAGTAGTTCTCCGAACTTGGACGGAATGTCTGGATAATGGGCGAGAGTGTAATGCTGCAGTGCTTGCAGCGCTTTTTCCTGCGAAGCTCTTACCTTCTCTGGTTCCCTTAATTCGCTTGTATCTGTGAAAGTATAAGATTTATTCATTAATTAATTATTATTATTCTTTAATATTGGTAATATATTCTAGTACATATCTCTTAGGAAACACGGGGGGAGGGAGGAAAGGTAAATAATATATTTGATTAATTAAAAGTTGGCTTGTATGAATAATTCGCATAGTAAACTGGTCAGTGAATAAATGATAAAATAAGACTGAAATAAGTTAATGCAATGTATTATGAAATGGAGAAATTAATTTTCTTTTTCTTGGTATAATTACAACAGTTCATTCATGTTAATAAACTAAGATGTGTACAAAACACTATAGGTTGTATCTTTGCTAATAATGATACAATTTCGATTATTTTATTTTTGTTTTGTTTTGGAAGGAATTTAGTAACCTTTTAAATAATCATGCATGTAATCTACCATAAATTTCCTTCAATTATATACAATCAATAATATTGACCATATAAGTGGCCCTTTAGGGAAATAGAAATACAGAAATGTAGCAATGTATGTAATTCGTGGATAAGTAAAAGAACTAGCTTTATTAATTTCTATTATTAAAAAATTAATTAGTTGTTAATAATTAACTGTTTCTTCTTACCAGAGGACAAGAGGACAATGACCTTCATAGCAACATATTCATAGCGGTCGACTCTCAGCCGCCTCAGGTGCTCCGTGAAGTTCAGCATCCGTTCGATTGGTGGGCCGAGGCCAAGGGTCCTGGCTTCGGGCAGCGTGATGCACTTGCCGAGGGACACCCTTATCTCACCCGGGGAGCTCATCGACCTGAAGCAGCACGAGAACAGAAGAAGTTCGCACCAGGCGTTGATGAGGAGTGAAGTCTGGTCATCGATCTAAAACAAAGATTAGCTTTGATTTTATTTAAACCTTTATAAGATAATAAAATACAGTCTAAATAAATAATTACTTTTTTGTTATCTAAAAAAATATGAAATTTAGAACCTATAAAAAAGACAATTGCCCGAAAAACAACATATGAAAACAGCCATTTTTTTTA
This sequence comes from Nezara viridula, assembly GCA_928085145.1. Lineage (NCBI taxonomy): Eukaryota > Metazoa > Arthropoda > Insecta > Hemiptera > Pentatomidae > Nezara > Nezara viridula. The sequence goes on from OV725081.1 coordinate 17,330,901, forward strand.
TATTGTTTTAAAAAAATATGTATCATAGAATAAGCAGCAAAATACTCTATGGTTGAATTTCAGTTGTATATTTTTTTCTTTTTGTTTTTCCCTTATTCAATAACCCTATGGAAGGATTATATATTTCTAAATGTCAGTTACCTATCATTAAAAAAGTATTAAAAAAGAGAGAAAGTTCATGTACCCTTTTTTTTGTAGAATATAAAAAAAAATTGAGTAATTACTAGTTGGCCAGTAGGAATAATTTAAAAAAAATATTGGTCAGTGAAAAAATAAAAAAATAATAAGAAAATTAAATAATTCAACCTATTATAAGATGAAGGAATTATTTCCTATTTCTTCAGTAATTGTAATCGACCAAGGAAAAGAAAAATATAAAACTTTATTCATATTTTAAACCAAAATGTTTATGAAAAACAATAACCTGTATCTCAGTATAACCTGTATCTAACAATACTCCAAATTTCTTGATTGTTTAAAAATTGTTTTGTAGGGAATTTAATAATCTTTCAAATGGTCATGGGTACAATCAACAAAAAAATGTATATTTTTAAAGTTATTCACAAATAAAGTTTTTTTTTTTCTTCATAACTTTTTTCCCTGTAGTTTCCGAGAGATGCGACTATTTTTCTCATCTGAATGAGAAGAAAATCTTCAAAATAAAAGTTCAATCATTGGATTTGATGAAGATATGGCCAGCAAAAAAAAAAAAAACACCTCTGAGAAATAATATATAAAAATAATGAAAAAAATAATACTTAAAATTATTACGCAAAGGTTATTCCCAAAAAATAAAAGTTTCAGAATAATTAAAAAAAATTATTTGGATTGAAATTTTTAAAATTTATATATATTGTATTTTGTAATAAAGAAAATCCTGGGGAGTAGGGAAAAAAAAAAATTGTTCAAATATTTTTCTTTTCTAATAAAGCTTTTGTATTGTTATTACAAAATTATTTTTCTTAAATCTTTATAAATAGCCATGATATCGATGTATGAAACGTCTAATCAGCCACAGTTTATAAAATAAATAATTAGTTGAATGTAATGTTGACTTCTGTAGATCGACATGTATTCCAATATTGACTATTGGTTCATTGAAATACATAAAATTATTTATATGTATGTATGCCACACCATATTATTTGAAATATATATTAAAATTAATATGTAAAAATAAACAACTTTAATATGAAAACGAACATTCTCTAATGACATTAAGATGCTTACAGATATGTTCTTGAAGAGCGGAAGCGACTTGCACCACTTGACTATCTTATAGAGGCGATGGTCAGCGATATTGCACAGGTTGGCCATGAGATCGGTCGAGTTGCCACCTCCACTACTCTGAGGGCCTCCTCGTCCGCCCCCTCTCGTTTCCCCCTCGTTGTACTGCCAAAGGTGTTCCACTTCCATAATTTCCTATAAAAATATTGAACAGGATATTAATTATAATTTACCTTAATCATGTATGATATAAACTAAGGCTAAATAAAATAACAATCTACACAAAAAAAAATGTTAGACTTTGCTGAACATTATCATAATTTTTTTCTTTAATAAATGGCAACAAGTTAAAGAATCTTAATACAAACTAGCTTAAAAATTATAAAAGATTGTTTTTTAACAATTTTAGTGATAATATTGTTCTTTTTTCAAGCAGCTCCAATTATTTCATAGTAGATTTAAGTTACTAAGACTTAGAGTTAATCGATGCATAATTACATTGTAAATACAACATACTATTAACAAAATTATGATATATGTAAATATAAAAAAAATTATTTTAATGAAAAAATACACGCAATTATAAGCAAGAAACTTAAGGGAGAACCTTGTGGGTGAAGCTTAGACCGGGAAGTTGCGCTCAAGGCAGAGAAAGTCATTTTTCTCTACAAAAGCCTCAAATCAATCTACACTACGTTTACCTTCTCCCTCTTCCAGAACACTGCATTTCTGTTAATATTTCTATAATTGAGAACTGCATTGGTCCCCATGAATAACATAATAATCTTTGTCCATGTAAAAAAAATAATAAAAATAAATAAATAAAAAACATTAAATTTAAATTTTGTTCAGCAAATCATTAACTTTAAGAAAATTTATCACCGAACTTACTTTAACTTCATCATTATTTAAAATATTTAAGTTTGAGAGAATAAAAAGCTTAATATATCTTGGGTCTGAAATAAATAGCAAAAATGACATGGCTCAAGAAATACAGAGAAGGATCACGGCTGCCAATAGATGTGTCTTTGGACTTGGCCGACACTTAAGAAGTAGGTATCTCTCAAAGAAGACCAAGCTGATTCTATACAAGACCCTTGTAAGGCCTGTTTTGACATATGGCTCAGAGGCTTGGACGATGACGAAAAACGATGAGATGAAGCTGAGTGTGTTTGAGCGAGAAGTTCTCAGAAGGAATTATGGTCCAGTAAAGGAGGGTGATGTCTGGAGAAAATGAAAAAATTGGGAGCTCAGTTCTCTTTATACAGACATCGACGTAGTCACATATATTAAACTTGCCAGATTAAGATGGGCAGGGCATGTGGCCAGAATGAGCATTGTTGAAATACCCAAGAAAATAATGATGGAGGAGCTGCACCTCGCAAGACGGGTAGGAAGGCCGAGGACGAGGTGGCTGGACAACGTGGCCTATGATACGAGAACTCTGTTTGGTGTACCGAACTGGAGAGCTGCAACAGAAGACAGAGTCAACTGGCGGTGGCTCTTGGAGGAGGCCCAGTCTCGGTAACGGGATGTCGCACCACATATGTATGTATGTATTATTTAAAATATGTGATAGTTTTGGAATGAGACCTACTTTGGTTAAAATTTATATGTAAGAGAGACACTCTTAAAGAATATGGCTGACTGTGAGAGTACTGTAGAAGTGCTGGCATTATAGTGTAGGCTCTTTACTTATCAAGTAAGAATTTGATGTTTGTATGCCCTATCCTTAGTCTAGTTAAGGCAACTTCCTCTCTACGAATAGAGCAGTTCGAAGTTGACCATAGTTTTACTGATTTTTTTTTTTTTATTTCCTTCAATTTGCTCGGTGGGCTCTCGTTCCACATGGTATAGTGTATTATGATCTGGAAGGGGACTTTTGGAATTTCTACTTTCTCCTTCTATTTATATTCGTGAAGTAAAAATATGTATAACACTTAATAAACATAAGTTTGAAATTAGCTATTACCTGGAGGAGAGGAGGAATGAGTGACGTTGGCTGAGTGTGTTCTTGCCTCAAATCACACTTTTGATCGACAAGCCCGGCCGGGACGGTGTACGAACATTGGTAAGTACTCCTCCCACCTCGTGTCCGATCTTCCCTGATTGCTGTCAACAACATCAAAATATTAATCACTCAATCTCCATCAAAGAGAAAATTAAATTATAATTCTCAAATAAAAAATTGAAGTTATAAATTTAATTCAAAATAGTATTAAAATAAATATAGTTTTTAGTTCTTATCATAATTTAATAGTTAAATACCATTTAACAATATTTCATACCTTCCAACTTCATGCCCATGTTTAAGCACTTGTCGAACCTACAGGCTGGACACTTCTTTCTTGTCGCAATAGTCACAGGACAAGAGGATCCTCTGAGGCAGACATAATTTTTCCTGTTCTGTACAGTTCTTTTGAAGAACCCTTTACAGCTCTCACAGGAAAAAATGCCGTAATGGAATCCTGAGATTTTATCTCCACAAATAGGGCAAGGACTAAAAACAAAATAAAAATGTATGATAAAAAAAAATATATAATTTTTTTGATATAAATTATTGGTGTACTATAACTAGATGTGTAGAACATGTGAAATATGATTGTATAGTGTTGTTAGTAAAATGATTTTTAAGATAAGGAAAGGTCTTTGGAACATTAATGAAAATAAATATTTAAGAAAAAAAAAATTTATATAGAAAAAATATATACAAAACAGAATTGATAATTTGCATTTTTAACATGATAATATAATTAGATGTAAGTTTTATGAAATTTCCTTAAAAATGCAAAATATGAAAGAAATAATTTGCTTTAGCAAGCAGGATGAGACCAGAAAGAGGGATATTGCAGCTTCATTGGATTTGAAACCATGTCAGTAATAGCTTATAAATTTGTCTGCAGAAGGAATGACAAAGTTTCTGAATTTTTTTAAAATCATTTTTTTCTTCAAGATCATATTTTTTGAAATTGAAGATATGGTAGAGTGACTTACATCCTATTCTTTATCTAAGCTTATGTTTGTCTCTCCATTTTCAAGGAGAGAGCAGAAAATAAGAAACTTTTCTGTGAGAATGAATTTTGTATTTTTTATTTTTAGATTTGATGTATTCATTTGAAAGAATTAGGGTTCACCAAGTGTTAAAAAATTTGACCATAATCATTGTTGAACGTTTGAGGAAAACATAAATGCATTTGCCTGTTTCCAAAATTTTTTTCTAGTCTTATATACATATATAAATACACTCCTCAATTTGATTGCAATGTTTTATCAAAATCTCAAAACAGTCTGTGAAAAACTTCCGGAGATCAGTGATTTGACAAATTGAAATTTACATTTTTATTTATATACAGTATTTTCAATTTTTTTTATTTATAACACTAAAGATCATCTAGAATAGCTTCTAAACAAAAAGAGAAAAAAGAATATCGGTTGAGAAACAGAGAACAAAAAGGACTCAACTGATTTGCCTTTGCCTATTTGAGGGAGCGGGGTATCTCAGTGGTAGGGCACTAAATTTCCTATGCTCAAGATCCCAGAAAAATTATTTATTCTGTTTAATTGGCCATGGGGTGATCCAGGGGCACACCCATCCTCAATAAAGTGGATACCCTTAATTAAATAATAGATTAAGGAGGAAAACCAGGTGGTTGAGCATAATCCTGGCCCAATCCCCTCTCCTCACAAACGTCCCCTTTTGGCCATTAGGAAACAGTACTTTCCCTAAATAGTACTGAATCCAAGACCCTTCATGAGTTTTAGTGGCACAGATTTTTGTTTGTATTTATTTAAAATCAATAATAAATCTAAACAACCAAATTTCAGTTAAAAGTAAAGTAAAAGTTCTAAAAAAAATTTGGATTCTTATCCTATGCAAGATCTTATATAAAACTGATCCTTTATTATTGGATGAGTCGTAGATACTATACTCAATAAAAAAATATATTTTATTTATTTATCTAAGGGTTTGAGAAACACAAATGTGTTATTATTAATATAACCAATATGTAATTTCATCTAATATCTTGAATGATATCCAGTGTATTCTAGTCTCTATTTCAACAAAAATATAATATATGAGTACATATTTATAATAGTTTGTTTGGAAGAGATTAATATTTACCTGTTTATAAGTTGCTGCCTGCTGATTCCTGGCGAAGCAAGACCAGCAGAATGCTGCACCATATCAGCAGTCAATGATGAGAATTTATCTTCAAGAACACCTCCATCATCTGTTCCAATATAAAGAAAGTATACATTAATTTATTATTAGTTGTACTTTATTTGTAGGTATTGCGTTGCAAGATATCAAACTGAAAAATAAATGGTGATACACTCGTAAAAACTAATTTTTTTTTAATCTATGATAACTCTTAAAGTAGGAAAATTGTCAAACCCAAGTACAACCCAACTTGAAGATTTTTGTAATTTAAAATTTGTATTAAGGATTTTTTTAATAATTTCAGTATGTAAAGGGTTAGTTTAAAAATTCAAACGATTCAAGATGAATAAATGGTTGAAAAGATTTCTGAAAATCTGATCTCAAGTATTTTTTATATGATTTTTGTTTATATTATACTGGTTATTTAAAATGTGTATTTAGAAATGTCATAATAATTAGAATATGATTTTTATCACTTATAACCATAAAATAAAAATTCGGAAAAATTCTGATCAAAATTTTTTATCTATAATTTTTAAAAATTATTTGATGATTTTTATTTTTTATTTTATGGTTATAAGTGATAACAATCATATTCTAATCATTATGACATTTCTAAATACACCTTTAAAATAACCAGTATAATATAAACAAAATTCATATAAAAAATACAAGAGATCTGATTAGATGGATCTGATTGGATATTAAATTAAATTCAGTCCGAGTGATAATCAAAAGGGATCAATCTCAGTAATCCGGACTTTAGAAGTCCAACACTACAGTAATAGGAATAGGAAAAATAGAACAAAAACAGAAGGAATGATTAACAGAAAGTTTCGTTCAGAAAAGGGAAACAGAGAGCAAAAAATAAATCTCTAACAAAAGATGCCCATCTATACACACCCACCATTCCCAGAGTTATCCCGGAATTGATTGTTTTCTTTTATCAAAATATAATGTCAGTAATGTTTGAAGATGGAGTGTCTGATTTAAATCACTATATTTAATGGAAAATTGTAAACAATAATTCTGTGGTAACAAATTCTTCTTCAACATCTAGGATAAGAAGCAGAACTAAAATCTATTAAAAGAAATAAAATAAACTGTTTTTATTTGGGTATCCTCAGATGTATTCAGTAAATAAAGTTTATTTATTGAATTTTATCTTTTATAGTAATTTGTTTTAGTTTTCACGAATACTCTCTTAAATCCTAACTTTACAGCAATCCAGCAATTAGTTTGGATCACAGAAATTTTACTGAGTAAACAAACCAAAAATATTAACCTTGAATGGAATAGTCATGGACACTCCTGGAGTTGAGGACAGGCGAGGGAAAGCCAGGCCTTGGGATGTGCCTACCCTGGATCGGAGAGTGAGTTGGAGAGAACTGGGTCGGAGACACTGATACTGATGAGTAACTGAAAGTAATAAATTTAAATAAATATAAGCATATATCATAATGTATTTTCGTAATATTAATAGGCCTAAATGAGAATTATAATTTTTTTTATCTACCTAATTTTATCTCTTGTAATATTAACATAATTTAATACATTTATAAAAATACGTAGTATGGTCCGTAAGTTTCTGGCCTGCCCCCATTTCCCTAATCAACCTGCATAACATCTGTGCCTGATCTCTTCATATCCTTCACCTGTATTTCCTCAGTCTTGTCAGTCAGTGTCTAGCTTTGAAGGAAACTTTGCATTTTTACAATGTTCAAATACCGTGCACTTATTAAATTCTTTTGTGAAGAGGGCCTTACTCCTGTGCAAATTAAGGATCGCTTGAATGGTGTGTATGGGCAGTCCTTCCTCTCATATTCCATTGTAAAAGAATGAGAAAAATAATTTAAGTTTGGAAGAGAAAGTCCAGTCGCCCATTGGAAGTTATCACTTCTGAAACAATAGAACTTGTGGAAACTAAATTGCCGTCTGATCGATGACTGAAGACCAAAGAAAAAAAAGCAAGGTCGTGGGTTTCAAAAACAAGTGTTCTGAGGATCATCAAAGAAGCATATGAGTAAGGTGACTGGAAGATGGGTACCAACAATTCTTTCAGCTGCTCAAAAAAAATTGTTGGACTTGGAAAATTGTAACTGAACAATTTCAGAAATATTTATTTATTAATGAAACAAAAATGTAGAACATTTGATTAAATTTGCAATCTACAAATTTCTTTGCAATGAGCAAATTTTTTGGTAGTTTCACAGCTTCCCATGACGTCCGGGATGTAAATCAGATCAGCAGGTTTTATTAACAATCATTGTGTTCTACCAACTGAAGTAGATGCTCAACTTCATAACATTAATCAACCCAGTGATGTCGAAACCTCCACCGATCTACGTAAAATCAGTGAGTAACTACAAACTGTTATGCGACGAGCTACATATTAATTCTACATATTACTATACATATTAACATTTAATTCAATTTGTGTGTAAAAGGTGATTTTTATTCATAGATCAAATTTTTTTTAATCATAATTTAATACTGTATTTTTACTGTATAATTTAAAACTGTATCACTACTGTAAATTGTGAGCATTTAGTTAAATAACCTCTACAATCAAGGAGTGAGGAGACAAAAAGAATTAATAGCGATAGATAAATTATAGGAATATTTTAATTCAGAATAGAAGTACTACTCAAATATAATTATCGAATATAATTTTTATTTTTACCTGTGACTGTAGCATGATGAATGTTGAGAACCACCATACTGTGATGCATCGCTGTTGTTTCTCGATAAAGATGGGGTGAATGGAGATGATATCCCGGAGGAGGAAGACAAGATATGGCGGGAGGTAACAGGGCTAGCTGTCGGAGAGTAGCAGGAGTATACGGCAGAGTCGGGGCTCGGCGTGGGACCGGCTCCTTTCAGATAGTTACCGCTACCTGAGGAAAATAAAAGAATTTAAATCGATATTATTAAGACACTAATCTATCAAATTTTCATTGATTTTTATGATTTTTACTCACTCAAAATCTTATCCACTAGGAGAGGAAGCTCAGTATGAGCATTAATATGATTTGTCCTTGTTTGGTCCAAAACTTTTTCATTCTAAAACAAAAATAAATAATAAAAATTAGAGAAAACATAAGCAATAACATACAAACTTTTAATAGTTTTTATAACTATTATGAATAAAAGATGTATATTTCTGATAATTTACTGTTGTTTCTTCATTTTATTGTATGATAATCTTTTCTTAATAAACAAACGAGAGTATATTTTATTTATGTTTTTCATAACGCATCTATACATCCATCCACATTTGTTACAACAAACATAAGTAGATAAAACAAAAACAATTAAAAATTACAATTTTAGAGAATCCAAGTTTTGGATAAAAATTTGTATAACAGGTAACTAATGTCTTATTTATAAATCAAACTATATGCAATGAGTATTGCCAGATTGGGTTAATCTCCCTGAATTTATTACTATCACAGAATGACCCAAGAAAAAAAATTATACATATATAATTATAATTTTAAAAAACAACACACATATATGCACGAAGAATCTCCAAAACTATTAATATTTGAATAATAGACAAATATTTTGATCTACCATCCTATAATTTTTGTTAACATTTATTTTAAAAACATCTATTTGAACACTTTGATGATTAGCCATCTTCAGCAATCTCTACTTATTTATTTTTTAACTTAAATTAAATTAATAATTATCGACAGTTTTTCTAGTTTCATTTGTGAATGACAGTTGTCACTTTTAAAAAAACAAAATTAACTTATATTATCATTATTAATCTAACCAAATATAAAAACAAAAACCATAGCTATAATTTACACTGAATATAAACTTATTTTTAAAACTATTTATTTTTTCCAATGTAAATTATTGTCATGGTTTTTGGTTTTATGTTAGGTAGGATTATTAATGATAATAAAAAAAAACAATACGCAAACATTGCTGAAGTGATATAATAGTTAGTAAAAATTGAGGGATGGAAGATAAAAAAAAAAAAAAAAAAAATATATATATATATATATATATATATATATATATATATATATATATATCATTCATACTTATAATAACAAAATAAGTAATTAATTAATTTATAATTTTAGAGGGAAAATCTACTAAGTTTAGGGAGAACATGATATAGAAACACTGATTCACAAGTCCAAGGTCTGAAAAAAAAACTAAAAAATTGTAGCTACTTTAAAAATTAAACCGACTAACATACTTACAGTTAAAATATTTGGGATTAGAGTGCTACCATTGGGTAGTTATTCAGCAAGTATTTTTAATGTCATTATATACATTATGTTCTAATTTACTAGATGTATTTATTTTTTATTTAATACAGTTGTAAATGTCTTTAAGAAATAAAAAAATAAATAAAAAATATTTGGTAAGCTGCTATGAAGCCGAGATTAAAAAGAATATAAACTAGACTTGACTATAAAATTGAAATATAAATATGAAATTGTTTTGTTTTTTATGAATGAAATTCATAAAATAAAATTCATATGAATGAATATGAACTGCAAAGATTTGATGGAAACTCACGATTGTCTCGTTGTTCAGTTTCAAAGGCTGAGGCACTTCACTATCCCCTTTCGTTTGGTTGCCCTTACTGGAATTTTGATTGTCTATCGTATCAGCCACATCTTCTGGCTCCTGAAAATGTTTTCAAGTCTTATGAACCTCATGAGAAAAATCATAAGAAATGGAGTTGAATATTGTATTGAATGGTAAATTAAAATGTGATAAGCATTTTATTCCAACTATTTGGACTACATGTAAAAGGAAATATTTCCCCACCGCCTAAAGCCGCTTCAAAGTAAAATGGATTCTCCAGGACTACATCGTCTTTAAATTCCTCAAAAGGGCATGGGAGGTCTCTGTTCTAAGTTGCACATCCTGGAAAAAGACATAGATCCCCATGCTTCAGTATCCTAGATGGCTGAGCAGGTCATAGCCAACTTCATTGCCATTGATGGACGGAGGGCCAGAATGCTGAGGGAAACCAGACTGCCCTCAAGGAGAACAAGTTTCCAGAACTAGCGATGGAGCAGAACTACCCGCATTACAAAGACTTTAGATATGGAAGGGAAAGCTGCTATGGTGCCAGCACACTTCAATCTGGTAAGAAGAGGACCCGTTCCTGGAAGACCACCAATTTCGATGGTTCTATGTTCTACCTGAAGACCCGAACAACAAATAAAAAAAAATTGTTTTATGAAAAGTGTTATAAAATTTGTATATTAAATAACAGAGATGGCATACTACATGGTTATGTGATATGTCATCACGGCAAAACATGAGTATCTGAAGAGCAAGAAGGAATACATGAAATAATGTGAAACAGTTTTCATTTTGTGTAAGCCCACTAGCCTACTATCGAGGTAAAATTTATTAGACCGATAAATTGAAATTTGGACTGGTTACATTAAACAAAGAAAGTCCTATATATGTTAGCCTAACATGACATGGCCCTTATTATTAATAAATTAATAATAATTCATAATAATTATTTATATTATCTGCAGAAAAGCTCCTTGTATTCTTACTCATTTTCCCACACTTTGACTACTACTGTATGGTTAAGGAGGCCCCCAAATTGTACTCGAGGGCAGATTAAAACGAATTATTAATTTCTTTCTAAGATTAGCTAACAGTAGATTCAGGAAATTTCATTGTTTTCACCTCTTTGCTAAGTGAAAATATTTATGCCATATTACTAATCCCCACTTCACCCCCTTCCAACATATATAGTCCTCTTCAATTCATACTTTTGATCCACTTTCAGAAAACAAGAGCACTTGTTTCAGATTTTTATACCACAGAACTAAAACCTTCGAACATGCTTTTCTTGCCCACTAGACTGCTTTCTAGAATTCTCTACCATCTAAGATCTGCCATGTCCCTTCGCTTTGTCCATTCAAATCTTTCCTTTTTTATTATCTTCTCATATCCCAAAACGATGCTTTTCAATCTTGAAATTTTAATTTAAGAATAACATTTTGAATTGGAGTGAATAATAGTTTTAGTATTTTTTCTTTTGATTATTTTTTTATAATACAATCATATGTATTCTGAAGATGATTTGTTTTTTTGTGTATATATTTTTACTGTTGAGAAAATACATAGGGTTTGAACCTTACAAATATAGTTTTTCGCCAGTAATATTTTCAATTTATTTGAACATATTTGTTATTCTTAAGATACCTGGTCCTAGAATAAAATTTATTCTTTATTCTCTTATGTTCTAAATGAAAAGGTAAAGAGATTAATTACCGGTTTGATTGTAGCAACCTCCGAGTCAGACAGCTCGCCCTCCCAAGACATCGGCCTTTCCACTGGGATCCTGGGGTCTTCCCCATGCCTATTCCTAAGGTTAACTGGAACAAAAAACAAATTAAATATTAACAAATCTGTATGAATTATTTTAATTAAAGAAAAAATTAATAAAAAACAAAAATTACCAGTTTCACTTGTAAAGGTGCTGACTTCAGCATCAGCTGCTGACGAGTCATCATCAACATTCATTTGTTCATTGCTTACTACAACGGAACATGCACTGCTTGAGCCTAATAAAACATTATTAATGAAATAAATTTAATTTGGTACATATTTAAATCAGTTAATAAATATAAAATTTATCTTACAAGATATAAGCTCGCCATTGCACTGGGGTTGATAATACTTTTGTTCATTTTCTGAAAATAAAAATTATCATATTTGAAATTATTTATTTAAGTATATTTATTACTAAAAAGTAGCCTTACAGTAAATAAAGTGATATTACAACAAGTTATACAATTTATCTATTAATTTTTGTAAAACAATAGCAATAAAAAATGTAAGAAAGGATCAAAAGTAAAATTGTATTTTAAAAGTGAAGTAAAATCTATAAGTGGTTTAATATTATCGGAAGTGGCAATTTAAAGTCTCAAATGCAGGAGTATACCTCTTCCTCCCCCCTCCTCCCGAGAAGTTATACTTTCCTGCTCTGGTTAAAAACAGTGAAAGCAAAATTATATTTAAAAAAAATTATAAATTATAAAAAATTACACTTGCTGTCTGTTTCATGGTTATCCACTTGTTTTGCGGTATGAAAATTCCTTTAAATTGAAACTCCACAAAAATGAGCTTCATTTAAAAAATTTCTAACCCCATCAATATACAGCTCCTCTTACAAATTCAAACTCGTCCCCTAAAAAAATGTTGATGGCACTATCCTTCTGGGCATCCCGCTCAAATGTTAAATCCAAGATTTTAAAACAATTTCTATCCCTGTCTGCTATGTCTTTGGGTCACAAATCATAAAAACAGAGGGTCCAAGAAGGAAGTGGCATAGTGCATGTTGCACCATACAAATTTTTGAGGAAGCATATTTTTACGGAGTTTTGAATTTTTAAGAGGGCAAAGGTTGAAGAGTTTTGAATTTTTAGGGGTAACAACATTTATGTGAGTTTTTTTTTTTCAGTTTGGAGGAATTTTCAAACAAGGAAAAACGTGGAACAGCCTTCAGCAAGTGTAATTGCACTTAAATTATAATTTCTATAATTCTTTCGCTTGCACTGCTATTAAGAAGAGAAGATCAATACAATTTCTTAGAAGTGGGAAGGAGGGTGCAACATCGACCTTGAGGGGATAAGCAGTCCTATATAAAACAGCTGCAAGGATACAGGACAATAAATAAGCACAATTTTTTCCAAACAAATTGGACAAGTAAGAAATGAACGTGAAATAATAAATGAGTGTGTTAGCAGAATCAATAGCTAAAATAGATTATATATACATAATGGAATTGACTATAGCAGAAAAAGAAATCAGAAATAACAGTCACTGCGATTCCTAATGATAGACAACTCAGAAAAAGCTCGTTAAGTACAAAGTACTCTCAGGTAAACTAAGAAATCTTTAACAGCTTGACAAAGTACAGGTGAAAGTTATTATGACCATTAGTTTTACATTGAAATCAACAGGGAAAGCTACTAAAAGACTAGATTCCTCAATAATATTGAAATAGTAGTTATAAAAAGGTGTGGAATGATTCTCTGGGCAAAAAAAGTTTTCTTATGAGCTATAGTAATTATTATACTAGTTGAAGATGATAGAACTAGCATGTAAATATGGTCATGGTAGGTAGTCTATCAGAATTTTAACTGCTAAACTGATTATTACCTTCCATAACAATTAATTAAATCAAATATCCAATATATATATAATGAATATAATATTTTATTCTTATTGACCAATCAAGTTACTAAAAAATAAAAAGTAAGTTTATAAATTCATTAAATATTACAAAAAATGTGCATGAAAATGAAAAACTGATTTAGTCAGAGAAGTGATTCACACATGCTTGGTTGGATTTTTTCAATGATAATTAATCTAACATATATTTTTTATCTCTTGGTGAATTTTCACTCATTTATATTAACCTATTATTAATGTACTAAGCAACAGATCTATACAGACTGGTGTCTCCGTGCACTGTCTAATCTACCAGGAGAACTTTCAAGTTGAAGCTTCTCCAACCCAAAATATAAAAATTATTTATAATTTTTACTTTATTCAAAGATTCATATTTGTTTATGTGAGCTAAATACTGGAACAATTACAAAATGTGTACTCTTTTTAATTTATAACTCAAACACAGCTAATAAATGTAATCACATGTAAAAAAACAAATTATCGCTAAAAGGATTATTGTTCCTCTAAACAGATTTTTTTTTACAGGCTTTCAAGGACTGCCTAAACATTATAACATTATTTTATACACTTATTGTATTTTTCATTGTTTCATTTTGCCACTATTGTCTCAGCATCAACAGAGCTAAAATTACTGATACCTATAGGGGCCATTGCAATTGAAGTCAGCCTTACGACTGTCATCACTGACTGATGGAGTAAGGTCTCGTTATGTACTCATTTGCTAATGAAGTGAATCATTTAAAATAAGATGAAAAAAAAACAAAAACCGTTTAGTTCTGGAGAGCAAACAGGCTAATCCAAGCAGCGAATTTCTTGATTTTGAAAGCATTAACTAGCTCTATAAGGTTTAGAGTTGTCATCCACAAAAACAAATTCTTGGCCAATTTCTTCTACCATAGGTTGAACTCCTGTCCAAGTAACGTTGAGCATTCATAGTCTTATTTTGTAAAACTGCAAGCACTGGTCAAGAGTACGAAGACATATCACTCTACACTGTAATTGAGCTTTCTCCATGATATCTGAATTCAAGCGAATTAAACTCTTTGAATTTTATGTTGTGGGGTGAGTCCTAGAATGAACAGAGGTTTTCACCGGTGCAATACTTGCTCTATCATCCTTCTTCTAAGTGTGAGAAGACTGATTTGCACACAAGAGACAGAAACCAAATCATCAACTAGCTTTCGGTAAGTGTTGAAGCGATTCCTTTAGGCCCAGGCAGTCAAATATTGGTCTTTTTGAACTGTAATAAATCAGTGACATCCTCTACCAAGTATTAAAAGTGTTAAAATTGTGTATTAAAAGGGACGAATATCCTGGTAACGCCTTCAAGCATCAAGTTACCACACTTTGTGAGTACCCATGCTGCCACATTTCTCTGGGTACAGGGGTGCCCACAAGGGGATTTCATGGCGCAAGTTTCAAAATTTTTGAGGGAAGCATATTTTGAGAGTTTTGAATTTTTGAGGGGAGCACATTTCGATGGGGTTATGAATTAAGTTTCAAAAGCATAGTACACATCACTGAAAGTGTAATTGTATATGACCTATGATTTTTAAAATTTTACTTTAGCTTGACTGTATTTAAGAAGAGAAGAGAAATAAAATATCTTGGGAGGAGGGGGAGGGAATCATGCGCCATCGACCTTGGGGGAGGGGAGGGATGGACACCCCTGCCTGGGTATCACCTCCTTTCAAAGCAGTAAGATATGTTGTAAGCTCTACTGCTATAAGACGCCGTTTATACACCTCTAATACACAAAGTAACTTTTAAAAAAGTGTTAATGAAAAAAAATACACATACATTTTTTAATAAAACCGGACTACTTAATTCTTTAATATGGACTTCTTTCTAAGCTACTTGGCAGACGTTCCAAATTATCTGTGACTAATAAATTAACTATTTACAAAGTCCTCATTAAACCACCTTGGACATATGGAATCGAGCTATGGGAAACAGCAGAGACATCAAATATAAAAATAAGCCCGTCATTACAGTCAAAAGTCCTTCAGAAAATTGTAGACGCACCCTTTTATGTTTCAAACCTTACGTCACACACCTTTCATCACGGATACTGCCACTGACCGCTTTAATAATTTACATGACAGACTGACTCTAAATTCAAAACCACTTACTCAAGTGCTATCTACAGCCACAAATCCATATAATCCGCCCAGAACACTGCTGAGGCGCTGGCCAAGAGACTTATTAAGTAGGCATTGAGCTACTTGCTGCACTATATTTTTTTTGTGTGTGTTATTATGTGTTAATTTACTACTATTTTTTTTTTTTTTTTTTGGCTTTTGGTTTTGTTATTACTATTCTTTTTTTTATGCTATCATTTATTCTCCTTGATATCACATTTGCTGAATGCCGAGGTAGATGGCAAATTTATGGTGAGCCAGGAATATGTGTAACTAATATATAAAAAATAAAATAAAACCGTTAATAAAAACGGTTAGTGAAAAAAAAAAATAGGTTAAAGAGAAATAAAGTGAAGTGAATACAAGCTGAACTTAAGATAATTCGCTCTTATGTTTATGTTTGAGAGAGTTTATTTCAAAGGAATTAATCCATTGCGAATGTAAAAAAATCTGGTGCGCGCAACACACAACTTTCACTTACCGATCTACTATGAATAGAAATTATTTTCTGGCAATGCTGGGCTATTATAAATTTATTTGAAGTGCATTTTAAACGGACCATTATAATTACAAAATGTCTATTTAATATATCGACGACAGGCAATAAAAATCTAGTCACTCCATCTGCTTTTATAAACCACACAACTTTCTTTGCTTTTATAAACCTCAGAATGACTAACTCCATTTCAACATTTTTGAGTGATGTCATTTTAGTGATGTTTTTAGTTGACAAAGTTATCCATACAGAATATGAGTAAGTTGTATCCAGGGGTGGTGATTGCAGTGTTGAAATATAGAACTGAGAATAAAGGTATAAATTTAGGTACTTATTTCTTATCTTTAGAACAAAGGTTTTTTTAGACGCAACAATTAAAAAAGTATTTTTTTAATTTCTCCAAATTTTCGCCTCTTCAGGGAAAAAACTAGAGACTATATCTTTCCTCCTAATTGTCCGATCTTAATGATTTTTTTTTGTTTTTTTATGAAATTCCATAAACTTTAAAAAAATCATAGACGTATATGAACATTGGGCATTTAAGCCCTGTAAAGTGACCTCAATGGGGATAAGACCTAATTGATATTAAAGACCACTTAATTATACAATGATACACCGAGTTTAATCAAAATCGTTAAAGCCGTTTTTGAGAAAATTGTGAAAATGTGTTTCAGCGTTGAAATAAAGTGGCACTTCCGGTTAGCCAATTTTAAGGAAAAAGTTGCCGTCACATCTAAGGCATATACCTATCTTAAATACGTAATAGCACTTTCGAAGGACTTTTCGTTTTTGAGCTAAACTGCTAACACACAGACACACATACCATTTTTCGGGATTTGGTCATTTGGACTCAGGGTACCTCAAAACATGTATTTCCGTTGAAAACTCAGATTCAAAAATTTTCTGGATCGCAATACTTGCCCTTGCTATACATAAGTAAATGAAAGTAAAAATCAACAGGTGTCAAACTGGACAAATATTGATTTCTTACTATTTTATAAACAGTTTATGAAACGATCCACTTCATCTGAAAATGTTTATGTATTAAATGGATACAAATATTTTGCTGTTATGGATCGATTTTGATAGTACGAGAGTCATTCTTTCGGATCCAGTTTTGCTAAAACCCTTTACAAAGAGGTTTATGTTAAGCTGAGCGAATGATGACCACCCGCCCACCGTTCCAGGAAACGGGCCTACAGCAGGTAAAGAAGGCGGCCTTGGGCAGCGCTGCACCTCTCGGCGGCCGCGCCTCTCCCAGCCGACGCTGTCTGTATCTCCCTGCCCTCTATATCTAAATGGAGCGTATTACCTATCTCTATGGAATCCTGGGAGGTATTATTTACATCTAACATAAAATACAATATTGAAGAGAAGAATAGTGGGGGTGATCAGTCAAATAAGAAGGAAAAAAAAATGATACTATTTATTATGACATTAGCCGACGTTTCGACCTGAAGTTCAGGCCATCATCAGGGCTAAGAGGAGAACCAGATAACAAGGTATGAGAAACATAAGTAGTGTAGGTAAAAAAAAAAAAAATTAAAGTAAAATTCAGTTGATAGAATAATGACAATACTAAGAACAAAGAGATAAATGATAATAAGCGGTATAAAGTGTGGAATGGTGAAGTAAACATAATAAAAATAAAATAAAAAAAAGGTGACATAAGTATTATTAAAATTACCTTTTTAAAAATACCTAAGATTCCCATTTTAATACTTGTCACCTTTTTTTTTTTATTATGTTTACTTCATCATTCCACACTTTGTACCGCTTATTATCATTTATCTCTTTGTTCTTACTATTGTCATTATTCTAACAACTGAATTTTACTTTATTTATTTTTTTTACCTACACTACTTATGTTTCTCATACCTTGTTATATGGTTCTTCTCTTAGCCCTGATGATGGCCTGAACTTCAGATCGAAACGTCGGCTAATGTCAAAATAAATAGTATCATTTATTTTTGCCTTCTTATTTGACTGATCACCCCAACTATTTTTCTCTTCAACACTCACGACAGTCAACCATTTACCAATTATAAAATACAATATATCGGCCGCTATTTTTCTGAGGGAGCAGGCAGGTGTTGCGGTAGATACCAATCTATTAACGTTTCCACCATATATATTTTAATAAACCTTTTGGTTAATCAGATTTTTCCTTTTTTTCCCTCCAAACGATCTTAAAAATACTTTCTGTCCAATCAAGGGCGGGTCTACGGGGAAGAGCTTTCGGGCTGAAGCCTCCCCGCCTACTCAAAATGGTAAAATATAACCATGTTCTATGGAAAAAAAAATTTAAAAATACCTCTTAAAGTATTATTGTTCGTGTAATTACATTTAAAAGGACTTTAGGAATCACTTAAACACCATTTCATATAGGTAGTTAGTTTCTTTCTGTTTTTCTAAAGTAAATATCGTTATTTTTATGAAAAAAAAGAAGCTTTCGAGCTGAAGTCTCCCCCCCCCCCAAAAATTAAATCCTGGATCCGCTAGTGCTGGGTGGTGTTATTTACATCTAACATAAAATACAATATATATGTCGCTATTTTTTGGAGAGAGCAGGCGGGTGTTATCGTAGATACAAATCTACCAGCGTTTCCACCATATATATTTTAATAAATCTTTTCGTCAGTCGGATTTTTCCCTTTTTATCCTCCAAATGAACTTACAAATATCTTCTCCAATCAAGGGCGGATCTACGGAGAGGGGCTGAAGTCCCTCCCCCCCAAAATGGTAAAATATAACCATGGTCTATGGAAAAAAAAAATTAAAAATACCTCCTAAAGTATTATTGTTCGTGTAATTACATTTATACATTTATTAAATAGACATTTTGTAATTATAATGGACTTAATGACTTGTTATCTGTAAGCTTTAAGCTTCAGCTCCGTTTAAAATGCACTTAAAATTTTATAATAGCCCAGCATCACCAGAAAATAATTTCTATTCAAAGTAGAGCGGTAAGTGAAAGTTGTGTGTTGCGCGAACTAGATTTTTTTATTATTGTTTTATTTTGGCCAGATGTAGTCTTTTAACTATGTTCTATTTTGTTATTCTAAAGGGACTTTGTCCCAGAATAAAGTTATTTTCTATTTCTAATACACAAATGACTACATTAAGGTACATGTATCACTATTATAATAATATACTATAATATATTTATTATAGGTACCCGCTGGACGGAGACTTAAGACCACCCCAGCAGACGTGGGCCTGCACTTGACACCGCCCTCCATCTCTTAAGCGTGTGCTACCTCCCCATGGTAATGGCTATGTTCCTCCTCTCTGCTCCTCTCTGCTCTATTACCATCCAGTCACTCGAGATCTGCAACAGATGGTACATTAAAATAAATAATTTAAAAAATATGTAAGCATATAACTTGTATAATGATTTATACAGGTACATGATTAAACCATTCAAAAAATAACCTAGATTAATTAAAGCAATCAAAAATATAAAAAACGAGACAAACAATATTTGTTATAAAATTATTATATGAATTTCCTGCCGATTTTAGACAAATTTATACAATTTACGTCCATAAAAAACAAAACAATTAATTACATAAGTATATATTAATTACATTTATACTTGCCAAGGCTATCGGCTCTATACTATAGTACTCTGGAGAAAGTTAATTATAGGAGTTAATTATTTCAGTATGACCAGCATAAGTATCACTACGATCTTGACAGCAAATAGTGTCTATAGAAGCAAAGAGGCAAAAACTAAGTTTAGAATAAACTATGGTTAAATTTAAACCACTCCTGCATAAGCGCAGAATTTCAATTTTTATTATATACACTTACGATATACCTATTAACGATTAGATCTCGACAGCTACTTATGCAGACGATACAACTCTCACAAAACATCAAGACCCTACACAGGCCTCACTAACTATACATCACTTACTCAAATTACAAGATTGGTTCACACTATGGAAAATTCGACTTAATCATGACAAATCCAAACATATAACATTTACTCTTCGAAAAAACACCTGCCCTCCAGTTTATATTGACAACAATCAAATTTCTCAAACGGACACGGTCCTTTACCTTGGACTCATCTTCGACAGATGGCGATCATCTTAATATGGGGTCCGCATGTTAAAATGAAACGTAAGACACTTAACAAACGACTTAAACTACCTTACTCTCTTTTTTCTAAATCTTTAAAACTAAAACAGAAACTGAATACATATACATACTTACTTAAACCCATATGGACGTATTCATCACAAATATACGGTATCGCTAAAAAGACCAACCTACAAAAACTTCAAACGTTCCAATCAAAATTATTGCGACTCATAACAAAAGCACCTTGGTACGTGACTAACAAAACTCTACATACTGACCTCCACTTTCCAACAGTTTACCAGCATATAACGATCCTTTATCAACGATTTTACACAAATTTAAATGTAGATAATAACAGACATGGCCACAGCTGACACACCTCAGAACATGAGGAGGAGACTAAAAAGGCGTTGGATGAGGGATCTGCTTCCTTAGACAACCTAAGTAATTGGAACAAGTTAGGGAAGAGGGACTGCTGAGTACTTTTCTTCCCCATCCCTGTCATGTCATTATATCATGTATCGCCATCACATTTGCTGATTGTCAACAATAAGTTGACAGGCAACCGGATAACAGAGATTTGAGATGATATAAAAAGTACGAGTTCGCGTCCCGGTGCCGGAGGGGATTTTAAATTCCCCGCCCTCACCCCCCAAAAGGCTAGGTAGGGAAGAACAAAAAAAAAAAAAAAAAAAAAAATAAGTTGACAGGCGCAAATATATTTTTGATGGACAAAAAAAAAAAAGGTGTAAAAGTCTCTTTTGAACGTAATTATTGTAAAATTAGTAGTAAATGTATGACTGATTATTTAAAAAAATTCTCCCTTCTTCGCCTTTTAGGCTATACCAGGATTTTACACGGATCGGAGGATAAGGTGTGTGCTGTAGACATCACTATAGAAGTGAAAACACCAACAAGGCGCGATTAATAATCTGAAATATAAATTATAAATAATAGCTCATTGATAAAGTATACAGGTCCGATTTTTAGTTTTAGTAAAACTAGTTATCATTTGTTTTTTGACACTATTTTCTCACTTATCTATCCTCTAACACGGCGTCGCGTTAAGAAAAAAAAATTGAATAATAGCTCATTATCAAGAAGATGGAATGCTGAACATTTCCATAGCTTACAGTATGCAGGTCCGATTTTTAGTTCCTGAGATATTTTACCTCATTGTATTCTCCATATCTTCAATAAAACTCGTTATCATTTGGTTTTCGACCTTATTTTTTTTTCTTTTCGTCTCTCTAACGCGGCGTCGCGGTTAAGAAAAAAAATTGAATAATAGCTTATTACAAAGAGTATGAAATGATGAACATTTCTCTCACTAATTATATGCAAGTCCAATTTTCAGTTTTTCAGATATTTTAATCCATATACAGAAACACTTCAATTAGTCGACTACAGCCGACTTTATTCGAGTGTTACACATCGGAGATCTGACGGTTCAATCTAATTCACTCTCCACAAAAAAAAAATTCAAAACGCGTCTAAAGAAGTTTTCTCTCTCTCAAAAAATGATTGAACTATAATAATTTTAATAAAAACCTGTCAGATAAATGATAACATAAAGATTTATTTGATGAACTAAAGCAATCCGAAAGGGAACATGAGCCATAATTAAAATCACCCTGTAAACTTCAATACACTATAAAGTTGCTATAACTGGTCAGATTTAAAACCACGTTTAACGTTTATTACATTCAATAACCAACCTTTGTATTTGGCCAAAAAAAATTAAACCCTGTAAAACGTATGTTATACGTTTCAACATATGTAGAATCTGAAAAAAAATCTGCCTGTGCGCTTTTCGCGTTTTATCTCCAAGACTACTGGACCGATTGTTTTTAGATTTGGTATCAATGTCAAAGGGCACAAGAGGATCATTTTCGTTGGGCATTACCATCAGCCCTTTTCTTTGAAGATGGCGGCTGACATATCTATATCAATTTAGAATGGACGTATGTACCGACTAATACAACTTTGCTTGTCTTATCCCGGATGCTCTTAATATTTATATATATAAAATACGTCACCGAAAAGAATCTGGAAAAAATTAGGCTTGGTGCAAAGATATCCTGTTCTAAATATATTTCGCATGTTCTAATGCAAAGCTAATATCCTTTATTTTGATTTTTGGAAAGTTATACATCAACGTGAAGAATAGAGATTGTGTTTTTCTGAATCAGAGGCTCTGAAACGTAAAGAATAGTTGAAAACCTCACATCGAAAATTTGACCCGATCGCAATACTTTTCTTACCTAGTAGCGGTATGAAAGTAACTATTTTATGAAATTAAAATAACTATTTTTTATTAAAATTTTTTATTAAAATAACTATTAGTATGAAAGTAAAATAACTATTTTTTTTATTGATAAGATTGATAAATAGTTGATTTATCAATTTGAAGATTAGAGCATATAAATGCATACCAGATAGATCTTACGTTCTAAAAAATATAAGACCGCACAACATCCTGATTACGAAAAACACAGTATCTTAATATTAGTATTGTCCAAATGCGAGACCGAGACGAGTCTTGGTCTTGTAAACCTAATCTTGGCCAAGGCCTTAGTTTTGCGCAAGAGTCTCGCAAGAGTTACTTATTAGCTTATTGCTATAGAGATATTACTGTAATTTTTTAGAAAGGATAAACCTATGTAATATACATATAGTATCTAAAATTATCAAGCATTAGTGACTATTTTTCCTTAATTTTTATTTAAAAAATCGATTTTTTTTACCAGTCCTGGTCTTGGTCTTACAACAGTTAAGCGGCTATGGTCTTGGTCCTGCAAAGTGCAAGTGCAAAGTGCAAGACCAAGACGATTTTGGGCAACACCACTATGTCGGAAGTAGTTGAAAGGTACACCTTTGTTAATGAGGAAACCATTTGCTGTTACTGAATATATTGCATAAAATTAAGGAAATCATTGTCTAAGAGGTCTTTGAAGGTCTGTAAAAAAAAGAAATGTGATTACAGGAAGTCACGTGGTTACATTTAGTGGCTGTATAAGCGTTATTATTTAAAAAGAGTTATTATTTTGCTTGGGAAAAGTTTAATAAGACGTGGAAGAAATTGAATATATATATTCAGTTCTGGAAAAAAATAAAATAATATGAGGGTGGGACCTCCTGCAACAATGTAACACAAAAAAAGTAACATTTTAGATCTGATAAAAGTAACTGTTATTTTAAATTAACCGGTTACTAAAATACTTAACGGTTTCTTATCTCAAGCATGGAGCTCCAGCCGTATTACTGGAAAGGGATTTTATACTGTAAGAATTCCAGAGAGAAGAGGCAGACAATGCCCCAGGTAGCAGCACAGTGCCTGGAGAGAAGCAAGGTCACCTCACGACCTTGTCATACAAAAAGTAAAGTCCTCCCTTTATTAACATTCTCAAAGTAACTTTTGTTTTTGTTTTTTGGGATTAACGATAAATCAATCTATTGAAGATATTGGATGAGCTCATCTTCCATCTATAGTATAGATTAATTACATCTATACTGGTCAAGGCTATTGGCTCTATACTATAGTACTCTGGAGAAAGTTAATTACAGGAGTTAATTATTTCAGTATGACCAGCATAAGTATCATTACGATCTTGACAGCAAATGGTGTCTCTAGAAGCAAAGATGTAAAAACTGAGTTTAGAATAAACTATGGTTAAATTTAAACCACTCCTGCATAAGCGCAAACGTTACATTTTTATTAGAAGGGAAAGAGGATGAACCAAAAAAAGTGTCGGGAGTGTGTATAATGTATAAACATTACGTGTAGAAAAATTTCTTTTGAACATAATTTTGTAAAATTAGTAGTTAATGTAACACTGTTTATTTA
Organism: Nezara viridula; assembly: GCA_928085145.1. Lineage (NCBI taxonomy): Eukaryota > Metazoa > Arthropoda > Insecta > Hemiptera > Pentatomidae > Nezara > Nezara viridula. Next base: position 17,355,071 of record OV725081.1, read on the forward strand.
TTTTTATCTTCCCTTCCTCGCCTTTTAGGCTAAAGAAGATTTTTCCGGACCAGAGGATAAGGTGGGGTCTACTGGGAAGGAAACTCGTAATTATTTTATCATGAAAACTTATGTTTATCAGATTGCCTGGCAACGCGAGTTTTGCACTCGGTTCGGCCACCCTGCCCTCTTCTATAAATAAGAAATTAATATAATTTAAATATAAATTTATATACGAACATAATGTATATCAATAATATTTAAATATTTACCACCACAAGACAACGTCGATCCAATTTGTTCGTCTACTAAAGCTAACTGACAAATATAATATTTTCTCACAAGCCTTGTTTCTAGAGTATTTCTTTTTAAAAGTAGAAACAAAGCTGATATTCATTTTTCACATCTCGAACATCCCTTAAAAAGAATTTTTACAGCAATCGAAATCCCTCGATATTTTGTAACAACCACAACAATGTTGTAACTTCTAACACAAGTCCACTGATTCACACGAAAATTATTAGGGATTTAGGATATTTTATAGTACACAAGATAGTACAAACCCGACCTCCGTAAACATATAAGAATTAACAATATTAAATAAAAATGTTTTTCTTAATTTCTAGCTAAAAAAGGAATTAAATTCAAAAGTTAAAAATATGGTTGGAAGAGCAGTAATTCAACTTGAATTTGGAGAAAATCCTAAGCAGTTATGAATCCTTTCATTGACGAAAAAAAAATAAAAACCCAAAACCTAACTTGCTTTTTCATAAAAAATATACTTGACCTAATTCATTTGAAGCTACTTTTCATTTTTGTGGTTTATGATACATTATAAATCATCTAATAGCATAGTGAATATTTTCTTCTTTTTCTGCACAACAAAATAAATCGATTAGTATGTAATAACCTACTAATCCGGGCAAAACAAAGGCTAAAATAAATAACATGTTTGAAATCATATAAATTTTTTTTTCGACTACTAGAGCCCATTGGAATGAACGCCGGGACTGGTATTTAATATTATATGACCTAGTATCAACAAAAATTAATTTAGTTCAAATCGGAGTCCCACTGACCATAAGGTAGGGATGGCCATTGATAGTGGATATTATCGAAATATCGACATTTTCCTTTCGATAGACGATATTTTACAATCGATAGTATCTAATTCGATATTATCCACTATGGATATCGTCCCTTCGTTATTTTATTATTTTAATTTAAAAATAAAAATTAAAACTCTAGGAATTGTACATGAATCTGATCGTTAGAAACAAAATATACTCATCTTTTGAAGTGTGTAGTAGCGAAAAATAATTGTCCAAATTTGTTAGTTAGAACATTCTCAAACCAAGCCCACGAATTGTAAAAGAAATCTGCGTAGTACGCAAATAAATTAGCACTTTGCTGAATCCGATCTATGAATGAATGGAAGGCGTAATTAGTTGAATGGAAATTTCTAGAAAATACTGAGGATGATGAAGATGGACAGCAACTAGACAATTTTACTAAGGAGAATTGACATTTTCATTAACTAATTTAAAGATAATAATAATATCTTTCTGTATGCACCTATGTTTTAGAGAATTAATATTTATATTTCAAAAATGTTATAATATCGATAAAAATATAGACTATCGATATTTTGATGGTATCACAGGCGGATCTACGGGGGGGGGGGCTTTCGGGCTGAAGCCCCCCCAAATGGTAAAATGTATCCATGTTTTACAGAAAAAAATATTAAAAACTATCTCTTAAAGTATTATTGTTCGTGTAATTACATTTAAAAGGACTTTAGGAATCACTTAAACACCATTTCATATAGGTAGTTAGTTTCTTTCAGTTGTTCTAAAGTAATTATCGTTATTTTTATGAAAAAAAAGAAGCTTTCGAGCTGAAGTCTCCCCTCCTCAAAATTAAATCCTGGATCCGCTAGTGCTGGGCGGTGTTATTTACATCTAACATAAAATACAATATATAGGTCGCTATTTTTCGGAGAAAAATAGAAAAAACGAAATTGAAGAAGAGATTAAGGTTAGACTGAAGGCGGGAAATGCTTGTTATTTTTCTGTGACAAAACTACTTAGTTCGCGCCTCTTGTCCCGGAACTTAAAAATTAGAATCTATAAAACAATTATCTTGCCTACAGTTCTTTATGGATGCGAAACTTGGCCGCTTACATTAAGGGATGAGCAGCGTCTTGAGGTTTTTGAAAATAAAGTATTGCGCAGAATATTCGGACCGAAGAAGGATGAGTTAACCGGAGAGTTCAGAAGGTTACACAACGCTGAATTGTGTGAGCTGTATCCGGGTAATATAATTGAGGTAATTTCATCGCGGCGAATCAAATGGGCTTGTAAAGTTGTTGGGCTTAGTAACGAGAGAATTCCTAAAAGGTTAATATGTGCGGTGCCGAATGGTAAGCGTCCGAGGGGTAGACCGAAGCGAAGGTGGGAAGATTGCATTAAAGCCGATCTGAAGGGACTGGGTTTGGACGGCGAACGGTGGGGGAAGATGTGTAATAAGCGATTGGTGGTGTCGGCATCGAACCTTCGGGTTCGCTAAGCCTTTTATTATTATTATTATTTTTCGGAGGGAGCAGGCGGGTGTAGATACCAATCTACCAGCTTCGTCTCTCTAAAAGTATTCTTGTTCGTGTAATTATATCTAATAGGACTTCAAGGACCACTTAAACACCATTTCATATAGGTAATTAATTTCTTTATTTTTTTTTCAAATTAATTATCGTTATATGTATATGAAAAAAAAATCTTTCGGGCTGAGCCCCCCAAAATTAAATCCTGGATCCGCTAGTGGATGGTACCGATAGTTATATGACAATATTAATATCGCTAATGGGCCTTCGATATCCTATTCCTACTGTAAGGTCCCCTAGTAATTTCGAAAAAATAATTTAATTTATAAAGGTTCATCGATGGTTGCAAAACTCTTGTACTCGCGATGAAGACAATACGTTGTTTATGCCGTTCATCCAGTAAATAAGACAAAATATGGACTCCTCGAAGGAACAGCCAGTTATCGCCGTTCCTCTCGGATTCCTGACAGGAGATTCCTCCAGGAGCTGAAGGACACTAATGATGGAGCATGGAAATGGCTATGACCCAGGCAGCCTGGCAAATTAGAGCGTTGAGGCTACGATTATCCAAACTGGTCCCGGGTACATCAACCTCTCCTCCATCTCGATAGTAGCTCTATAATCGATAGTAGAAAATTAAAAAGTGTTCATCAAAACTCTGATTTTTACTAAATTTGTCAAAAGCTGAGACATTTTACTATAAATGGTCCTGAAGTTGGAAATGAGTTGCCAAGGAGAAAAACTTATTAGAACGTATAGCATCAAATCCTGCGTTCACTATGTATCAAAAGTTTTAATATAGGTCACTTACCCCACTCGAAATTGGTAATTGATAACGAAGGTATCTGTGATTTTAAATGTTTCAACAGTATGGGTATCATATCTACTGCATTATTCTTGTTTGGAGTCTGCTATGTACAGTACAAGAATCTTTTCCATCTCTCAGCAGCATAGGTATAAGAGAAACGAGAAGTTAAAAGAAACAGAATTTCATGAGGAAATAACGAATCCCGATTTTTAATATATCTACATTAAAACTGTTGGTACTCGTTGGACGCGAAATTTGCTGCTCTACAACTTTTATTCTATGATTATTTTCACTTAAACCCATTTCCAAGCCGCAAGACCATTTATGATAATTCGTCTTAGATTTTGATAAATTTTGTAAAAATCAGCGTCCGTTGACCATGGTAATCGACCATACCTATAAACTAAATTATTAACTTCAGGTATTCGTTCAATGCAAAATTTAACGTATTTTTTTATTGAATATTAATACATTCTGCCACATTAAAGGGCATTAATATCAATGCTACACAAATCAAGAATCATGAATTCTATAAAGAGTACGTTTTGAGTTATGAAGTTTTGAGTTAATGCACCGTTAAGAAGTTATAGATGAAAAACAAATATATCGAAAAATGTGGCTTTTTGGCTGTAAAGTTTTCCCTTGGTGCATTTTTTTTACACGTTGAAACCCATATATGCGAATTAAAAAAATTAAAACTTTCCACATTTTAGCAATTAATTTTCTGTTTCGATACTCAAGTTACTGACAGACTAATAAATATAAAATCAGAATTATGAGCACATTATTGAATTAAGATATTTTCAAATTAAATTAGGCCTCCTTTGATTAACTCAAATATTTTAATACATCAACTTTCTACCATAGTTTAGAAGAGGACAGTGCTGTGCAAGTTGTTCTTATAAAGGTTTGTGGAGGCACATTTTTACATGGTTATAAATTCCTGAGGGCAGTTTTTGTTTCAATTTGGGAGAGCATCCACAAAAGTGATTATTGGAAACATATGAAATAGATAAAACTAGTGAATAAATTACAGTTATTACAAATATAGTTTTATTTGTTGGGAGGAGGGAGGTAGTATGCACTTCCGAAATAAAAGATTAAAGTTTTGAAATGTTTAAAGATAACTTTAGTGTAGTAACTTCAGAGTAAACGAAATTTTTAGTTTATTTCAATACATTGGCTACCTTCGCAATCTGATCTAGATAAGACAACGAATAATCTAGATAATACACTGTGGGAAACAGTCTTCTCTCTTAAGAAGACTCCTGTCATTTATTAGTAGTGGTTTCAAACGAGAAACTGCTCTGACTGTAAGCTATATATAAGAAAAAGAAATATAATTTATAATAAACAAACGTATAAGTTTGACTAGGATATCCTAATTTACTATTCAAGCATATCTATAAAACACAAAATGGCAACATAATATATAGGGTGTGTCAGAATTAAGTGGCAAAAATGAACTAAGGACCTCAAAACAAGGAAAAAAAGATCTGAAGGTATGTTCGCAAACGCTTTGTTTAGGAGATATTCACACCTAAAGGTTTTCGTTGTTATGAATTATTTACGTTATATGAAATAAATAAAACCTATTTATTTGTTTTAACTACTTTATTTATTAAATGTAAACATTACTATTCATATTAAATGTTGTTCAAAGTGAAGGTATGTCCGCTAACGCTTTGTTTAGGAGATGGATTAGATAGAATACTAATATGGCCTTTCATCCCCAATTGTATAAAAACTATTGGCAAAATAAGGATGTTGCCTTGAAAACTCTCAAGAACATTTATCAGTTTGTAAGAGGCTTTCGAAGAGCACTCATCATTATGCCTTCCATTTATGAATATGCCAATATAATGTTTGTATACAGTTTATTTGGGGTGATATTAAACAAAAAGTCTATGCAAGTCCGCTCAATGACGATTCCTTACGAAAAAGGATAATTGAATCTTGTGAAACAATAACACATATCCAGTGCCGGTCTGCCACTGCTGCTGTTGAAGAAAGATGTCTTACTGCTCAAGAAAATCACTTTGAACAACATTTAATATGACTGTTAATGTTTACATTTAATTAATGAAGTAGTTAGAACAAATAAATAAGTTTTATTTACTTAATATAACGTAAAGAATTCATAGCAATGAAAATATTCAGGTGTGAATATCTTCTAAACAAAGCGTTGCGGATAAACCTTCTGAGGAATGTTCTGAAGAATTTTTTTTCTTTTTTTGAGGTCCTTAGTTCATATTTTCAGTTTGGCCACTTAACCCTGAAACAGCCTGTATACAAAATACATTTTTATATTCATTTCATTTACAATAATTTTATTTATTTTTTTGTTATTATATCTTCTTAGAATATTTGAGTTATGTTTTCAGTACCTCACTGAAAAGAGAAACGAGAAGGGAATGAGGTAATAGACGGAAGCAGATTGATGTACTGTCTCCGAAAGGTTCCTCCCATCTTAGCTTTCTCCCGGTCGGTCGGAGTCCCAAGTCTTGGAGGGGGGGCATCTTATCACCTGAGGGCTTAGCGACCAGTCCTCGAGATACCAGGGGGTTCTCTGAAGGAATTCAGGTTCATTGAGGATTCTCCTTCATTCTTGTAACGCTTTATTGGTAAGAAAAAAGCACTTTCAAAATTAATTGCGAAATTATGAATAACTATCCAAAGATGGATAGAGTAAATCACAACTCAAATTAATATTTTAATTAAATAGTGTTTGATGTTAGGTAATAATTGAAAAAAAAAAAAATGCAATCACACAGCCTCTCTAAATTACAGGTAAAAACAAACCGACTCGTCAAAGTTCATCAATAGAGAGAAATAAGGCCAAATCACTTCGCGACATCCGAACATATACTGAAAGAAACGGGAAGTAATATAGTTAAGGAAGATTAATATTAAGCAGCTGATCATTGTAAAAAAAAAAAAAAAAAATGAGAACTAATACACTTAAAAAAAGTAAGGTGTGTGACGTTAATTAATCATATGAAATGTAAATTATAAATACTAGCTTATTATAAAGAAGATGAAATGTTGAACATTTCCATCGCTAATAATATGCAGGTCCGATTTTTAATTTCTGAGATATTTTAATCCATATCTTCAATATAACTGGTTATAATTTGGTTTTTGATACTATTTTTTCCTTTTCACCAGTCTAACACGGGGTCGCGTTAAGATACAATTTTGAATAATAGCTTATTACAATGAGGATGAAATGGTGAAAATTTACCTCGCTAATAATACGTAGTTCCGATTTTTAGTTTTTGACATATTTTAATCCATATGCAAAATCATATCAATTAGTCGACTCCAGCCGACTTTATCCGACTGTTACACATCGGAGATCCGACAGCCCAATCTAATTCACTCTCCCAAAAAAAAAGTGCAAAACACGCTTTAAGAAGTTTTCACTTCAAAAACGTGTATTCAACAGTCAAAATACATGAGTATGACAAAAAAATTTATATACAAAAAAAAAAAAATTGCACAGAAGAAGGTTATAATAAAAATGGCTGATCACGGGACTTAGTAGAGATCCAAATGTGGCACGAAGTCCAACAAGTTTGGAGGCGTCTGTCCTAAGCCATATCGAACGTGAAGGCGATTCCGATAATTTTATTTATTTATTTTGAATATAAATAACAACGTTAATATTTGTTAGCCCATCAACACTTTCACTTGTGCTATTTTATTTTTTCGCATCATGTTAGCATTTGATGGTTATTACAACACTAAATATCGTATAGCTCCCTCCCCGCCATAGAGATAAATGTCAAATGCCACCTGCCAGGAATGTATCCTTGGTCCTTGGTCCTGCCACTTTTACAGAATAAATAGCCCGAGTCCTTATAAGAAAGGCTCAAGGACGCTACGCTATAATTTATCCCTCGCTTATCTTCTCGTCGCTTGTGTTATTAAGCTTGTTATTCCCCCTTGCTATTGCATTTTCATATGCACTTTAAATATATTTACATTATATATATATATATATATATATATGTATATATATATATATATATATATATATATATTTATATATTTGTAAGTGCGTGCATATGTGCATATGTGCATAATTAGTAGCTATTGAATTTGCAATGATTCATTCTTCCAAAATAAGTTCAGAATACTCTAAGTACCTTAACCATTTATTATAAGTTGAATATGTTCTTTAACCAATAAAATTGAAAATGTAAAAAAATCAATTATATTCAAAAGAAGCTTTCGGAAAAAAAAAAACATTCGAAAACAAATAAACCAAAGGTAGCCAGAAGGAGGAGGGGTAGGAAATTTATGGGGGATGCACATTTGACAGGATTGTGATTTTTTGGAGGGAATGATATTTTTGGGGGTTTCAATTAGAAGAAACTTTCAAATCATAGAACAAGAAAACTTTTGGCTCTGCTCTGTGGAAATTGGTCTTTGACGACGAGTTGCTGGGGTGCTAGAACAACTGCATACGTAGATGACCTGGCTGTTGTAATGAATTCGAAAAGCAGGGCCAGATTAAAATATGAAGCTGAACGTTGTGCCAACCTGGTAGAAGGATGGTGCGAGAGAAAGAAGTTGAGGATGGCGGGTTTCAAGATTCAGGCCATCCTCTTGAGAGGCAAGACCGATAGAGCACACCATATAATCTTAGTGATACAAGGTTCAAGAATACGTCCAGGTGAATTTTTAAAAATTTTTTTCGTCTAAATGAGTTTGACACCAATCTCGGAATTAGGATTGAAAAAAATTCAACGTGACGTCTCACTTGGATTATTTAAGGAATAGGATGGCCTTAACCCTTAATGGTCTCAGTCGCATAGGGGCCTTAGATATCCAGCAACTATGTCCATTTATAAAGGAGCAGTTGTTGGTACCTAAGATACGCGCCCTCTGAATGGTACCGGAATCTCTGGTACCGTCAGAAGTGCAGGTTGGCAACAATCCAGCTGATGGCCCTGTTTAGAGTAACCAGGTCATACAGAACTTTGTCTCATAAGGTGGTGCAGGTCTAAAGAGAAGGTATTCCTCTCGACCACCTCCTGCGGGAAGACCTTTTTCGGCACAGTATTAAGAGGGATGGCTTGGCGGATTTACCAGCGAACAATCGGGAGAGGATTTGTGAAGACCCCAGAAGATGGAAGATGATCCTCCGGGAGGATACATTGGAACAAAGGAATCGGCGATGGGTGACAACCCCAAATGGGTCCGCACTGATCAAGTTTTTCCCACTGTTGGATCGCGCCTAGAAAAGGCATAGTCCCGGACTGCTGGGTCTCACAGATCCTCAAGGAGCATGAGGGTTTCAGAGCGAAACTTTTTAAACACGGTAAAAATATCGATCCCTTATGCCCCACTTGTGGAGTACCAGAAACCTCTGAGCACATCCTTGTAGCCTGCATCAACTATGAGGCACTAACAGCCAAATTGATGAGGGAGACAGGGCTCTATATTTTAACAGAAAGAAACTTTCCTGAACCGATAGCTCAACGAAATTACCCGCACTTTAAAAGCTTTGTATGCGGGTGAAAAGAAGCTGTGGGCCCAACCCACTTCTCCCTGGGTAAGTGTGAAGAAGCAGTACCTGGAAGGCCGCTGAACAGGACAGGAGAAGAAGATTGAGAAATATGAAATCTAAGAGAAAAGTGAATTAAGCAGGCTGTGTGCACAGCACTTTATCATAATGTAAAAAGATAAACTTGCACAGTGATTTGTTATGCAGGAATGTGTATCAAGTCACTGCTGCAAACTCCCGTATTTCCTTAAAGGCAGGGTAGAGAGGGAAAATAAAATAAAATAAGAACAAGAGAAATAAATATCAAACCGACCACAGTAAGTTTAATTTTAAATGAACTGCAGGTACAAATTTTGTAATTCTAACATCACTTGCGATGTTTTTAAAATAGGAAATAAATATTTTGGAAAAGGAGAATCCCTCATCGATCTTGGGTAGAATGGGCATTTCTCAATAAACAAATGAAGGAATGGAAATACAATCGTTTAAATTTTGCTTCTCTAAAATTTTCTTTTTATACTTTAAGTGATTAATACTCAATAAATAATACGACTTCAATAATATTAATAATAATGAACAATACGTTTTCTTTTCGAAAGCGTATTTTTTTAAAGTATTGAATGGAATTGATACCGACTTGATTGTTGGTTGACCAATCCATAATAATTTAACTTTCAAATATGCGCCAAATCAAGCTTGCTATTTTTGAGATATATGCTTATAATATAAAACACGTTCGCTTTGTATGTAAAAAATTACAGTATAATATATTTCACCAATCGCCCACTTTTACCCAATTATAGTTAACTGATCCCAATTACATAGGAACATATAGTTATGAACCCACACTATGTTTAAAAATTTCATGAAAATAAGATTAAGATGTTATATGGTCGTCACATGGATTTGACAACGTATTAATCCCCCGCCTTTTATCCGGGTCCAAGAAATCCCGGTAAAGCCCAAAAAAACAAAAAACAGATTTGGCAACTGGCATGCATGGAACCAAATTTGTTTCTTGAGGTCTGTTAAACCTAAAAGGCGAAATTTTCAATTTTGAGAGCAGTATTTGCTTAAATTTCGGCACGAATACAACAAACATTCCCTTTTTTACTTAGGGATAAAGCAAAATAGACAGAATCCATTTAATAAATACGTTTCAACAGAAAAGTACAAAATTTGTCGGAGAGCTTAGAAGAACTATTTTTCGCAAAAAATATTTTTGAACTCGAATTAGTGATCGAGTGAGATTTTTTAAGCCCTCCCCCCTCTCTCCTACAAATATAACTACTATGATTCAATTTAATAACAGGTTTTTTTTTTACCTTCTTTCCAGTGTTTCACTCTTGTCATCAGTCTTAGAGCTCACCTGTAAATAAAAATATGATTAGCTAAAATTCAAGGAGTAGGATTAAAAAAAAAAAAAGAAATAAAAAATATAAATACAATTATAATAAAAAATGTTTAAATACCAACTAATGAAAACAATTATAGCAGACTTGATATATATAGAACGGGAAAGTATAACTCACAAGTAGAAATTTTTTTCATAAATCCAGCGCTAGAATTAATTAATTTTTAATTATTTAGGTTATGAAATTTTAAAACTAACAGAATTAAGTTGACAATTTTTGAGGGAGGGCACATTTGGACGGGGTTATGAAATTCAGGAATGAAAAGTTTCAAACCATGGAACAAGGGAAAACATGAAGCAAGTGTAATTGTATATTATATAAATTTTACTTTTGCTTGCTGTGTTTTTAAGAAGAGAAGATCAATAAAATATCATGGGAGGAGATAAAGAGGTCCATGCATTATATTCTTTCGTGGAATGAACACCTCAGTAATAGTAGAGAATATGTTAACAATAGTTTATGACATATGTAAAGTTGAAGAGACTACATTTGCTGAAGCTCTTAGCGAAGATTAGAAACAGCAAGACAAGCATCCTTGGTACAGACCTCTTTTTATCAAATTATTAACAACCAGCTGAAACTTCGTAAATAGCATCATCTCATAGTAACCTACAAATATAAAAAAAAAGTGGCCTACAAAATTATTGGGCCGTTTGGCCTATATAACCACGTTTTTTTTTTTTTTGACATTTTGGTGTTGGATGTCACGCCAAAATGCTCAATATTTTTGTAGGCCACCTTTTATTTTGTGATCATATTATATTACGATTCAAGTGGAAAGTTAATGGGTAATCATGAGGTTTTAGTTATCAAATAGACATTGTTTGCCTATCTCCAGATTGAAAACGCACCAATTAAGAGAATTTTACCAATTAAAATATTTGTAAGTTGCGATGAGATGAAGCTATTTAAGAAGTTTCCAGCGGGCATTAATAATTTGATAAAAAGAGGTCTTGTTACCACGAACTAATAGCTTTGAAAACAAAAATTATCTTGGTTCATTGCTTAAATTTCTAATATATTACTAATATAGTACAATATGAATGTATTGTTATATTAGACTAGAATACAATAACATTATCAGGAGTGGAATGGAGAAGTGACAATACAGTGTAGATAGACAATGAGGTAAGGGACTCAGATGAAATGTTTGGCAGCGATCCATAGTTGTGACCTTTCCTGCAGTTGGTTCATCGGCCTCTCCTCTCTTCCATCTTATTTACAGTTCAATCCCACCTCTCTTCGTAAATAAACATTAGCATTAAATCCACGAATTATAATTCTTTGGGAATATTCAAAAGGTGTTATTATAACAACAATATAATGACGATGGGCTCATTACAAGTATACAAGGAGGAAAACTTGTTTGAAACAGTAGCGAATCAAGGAGTTAATTTTCAGAGTTTTTTTTTAATATAACGGTAATTAATACTACTAATATTAATTAATATTCTTCTTCTTCTTATCTGACATCAAGACCCTCTTATTAATTAATATTACAGTCACAATATCTGACATAGAGAGGATTGAAGTGCACTAGCGGATCCAGGATTTAATTTTGGGGAGGGGGCCTCAGCCCGAAAGATTTTTTTTCATATACATATAACGATAATTAATTTGAAAAAAAAAGAAAGAAATTAATTACCTATATGAAATGGTGTTTAAGTGGTTCTTGAAGTCCTAATTAAATATAGTTACAAGAACAAGATTACTTTAAGAGATAGTTTTTAATATTTTTTTCTGTAAAACATGGTTACATTTTACCATTTTGGGGGGGGAGCTTCAGTCCGTAAGCCCCCCCCCGTAGATCCGCCTGTGACGATACCTAATCTAACAAGAGTGGGAAGACGGAGATTCATTTGGTGGATCCGTTATGAAATAAATTTCAACCTGCCCAGGCAGGATTCGATGTGGCGGCAGGCTCATAACCGATCTTGGAGGACAAAATTCATTTAACATAATTTTCAACTAAAAATCATGTATATAATATAAATACAATTAAGATGAAACAAAATCGTCAGAATTTACTGTCAAGAATTTTTATTTATTCTTGATAGTAAAACCTGACAATTTTGTATCTTACAAACAGTTGATCAGTCGACTAATTACCCATCTCTAAAGTTATAAATAAAATTGTTATAGTCTTCATTAATTCAATATAAATATGATGTATTGTGAAAAATTAAAATTTAAAATTATAATCTCTAAGAATTGAAAAAAAAAAATTAAAACTATTATTGAGGTATTCAAATCTTCAGCTTGTAAGTTCCTCAACCCCCTGGATCCGTCAGTTTCTATTGATATGGTCTCAAACTGGAGGGATGATCTTTACAGGGGTGTTATCATACATTTTTATGCGATTTTGGAATGAAAAAGTTCCAAGTTCAATCCAAGAGACAAGAGAAAAAGCATGGATGGACAAGACTACAGCAAGTTTAATTTTATATAATCTATAATTTTTCCAATTCTACTTTTGGTAGCATGTTTTTAAGAAGAAATGAGTAATAAAAATTCTTGGAAAGGAGAGGGAATAGATTTAGGCACCACCAACCTGGGGATGGGCACCCCTGGCTCTATCAATGCTATGAGCTGCCTCTTTGGGATGATAGGATTCCAACTTTTAAAATATCTGGCGATAGTAAATATTGACTTATTATCTTTTATTCGCGTATGGACATTGATAGATTTATATTTATATACGATATTATTTCTCAAAGGTTTTAATTTATTGAGGAAGGAGATGGTCCAGGGTGGCGGTCATAAAGAGGATAAATAGTGGCAAAACCATTTTATTAAAAGCCAATGTTTCTACCCGACTTAGGTCTTCTTCAGGGAGGTGTGTTCAGCTAGGAGTTTCACTTAGAATTCAGAACTTAGAACTCAGTTTTTATTTATTCTTCATCAAATTCAATAATTGAGTTAAATTTTTTTTTTATTCCTTAAAGACATTTACAACTGTATTAAATAAATACACCAAGTGAATTTGAACATAATGTATATAATGACATGAAAACACTTGCTGAGTAACTACCCAATGGTAGCACTCTAATGATATGTTTACATTAGGAGATCACGGGGCCATCTTCTTTTCAGACGCCTCGGAGGGTTATCAGGAATTGAAGAGGAAGCAGGGTTAGAAACGAGAGGGTTGGGATGATTCTGAAGTTTATTATGGAAGGATAGGTATCTGGACTGGGCCAGATGAGTTTAAATTTTGAAAATTATTTTCTCCTATAGGTGTGAAAATAATTAAATTCTCTATAAAAGTCAGAAAAAAATGTTTAATGAAATTATAGTGTAAAATTAAGTAAATTCCTTTTATGACAGGGAAGAATACATTTTGCTTCATTTTGTCGATTATAATGGTTAATTCAAAATAATAGACAAAACTCTATGTACAAATTATAATAGGCTGTATATTTGCTCAAAATGTAATTAAATTCATGGAGAGAGGAGAATGGAAGTGGTATGTACCATTGCTAGATGTACCATTGTAAATGCACGAAAGTGTTAACCTAAATTTTTATTTAAGTAAACGTTAGCGAATGCAACGTACGTGATTTTCCTCAACTAACATTAAATACTTCTAGGGAGTTAACACAAAGTCAACAGTAATCTTCAACACTACAAAACAAACAAAAATTTTGTTTGTTCGTGATATAATAAACGTGCATACTTAACGAAATTTATTGATTCAATAGAACGTAAAAAAAAAGTCTGCCAAGTGAGGCCTTATAGTATATTATAGTAATAGTATAGCTTCCTCACCATTTTCATTGGATCCACACTCTCCTCAAGATCTACTACTACTGATATTACTTTTACTAATTTTCACTTTTCTTCGAGCTTTGAGCTTCTGAAGGTTTCTGAAATATCGCAATATCTTAGATAATACAATTGCGAATGCGCACCCGGAATTACTGTACGGAATTCAATAAATGGATACAGAATTATTATTTTACCAACCCCTACCTTTCTTTCAACTTTGAGCATCATCGATTGAGCTTTTTCTGAAATATTGGCATACCTAACAAAATACATTTGCGCGTGCGATCCGAAAATATTTCATGCAATTTAATAAAATTGATGTGGGACCATTTCGGCACTAATCCGCAAAAAATGCGAGTGGAAATTTTCGCAAGTTTTTTTTTAATTTCACGCAGCAATATAAACTTTTTTTACCTTCGGTAGTGAGGAAGCAATAATAGATGAACTGAAAAGCAATCATCATACAAGTATAAAAATTCTTCTTAGTTTGACCGACAAAATCGAGATTGATAAAATTATTCCACTTTAAATAGCTTTCATCACTATATCAACTGATAGATTTTTATTTTAACTCTAGATCTTGGACTCTTACCAAGAATACTGATTACCAAACGGGAATCCCAAATGTATTTGGAAAATTATTTAAATATTTTATTTTTTCTCCACAACGTTGCCAATAGGTCAAAATAAAATAACAGCACTTATTTATAACGTTTTTATATGCTTCAGGGATGCTTTCAAATCCTCTTCAGTATTTAATAATCCCCATTATTGGGTGATTTAATGTAGGGATAAAAAGTTTGGTCAATGACTTATTTTTTTTTTTTTTTAACTTTTATTATGATATTTACAACTGTATTAGTATGAATACATCTAGTAAATTTGTACAAAGAAATATTATTACATGAAACACTCTTGTTGAGAAACTACCCACTGGTAGCACTCTAATAATGACTTATTAGATAACATATTAGATATTGAAGACGGGAACAAAACATCCCCGAAACGTAGAAATAGAAATAATAATGGGACAAGATTGCGAAGGGAAAATGTATCTGGAATATTGTTCTCAGCATATTAATCAGCATATAATCTGTCCGAGTATTTTTCCTTGTTTTTCTCTCAAGTATAGGGATAATCTTTTAATTTAATTTTAGAACATAGTTTAATATTAATATTTAAAAAAAAAATGTGTATTTATAGTTTCATATGTATTTATTTATGTATATTGTTGATAATTTTAGAATTTATATTAATTTTATAATTGGAACTATTTTAACTATATGATTTTACCGAATATGATTTTTAATTTATCTTTAAGAGTGTTGTAACATTTGCAATGTAGTATAAAAAGGAATGAATTTGTATTTCCATAAGGATAATAATGTTCGTTATTTTATAATTAGACTGCATTTGTATAGGGTTCTTCCCTTAAAACAAATAAAGGTTGATTGATTGATACAGGTCAAGAATATAAACTAACGAATTCATTTTTATTTGCATTTTCAAAAACCCAATCAATCAACATCAAATTAAGAGTTAATCAATCGTCCAATTTATTAAAAAGATAAATATTTAGATATTAATCATTATGATTAAGTGCTCCACAATGTAAAAATAATGGTTTCAAAGGCCAAAGTTAAATAATAAAGCAGAGGTCTCTTTATGTTCTTTATGTTTATACATTATCCAAGGTGAACAAATTAATAATAATAAATATAGGTAATTTTTACTATTAGAATTAATAATTATTAATTTATTATTAATTATTTTATTATTAAAATTTTTATTTGTTTATTTAGGTTGAATCACTCTAGCAATAATCAAAGAGAAGCAAACAGCAACACTAAAATATCTGGTGCGCGCAACACACAACTTTCACTTACCGCTCTACTTTGAATAAAAATTATTTTCTGACAATGTTGGGCTGTTATAAAATTTTTGATGTGCATTTTAAACGGAGCTATAGATTAAAGTTTAAAAATCATTAGAACCGTTAAAATTACAAAAAATCTAGTTTCTCCATCTGCTTTTATAAACCACGTAACTTCAGTGTCTGAACCTTTCAGTTGACAGAATGACTAACTCCATTTCAACATTTTTCAGTAATGTCATTTTAGTGATATTTCTAGTTTAAAAAATTATATCTACACAGACAGTGAGTAAGTTTACACCAGAGTATGTGATTGCAGTGTTGAAATATAGAACTGTAAATAAAGGTATAAATTTTATCACTAGAAACATCACTTATTTTTTTAATTCATTGTTATATTTACAACTGTATTATAAAAAAAAATACAACTAGTAAAAGTGCACACAGTAATAATACAATCACATGAAATCGCTTGTTGAGAAACTACCCATTGGTAGCACTCTAATAATGTATTTACATAAGTAGATTACGAGGCCATCTTCTTTTCAGACGTTTCGGGGCGTAAAAAGTTAATAATAAAGAATGTTGATATTGGAGTTAGTCATTCTGTCAACCTAAAGGTTCATGTACGCATAGAGAAATTTAAAGCATTTTTCTATTTTTCTCCAGTTTCCAATTATCATATTTTTTCAAACTTCATATTTAGCCATTTTCTATAATTACTGTCAACAAAAGAGAGTTCATTCTTTTTAAATGATCCATATTAAAGGTACTTTAGGGGAAGCCATACACGAACATTCGACATTTAAGCTCTGTAAAGTGACATCAATATTATATACCACCTCAATAAGACCTCAATGATATACACCACTTAATTATACAATGATACACCGAGTTTAATCAAAATCGTTATAGAAAATTGTAAAAATGTGTTACACCGTTGGTATAAAGTGGCACTTCCGGTCAGCCGATTTTAACGGAAAGGTTGCTGGCACATCAGAACTATATAAAAACCTTAAATAGGCAATTTCAGTTTCGTACGTAGTCTGATGAACGGCTACGATTTAATTTATTTTTTTAAAATTATTTCTCAATTACAGCATTAAAATTTATTTAGTAAAATTAGTTTTAAACATACAAATAGTACATCACTATGATTAAAAGAATCAAATCATTTCTAGGTTTAGAAACTAGGATTTCTACATAAAAATCTTAAAATGTATCGCGAAACAGCAAAAGGAAATATAACAAGACACTATAAAAGAACAATCTCCATTGAAGTTGCATTTATGAAAAAATAAATAAATTATACAATAGTAAATAAATAAAATAAATAATTGAAGTTATTGTAATAAATGTATACTACACAATAGTGGATCGAGCCATTACGCGACATTCTATAAAGGTAGTGTTATTGGTTTATATTATCTATTGAAGTGCATGCAATGTATTATCTTGACAGGGACCTTCTCAATCCCTGACTCATTGCATCGATATCTAATAACATATATTCTCATAATCTCAAATCGTTTAAGTTATTTCGAATAACAAATATGGGTGAGGCTGCGATATTTTTTTTCGAATGGGAACAGCTGTATTGTCGGTTAAACTAAAACCGAGTGTTTTCAGGAACCTTTTACACTCTGAAATTTTTATCAGACGAAAACATTCAGATTTTCTGCCGTGAATGAATACGGAGTAAGCTATTTACACTAAGATGATTCTTTTAAGTTCCATGACGATTTTAATTAAGTTTTCCTTTAGTTTCTATCATAAATAATTATTATTAGAAAATCAGAAAATTTACAGCTATAATCAGGAATCTAAATATTAATCACCAATATATATATAGGAAGAGAGAGAGAATAGGAATGATGGCCTTATACCGTGAACTCCACTATAGAGTCACGATGTGATTTTCCAGATTTTCAATATATAAGGTTCTAGTGCGAAAGCTGACTCTAAGCAGTCATAATCCATGGATCTAGACCGATTTGCCACTGTCCTTGAACTCGAGTGGGTCAGTGGAAAAGGCACTGCCAGATTAGTGTTAAATGGAGCTATGTGTGGTCTTCCGCTGCACCATCTAGACCATCATTCGTTGTAACGTGATGTTGGGTGAGCCCTCCAGCCTATCTAGTTTTAGAGTGCTACCAGTAAGTAGTTTCTCAACAAGCAATTTCATGTTTTTATTTTCTATTATAACATTTACTGAATGTATTTTTTCTTAATACAGTTAAAAATATCATAAATAAATAATTTTAAAAAAAATGAGCTACTCAATAGCTATTTTAAAATCTTAATTTCAAAACATTTTGTTACTTTAGCACTCGGGAATAGTTTTTGAACAATTTCTTCTTATTTAATAAAAACAGGACTACCTTAAGAAAAACACAAAATTGGTCTTAACTCCTTTACCTTTCGGAATCGGCCCATGACTCAAATAAACTTTTTTTTGGAAATTTTATCTTGGCGAGTTTGGCAATTAATAACTGAGACAAGCTCTCTCTCTCTCTCTCTCTCTCTCTCTCTCTCTCTCTCTCTCTCTCTCTCTCTCTCTCTCTCTCTCTCTCTCTCTCTCTCTCTCTCTCTCTCTCTCTCTCTCTCTCTCTCTCTCTCTCTCTCTCTCTCTCTCTCTCTCTCTCTTCTCTCTCTCTCTCTCTCTCTCTCTCTCTCTCTCTCTCTCTCTCTCTCTATCTATATATATATATATATATATATATATATATATATATATATATATATATAAACAAAGGTATAGGTATTTTGTAAGATAAACTTCATGTAAATGATAGGACATCAAAGTTTATAAAACCATTATCCAATATATATGTAATTATTTAGTTGAGGACGGTAAGGGTTTACGCGTGGTTCACAATCACTTCGGTCACACTTGTTCATGGAGTGCGGAATGCATCCGAGTTTAACCGAGACTGTTTTCGGTGTTTGACAAGTGTGACCGAGGTGATTGTGAGCCACGCGTGATCCATACGGTCCTCATCTAATTAATTACCAATGTATGTGTTTTATACATTTCATGCTAGTAGTTTTGACTAAGCATGAAAGTGATAAAAAAGATGATAAATCTATGGACCAAGCGTTCATGACAGAAGAGCGACTCCATAAACTTTGTTTTAATAGACTATTAGACAAGGATAAGCCTGACATAGACTTCAATTGGGTGTCTCAACTTAGAGCAATAGCCGAGCTTAATGCCTTTGCAGAAGAGCTTTCTGTTCACCATACAAACGGACTTCTTCGATACAAATACGACATCCTGGAAAAAGCACACAACCATTATTTCTCAGCCGACATACAAAGAACTTTAAACTCCACGTACTACCCATTATACAGAATGCTATGCAGTTACAATGATCCCGATCCGGAAACGTACCTTACATTCAAAGTCCATATAAAGAAATTGAGATCTGTAAGTCAATTAAGAGTTGCAAGCCCAGAACATATCAGAATCTGTGCAAAAAACACAACTTTTTCGATCGAGTCTCAAGAAACTTGTATATCATGCAGTCAATTTATGTACAGTAGTCTACATCACACTCTCCTTCACTGCCCAGCATACAATGACTATAGACAAAAATTCCTCCATAACTTCATCTCAGAATCTTCTGATAACCACAACATCGAAACCATATTGAATATCGATTGTATAAATAAGTTAAATAAAGTTTACTATTATATGATTGGAATACATAAAGTGCATACACAAAATGGTTGATCTATTAAGTATTTGTTTTAAGTTTATCTTAAAAGTAATATTTTGTTTATACATATATATATATATATATATATATATATATTTATATTTTTTATTGTTTCTATCATAGTAACAGGTTGATATAACTATTATTATGCAGTAATCGTTTTATGTTTCTAATTTTTATTGGAAGGCAGTGGATCAGCTGATGAGAAGGTTGTCTCCTCAACTCCTCTCTCAGTTTTTACCAATTTTATAGCGGAATCTCTCTGATTATTCACGTGATACAGTTAAAGTGTATATCAGAGCAGTTGATATTTACTGTTGGCATCTTTTTTTTTGTTATTTTAAGAAAAAAAAAAAAAAAAAAAAATTTTTTTTTTTCTTTTTTTTTATTTATTTATTTATTTTTCTCTTATGATATGCGGTATGATCAGCAAGTGATGGCCAGTAAGGTGCCCAAGAGGTCTCGGTCAGACGGAGTTAGCTCACCAGCCAAACAAAGGACTCGTCGCTGCCTACGAGAAATACCTCCAGTGACCAAAATGAACACTTCAGAACCAGAACCTCAGCCCCAACCAGGTACGTCTGCACAAGAAACGATTAAAGAATCACCTTTCTTTACTCCAAACCCCTACCAAGTGCTTCAAAATGACAAAGAAGTAATGGAGTCTGCAGCAATACCCAGAGAACCAAAGCCTCCTCCGATATTTGTGAAAAATATAAAAAATTTCCAGATGTTCTGCACCCAACTAAATAAAATCTGCTCTGGCAGTTATTCATGCCTTAACAGGACCAATGACACCAAGATAACACCTGATTCTGCAGAAGCCTACCGAAAAATAGTGAAGTACTTATCAGAAACAAATGCGAATTTTCACACTTACCAGCTGAGGCAGGAAAGAGCTTTACGAGTGGTGATAAGAAATTTACATTCCTCAACCCCCACTGAAGTTATTAAAGAAGAACTAACGACGCTTGGTTTCAATGTACGCCAGGTAACAAACGTTTTGAAGGAGGACAGGGAGCAGCCAGGATTACGAAATAGGATCCCACTACCATTGTTTTTCGTGGACTTGGAGCCATCACCAGGTATCGAAAAAATATATGATATCACAAGATTATACTATACAATGGTGAAAGTTGAGAAGCCATATCCCAAGAGAGACATCGTGCAGTGCCATAATTGTCAGACCTATGGCCACACGAAGACATATTGCCACCATCTGCCGCGTTGCGTGAAGTGCGGTGAACAGCACAAATCTGTAGAGTGCACCAAACCTATACAAGATCCAGCAGTATGTGCCCTATGCTTGGAGGGACACCCGGCCAACTACAAAGGCTGCCAAATTTACAAGAATCTCAAAACCAGACACCAGAAAAACCGGATTCAAGATGAAGCACTAAGAACAAGAAGAGAGAGAGAGCCTTCCAGAATTGTAAACAATGATGTATCATTCTCCCAATTACTTAGAGGTAAGACTTTAACCGATAAATGTCAAGCCCTGCCACAACAACAACCTCAAACCCAACCTCAAAATCCTCTTCATCCTAATATACCTAACCACCAACAACAAATTCCTCATATTCCTCCTCCTTCAAATGCAACAGATCTCACAAGTTTGTTAGCATCTTTCCTCACCGATTTCAAATCCCTTGTTACTCCACTCATATCACTCCTCACGAATCTCGTATCTCACCTCATCCCTCCTTTTAAAAATCCTTAAATGACTCACATCCCTAAACCCATATCCATTCTCCTTTGGAATGCGAATGGTGTTAGAAATCATACAGACGAACTATCTACTTTACTACTTGACAAGAACATTGATGTGGCACTAATTACTGAAACTCGACTAACCACTAAACAGCACTTCAATATACCACAATACCTGACATATCGTACTGACCACCCTGACGGAAAAGCACATGCCGGTACTGCTGTAATTGTACACCAATCCCTCTCCCATCACCTACTCCCATTACCAATACATGATTTCCTACAGTCCACCGCTATCGTGATAAAAACCTTCTCCTTTCCGGTCACTCTTGCATCAGCGTATTGCCCTCCTAACCGATCCATATCCAATGCCCAATTCAGTTCTCTCCTCGACTCCTTAGGACATCACTTCATCTTGGGTGCAGACCTAAATGCCAAGCACCAACAATGGGGTTCCAGAACCACGAATTCTCGTGGCCGAACCCTGCTGTCTGCACTCAATTCCCAACGTTTTCACCTCCTTTCCCCCAACTCTCCTACCTACTGGCCCACAGATCCCAACCGTAATCCTGATCTTCTTGATTTCTTTATCCACAGCGGCTTAAGTCCCCTCAATTGTTCCATTACACGTCTAAATGAACTTTCCTCTGACCATAGTCCTCTAATCCTTAATGTTTCACTTGAACCTGTTCCCAAACCTTCTCCACCGTCATTCATTAGGGGCCCAGTAAACTGGGACCTTTTCCGCCAAATAATCTCCGATAATATTGATCTCAACATATCCCTCAAAACTCCCGATGACCTTGATAGTGCCGTAAATTCCTTTACTACCACAATCCAACAAGCCGCCTGGACTGCCTCCTTTCCAAAAGACTCCTCCAGAATTCCTATAAAGACCATTCTACCCCAACACCTCCTTAACCTAATCCGCACCAAACGCCGTGCCAGATTATTATGGCAACGAACCCGACATCCTACCGACCGCTGCTCCTATAATTACTACTGCAAACAATTAAAACTGGAATTAGCCACCTTCAGATCACAATCCTTCAACTCCTACCTATCCTCCCTCTCTTCTCGCGACAATTCCCTTTGGAAAACCACAACAAAAATCCTAAATCCTCACCGCATTTCCCATCCTCTCCGACGAGGTGATGGCTCCTGGGCAGCATCTGACGAAGATAAAGCTGAGGAGTTCGCCATTCACCTATCCAATACATTTATTTCACATCCGGAATCCCATCCTGCCCACACCGTAACAGTAGAAGAACTCCTTACATCACCAATCCCACTTTCCTTGCCCCCAAAAGCTATTCATCCTTCCGAAGTAAAATTTCAATTAAAAAAACTAATCCTCCGTAAAGCTCCTGGACATGATCTCCTTACACCTCAAATTCTTCGACAACTTCCATCCAAAGCAGTCATATTCCTTACATATATCTACAATTGTATCCTACGCACCACCCACTTCCCTCTGTTATGGAAACACTCCACTATTATCCTTTTCCCAAAACCAGGAAAACCTCTCAATAGCTCAACATCCTATAGACCAATCAGCCTACTCCCAATCCTTTCAAAAATTTTTGAAAAGATCCTTTTGAAACGAATCCTACCCATTATAGAATCCCAAAATATCCCTTCCCATCAGTTTGGTTTTCGCTCTCAACATTCTACTGTTCAACAAGGACTCCGAGTCGTTGATCATATTTCCTCAGCCCTAGAAAACAAGGAATACTGTTCGGGTGCCTTTCTGGACATTGCACAGGCATTTGACCGGGTATGGCACTCCGGACTGCTCTCCAAGCTTAAAATCCATTTACCTCAGTCCTTGTACCTAGTCCTCCGATCCTACCTCTCTGACCGCTCCTTTCGAGTTCGCTGTGGAACAGAATTTTCCAATATCTACTCCGTTAAAGCCGGTGTTCCCCAAGGCAGCGTCTTGGGTCCCGTGCTTTACATCCTCTTTACTGCTGACATCCCTGTTCATCCCGATACTTTTCTTGCAACATTCGCTGACGACACCGCAATCTTATCATCCAACTCTGATCCCGAAATAGCATCCTTAAATCTCCAAAGTCATCTCACCTTGATTGAGCACTGGTGTAATAACTGGCGCATTAAAGTTAATGAATCTAAATGCCAACACATTACTTTTACACTCCGACGCAATTCCTGTCCACCAGTACTCTTTAATTCCATCCAGCTTCCTTATTCAGACACAGTCCGGTATCTTGGCTTTCATTTAGACCGAAGACTAACTTGGAACCCGCATACTAGACTCAAAAGACAAGAACTCAACCGACGATACGGCCAACTATACCGACTACTAAGCAGAAAATCTAAACTTTCCATTGAAAACAAGCTACTGATCTACAAGACAATACTGAAACCTATTTGGACTTACGGACTAGAACTGTGGGGATCAGCAAAATTTTCTAACATCAAGCGCATCCAATCCTTCCAGTCTAAAGTCCTTCGAACAATAGTCGATGCTCCTTTCTATGTATCCAACAAAACCCTACATCATGACCTTAACATCCCATTTGTCCTAGACCTTATCCCAGAAAAGTTCTCCAAATTTCACCAGAACCTTACTTTCCACCCAAATCCTCTTGCACAATCCCTATCAAGCATCTCCCATCCCTATAATCCTCCAAGAAGGTTGAAACGGCAGTGGCCTCGCGACCTTTTGTAAATTATATAAATTGGAGTTTTGGCAATGGCCAGATTCTTCACTCAAGACATGTGTGTATGTGGCTAAAGTGCTCTCGACCAATCTCCGCTGGCTTTAATACCAGTGAGGCGGTTGGAAGAGTAGCGCAGGGTTCTCCTGGAGTTCCCTCGCCTGATTGTATATAGGTATGCATGTTATTTTTTTTTTTTTTTTTCCTTAGTTTTAATTTTCTTATTTTTTAGGTTATTTTATTTTATTGTCTATTGTATATACTTTTGATTATTATTTTGTTCTATTTATTTTATTTTTTTGTACATATGGTGTGAATGTCATCCTACCTCACTATAACCAATGTCGAACAGACAGATTGTTATAATACTCAATAAAGAAATTTAAAAAAAAAAAAAAATTTTTATTGTTCTTCATGTTTTGTAAAACTCATTCTAAACGTAAAATATTGTAAAGTTTATTTATATTTAAATGATATGTATGTAACTTGTAAAACTATATTATTCTACAATAGCCAAGCTAGGTTCTATTTGTATGGGGAACTCCACAAACACAAATAAAATTTCTATCTATATAGTTTTGACTATAATTAAACTTTTACTTTTTATTTTTTGTACTTTAAATATGAATTTGCACCCGTCAACAACCAGCAAATGTGTAGTAATACGTCAGGCATGTGGAAGAGCAGTTTTCAGCAGCACCTCTTTCCTGACTTGTTTCAATTACTTAGTTGTTAAAGAAAGGAGATCTCTCATCCAATGTCTTTTTAGTCTCATCCTCATTTTCAGGGGTATGTCAGCTGTTACCATGTCTTAATTAATTTGTTGCGATGCTCGTTTAAATTTGTATTTAATCGTTGGTATTAGATCGTTATGTGTAGGCCGACCCTTGGTAGGTGGAAGTCAGTAGGTAGAGTTTTGTTAGTCACGTACCATTGTGCTTTTGTTATGAGTCGTAATAATTTTTATTGGAAGGTTTGAAGTTTTTGTAAGTGGGCCTGTTTAGCAATATCTTTTAGTTTATTTTTTTGAAACGCAAAAAAATATTCCAATTAATGCGGTTATTGAGATCCAGAGAGCGCACGATGCGAGCCGTGACGATGATGATGGCAGGGAGGCAGGTGCGGCCGACGTGGGAGGGGGGGGGCGGAATGCCGCGTGACCGGGCCCCGCAAGGCCGCTCCAAGAATGCAGTTTCTCTAACGGAAATTATATCTCCTTCTCGGCTAGCTCTCATAACTAACCTCTCTGCTCTATTATATCTATCTCTCTCAGTATATTATACAATATATAACACTATAGATATACTAAAAACAACACTCTTATGTATATCAGTCCGTGGTCCGTGGTACAGATCTCTTTTATAAAATTATTATCATCCGCCTAAATAGCTTCTTATATTAATCTACAATTTTTTTATATACGAAAATTCTCAGAAATAGAGCGTTTTTTCATTAATATAATTCCACTTGGATTGTAAGATAATTATATAACAAAATCGAGAGAAAAGGTGGCCTACAAATTGGCTATTTGGCCAATTTAACTTCGTTATCTTAATATATTGTGAGGATGGAGTTCACGCCAAACGGCTCAATATATTTTGCAGGGCACATTTTTAAGCGATTTTGTGACTAAATTACCTTACGATTCAAATGAAAAACAAACGGGAAATGGGTGAGTTTCCATTACCTCACTAAAGAGACAATGTTCACCAAATCTGCAGATTGAAAACGCCCCAAATTCGAGAATTTATGTAAATAAAAAAAAGTTATATGTAACGATAAGACGAGCGATTCACGTCAGTTTCTACAAGGACGTCAATAATTTGGTAAAATAGTGTCTTCACCGAGGACTGCGAGTTGGACAAATTAAAAAAAAATAATGTTGAAATCAACAGCCCGAGCCAGATACCTATCCTTTCATGATAAACTCCAGCCCCATCCGAATCCACTTGTTTCCAGAGTTGTTTCTTCCTCGATTCCAGATAATCCCCCTAGGCGTCGGAAAAGAAGATGGTCTTGTGATCTTCATACTAGAATTAGATAGAGAGTGCTAACACTGGGCAGTATCTCTTCAAGTCTGTTCATGTCATTGTCATTATTTCTAATGTGCACAAGTGTAAGCAAGGGAATTGTTCAGCATTTCATCCACTATAGTGAGCTATTACTTATAATTTATATTTCATAATATTAATCTCACCTTTTTGATGTTTTCACTTATATCGTGTAGTCTAATGCACAAATCTCACTTTTTTGTTGTTGTTTTTTTGTATTAAATTGGATATTTAGAGCTTTTGCCATGTAAGTAATTGTAGTTGTCGAAATATATGAACAGTTTCTTGGCGTTTCAATCAATTGGCGTGAGTAAATTCCAGGTAAGATGTTTATCAAGATGAAGGCCTAGGTATTGTACATATTCGACAGGGGTTAGTGGAAGATTATATCCTTTAATAATAGAACAAAATGTTGTGGGTTTACGGCGTAAAGTAAAGATGATTTAAAAAAGGAAAAAATGTTCTACATTTTATTAATTAACGTTAGGTTATTACTGGAAAAATACCAAACACAAAACCTTATGTCTCCATAATGCAGAAAAATAAAAACCCGTCAAAGTTTCGCCAATGCAGGCATCATCAGTACGGAAAAAACAGCTAATCGAACATCACTCCATGACATGCAAACACATACTGGTAGGAAGCTGAGACAACACAGCAAGTGATGGTTAGAATCAAACAACTGATCAGGGAAACAAACGATTAATAAAATTATGTAATATAAAATAAAATCTATAAAACAATTATCTTGCCTACAGTTCTTTATGGATACGAAACTTGGCAGCTTACATTAAGGGATGAGCAGCGTCTTAAGGTTTTTGAAAATAAAGTATTGCGTAGAATATTCGGACAGAAGAAGGATGAGTTAACCGGAGAGTTCAGACGGTTACACAACGCCGAATCAAATGGGCTTGTAAAGTTGTTGGGCTTAGTAACGAGAGAATTCCTGGAAGGTTAATATTTGCTGTGCCGAATGGTAAGCGTCCGAGGGGTAGACCGAAGCGAAGGTGGGAAGATTGCATTAAACCCGATCTGAAGGGACTGGGTTTGGACAGCGAACGGTAGAGGGAGGTGTGTAACAAGCGATTGGTGGTGTCGGCATCGAACCTCCGGGTTCGCTAAGCCTTTTATTATTATTATTAATATAAAATAAAAGATCATAAATATTTATTAAAAAAAATTAAATAAACGAACATTAATAAAAAAAATAGAAGTGAAAAGATATAATAATGAGAAAAAATAATAATTAAAATAATTATTCATGTATAAAAAAACAAAAGAAGGTTTTTCATAAAAACCGCCGACTAAGTAGATGAAGATGAAATAGGAGAACAAAGATTCTTTTTTAGACTTATCTAAGATGGTCAACGTTTCCGCATAAAAGTTAATGAAGTTTCTGCTGTCAGTCCTGTAATTTTTTTATTTAGAATTATAACAATCTGTCACGTGGACAATAGTTTATAGTGATACATGAACACATTCACACGATATATACAGAAAATATAAAATTAACAAAAGTAAAATAATAATCAAAAACTATGTACAATAAAAAAAAATAACCAAAAGATAAGTAAATTAAAAAACGTAAAAACACAGTCATAACTATATATACAATTAGGCAGGCAACCCCAGGCTTCTCCCCCAACTATAGAAGGAAAAGCAGGACTCCAAGAGATCCCTGCGCTACTCTCTCAACCGCGTCACTGATGCTAAAGCCAGTGTAGTCCTGTAATTAAAAGCATTATCTAGCTTCAGTATAGAAATAGGAACAGTCTAAAATATCTTTCTCTTAGAGCTATTCTTCTCTTTCTGTAGCACTGGGACGAATTCATATTTTAATATTTTAGAGTGCTGAGCTAATGCAGTGTTCAGCTCCTGTCTTTTAATATTCTTGTTGTAATATTGATGCTGATACATTCTTCTATGCACAGTTTGGGAAGTTTCGCCAATATATACCTTCGAGTTATGCACCTAATTTCATATAATACTCGTTTCCTCATTGATTTTCCCCTACTTTGACTATGGCTGTGTGGTATACGGTGGCCTCTCGTTGGAGCTTGAGGACAGACTGAAGAGAATCATGAACTGTTTTTTAAGATTCGTCTTCGGCACGTCGGGATGGCCTCATGTGTCCCACCTATATGCCGAGTCAAAGTGGCTCTTCCCCTCTTCCCGCCGCCTGTACTTCCTTGGAAATTTCTTATACCAAACGATCAACTCCCAGCACCCTTCCTATATCTGTTGTCTCCTCCAGCCTAAGCCCTTAGTCCACTCAATAAAAACGAGATCCCGTGTTTCTGACCTCTATATTCCATTCCAAAGGACAAAAACCTATGAACGTTGCTTCTTAGTCCATTCCGTCTCCTACTGGAATTCTTTGCCACATAACATCCGTCATGCCTCTTCCCTGTCAACTTTCAAATACCTCCTTTTCCAATATCTCCTTACATCCCAAACAGAAGATTTACCACCATAAATTTCATTTTATAAACTGAATTTGCGTGAAGTAAATAGTGGTGCCTTCTGTTTAAGTTTTAACATAAAACAGCAATGATTTTTGTCACCTAGTTTGAGACTATTATTTTTACTATTTATGTATTTTTCTCTTCTCCTAAGGTTGTGCTTTTTCTTTCGGGTATATATGATTATATTTTATATTTTTGTCTTTATGTGTGCCAATTTGAGAATGTACGTATAAATAGTTCCTTTTATTTATTTATTTATTTTTTTCCATTACACCACAAGTATCCTAAGATTTTATTTTATCTTAGTGTCTGCATATTATTATATAAACCACTGTAGATATTATTATATTTTGTATTAAGTTAGTTTTCTATTAGATAGCCTATTGTTTATAAATTGTGTAGTTATGTATATATAAATATGTAATTTCTCTTCTTTTTTTTTTTCATCACAATTAAGAAATTTTGAGAAGATTTTATGTTCATTTGTATATATATTTTATTTTTTACTGGTTACATTCTTTTTAAATAATGTATATAATATTAAAATTTTTATAAGTTAGTTTTTGGCCAGATTTGTACTTTACTTTGTACTAACTCATTATTGTTATTCTAAAGGGACTTAGTCCCAGAATAAAGTTTAATTTTCTATTCTATTCTACTACATAAGATCTATGCTGAGTTAATATTTCTTCTTTAAGAGAGGTATAAAACTTGCTCATCCTGGTCATTAATTGTACTAGCCAATTTAATGTCATAAAAATAAAATCCCTTGAAAATGCCTCTATAAAAATTTTCTTAAGTTAATGTGTGTTCTTAATAATACAGCCTTTGGTGAACATCCACAATAAGTTTACAAAAAAAACTAAGATTGTAGGATCCATGGACAACACTAGCTCGGAAATACACTGTGTAATATCTGAAACAGAAATAGAACGATGCGAGGACACAAATAGATCCACTGGAAATGGCTTTATCTTGTAATAGAGACAGCTGGGTGGATGTTATTGTTACTGCAGCCAGCTACGAACGTGAAGGCCCTACATCGTCAATGGCCGCTAATAATGGATCAACAGGTCGATGCGGTTCAATTATACAACATCGATTGAATGCCTTATCTACAAAGCGAATCCCAATCATCATTCACAATTTTTCAGGAAAAACTCCATTTTCAACTACAATTGTAATATCAAAACCAATATTTTTTATGAAAAATAAATTGAAGAATTCTTTAATTTAGTCGCTTATTTCGAAAATGAGTCGTAATAGATTTTTATGAAAAATTGAGATAATCGAATGAGATTTTTCTCACTTAAATCCGATTGGATCGAATGGTGCATTTTTTTTAACAAACCTAAATATTAAAAAATCTGGTGTGTCCACTCACACGACTTTCCTACCTATTTCAGAAAAGTTTTAATATCTTTACATATGTTCATGAACACACAAAAAAGAACTGAACTTAATTTATTTTCCTGAAAATTGATCAAACAAAAGATTTTTGAGTACGATTTATTTGATAAACTAAAGCAATGAAACCGACTTAAGGTAGATCAGTGTAAAAATTTCAATAATTCCTAATATTGCTGATCAAAAACTTTTTGCCATAGCTTAGTATTGCCAAAAAATAATTTCTGTTAAAAGTAGAGGAAATAGTGAAGATTGTGTGATGGAGCCAACAGTTTTTCTTACTTTCACTTAGTCATCTTTATTCTCTCATTCACCCCTTTCTGAGACCAGGAAAAGAACTCGTAATCATTCATTGGAAATTGAATAGCTGTAACTTCGTTAATAGCTGCCCAAAATGAACGATTTTCATATGGCTTTGTAGGGAATTTCATTACCTTTCAAACGACAGGCCCGTCGAAAACCGCATGTCGGAAATTTGACCCGATTGCAATACTTTCCTTACCTAGTATAGGTAGGAAAGTAAAAATTGTTGTGAAAATAAGTTTATTTTCGAAACCGACTTTTTATTTCAAGAAACGTAATAAAACTTGAATTTTTGAGTATTATTAAAAAAGGAATTCATCAAATGCTTTTTTAACTGTTTGATTGAAATAATAATAAAAAATAAATAAATTTTATTTTACCATTATTAAAAACAAAAAGATAAATATTTATAGTATTAATTTTATATCTTTTTATCCTCTTATCGTACCATTTCAGCATTTATTATGAGCAATATAAAAT
The DNA here is from genome assembly GCA_928085145.1 of Nezara viridula. Classification (NCBI taxonomy): domain Eukaryota; kingdom Metazoa; phylum Arthropoda; class Insecta; order Hemiptera; family Pentatomidae; genus Nezara; species Nezara viridula. The sequence goes on from OV725081.1 coordinate 17,385,853, forward strand.
ATTCCTTTCACCTTTAAGTGATCAATTACTTAACTGCTTAATATATATTGAAAGAAACTTAATGCCTACCTGATCCTTTGAATAAAAAAACACACAGAATGGCCTCCATTACGGCAAGCGAAATAACGGTGCTTAATAATATCCCTATTCCCACTCTCAACTTCTCGTCACATTTCTGTCCTTCTAGCATATTAGTTCGATATAATCGATATTAAATCACTCAGTACAAGAATCGACTCGGTCTATATAGCTCCAGTCAAAGGTTTTCCAATGATCGAGTTTAATGATTCATAAAAGCGGAGACAGGCTGGCGAAGCAGTGCTTCCTTGATCGAGCGGGGACCTCGTTACGTCACGGTACCTCGGCGACCACCCACTGCTTCCTTCATCTCTCACATGTTCGCCATTATCGCACTTTCCTCTCTCCTATTCTTTTGCTCGGTTATAATTGCTGTACGAAAAAAAAATTGGCTTTTTATTCATTTTCAGAACTTTTTTTTTCAAAGCGAATGACATTTGAATATTAAAAAAAACAAAACAATTAAGTAAGAAAAAGGTACGTTAGGGAAACACGAACGTATAAACGGGGTGTTTCTCCGTAGAGTAAAATCCTAGTATTTTTGTTCTTCTTTTTGTGACCGATTCATCCTTTATCGATTTTAAAAAGAAATCAAGAGTATACTTGATTGAGAGCGCTGGTATCGCTTTTATACATTTGTTTACTGTTTGTCTTGCTTGAGAGATGTTAAATTTAATGGTTCCTGCTAAAATTTAAATCAACTTTTTCATCCACCATCTTCTTTGATGATATTTACGCCTTCTTTAATTTCGATTCCTTCTTTTTAAAATTATAATATGTTAATTTTGTTAAGATAAGAAAGCAAGCAGGTATTATAAATATATATTGTTAAAAAGATGTAATTTTAGGCTTTAATGTTCTATTGTCCTTGAGACAGATTCTAATATTTTTCAATAAATAAGCTAAACAAAAAAAAATGTTCTATAGACTTTGATTCTCAACAATTAACAAATAAATAAACACATTCTAATAATGATACGATAAAAATAAAAATAAAAAATAATGAAACAGTTTAAAGGATTTATTTTATGAAATAAAAAACATTATCATTTGTTAATAGAAAAAGACGTGTTAGCAGATATGAGGTGCAACCTATCTATCCTGCTGTACGAAATTTTCGCTCAATCCCTAAATATAAATGTCCCAATTACATACTAATTATTTTCTATTTACAGCCATGAAAACTACAGCATCCCAGCAAAAAGAAGAAAAGAAGAATACTGATTATTGTTTACAAATAAATTCGTTTTATTTAAAAGTTTTAATGAATGATCATATATTTTGGTTTATTATTTTCAATAATGAACTATTGCAATCGAACAAAAAATCCAAAAACTTAACCCTCTCTCAAAATTTGAGGTTTTGCGTTTCAGGAAACGTAGAATTCGAAAAAAGAAAAAAAATTTTTTTGTCCGTCCGTCTCCGAGCATTTTCTCTGAAACTACTGGACCGATTTTTTTTCAAATTTGAATTTAAAATTAGAAGTCATACGAGGATGATCCTCCATCATCGACATTACTATCAGCATTTTCCTTTAAAGCCGAAAAATTTGCATTGCTATAGACAGCAGCATCTAAACCGATTTCAATGAAACTTGGCTTAAGTATTCTTCTCGATGCCCTTTAAATTTATCTATATATCATACTTCAATGAAAAGAATCTGGAAAAAAAAAATACGAGGGGTGGTGAAATTACACTCCGAGTAACTCAAAAGTATACACTTTTTTGTTGATAAGGTTATTTAAAAGTTTACCAAACTTTCTAAAAAACGAAAAAAAAAAAACGGCAAAGATATGGAGCAAAGATATGGTCTCTAGATGTTTTTGTATATTATACTGCAAAGATTATATCCTTTGTTTTGATTTTTGATTTTTGAATGTTACTGAAGTAATGCTATTTTTTTTTTTTTTTTTAAAGCAAATTACTAATGATGAAAAAAAAATGTTTAGGCCAATATTTGCAATCACCTTTTATTTATTTTTCTTTGTTAATAGGAAGGTAATGTTACTTTAGATGTATACTTGTTTGGAGATAATAAACCATTGTGAAATAATTCGCAGCGTTTATTTATTAGTTTTTTTTTTTATTTGGATAGTCGAAAAGATGTATATGTATGGGCATGTATGTTTGGTCACGAATTGAATAAGCGAATTAGTATGTCCAAGTTATTGTGAAATCTTTTTAATGTGATTATAAGAGGTTGTTAACTGTTGGTACTTCAAAAAGGAGGTGGTCTTAGCTTAATTCATTTTTAAGCACCATATTAACACACTAACTTAAACTGTTCCATTGTGATTTCAATAATCATAACTATTCTCAAAACTGATCCTAAATTTTATAAGCACATAAATCAATTATAATAATTTCTTTGATAAAAATAAATTTACTTAATGAATCATCGTCCACTTGTCACGCTACTAGTGGCAGAGACATGATGCAATTTCACCAAAAATATCACACGATAAAATAACTTATTTTTAACGAAGATATCTCTTATCTCTAAAGGACGAAAACAATCTGGTTGATATATTTCAGTTTCTTGTTTGATCATGTGATATTTGAAAAGAAGAAACTGAGTCTTGTCGGGTTTTTCTTATTCAAAATTAGATTAATGAATTAAAGACGGTCGGTAGGAAAATATAATCTTGGAACTTATTTTGTTAAATTATATATAAGAAAAAAAAATGCTTGAAGGGATAAATATTTAGTTCCCATTTAGTTTTTACTATCCTTTCTTCTTTACTAATTAAAAATATCTATGTACTTTAGATTTCTTTTTATGACAGAGTGTAACAGTTCGTAGTGGCCAAACTCTAAAAAAGAGGAGGGTGGATTCAAGAAAAAATTTTCCTAAAAAAACTTCATTTGATACATGGGCCGATTCCGAACAGAAAGGGAGTTGAGACCGATTTTGTGGGGTCACGTTTTTTAATGAATAAGAATGAATTGCTCAAAAACTGTTCAAGATAATCAAATTCATAATCAATTTTTTTATTTATAAAAAATACTTTTTGCCTCAATCAAGGGCATTGAGTATTTGAGATATAAGAAACCCATTCATACAATATATACAATTACAAAAACAATAGAAATTATAACAAAAATAAGAAACAGAAAGCTTAGGAAAACAGATGAAATAAAATATGATACAACACAAATTAAAAAAAAAATGAATAAATAATAAAAAAATAAAAAAAACATTCATGCTTATTTACAATATTTACAGTCAGCCGAGGGAGCTCCAAGTCGGGCCCTTTCCCCCCACGTGTGGAAGAGATCCCAGCGCTGCTCTCTCAGCCGCATCACTGAGATGTGGATTCAGTGGAGACTGAGAAAGTTCATTAAAGCCACATACGCAATTAAATTTACTAAGGTCAACAGGGACTTTCAGGTCTTATAAGTGCCTTAGTGAATTTAATCATCGTTTTCTCAAAAATGAATTGTGTCTACTTTAAGATTGTATACTTAGAATTTTATTATCTTGTACAGTTATTGAGCAATTCCTTTTTATTCAATAAAAAACATGACCACACGAAATTGGTTTTAACTTCTTTTTAGTGTTGCTCAAATGCGAGACCGAGACGAGTCTTGGTCTTGCAAACTCAGTCTTGGTCTCGTTTTTGGTTTTGCGCGAGACTCTTAAAATATCTTAAAATAAGAAAATTAAAATTAATATGACCAATTATTATGAATATAACTGCTGTGAAATCTGGTTTCTGTGAACATATGAGTCCTTTCATTCCAAATTACATTCATTATTAACATTTTCAAGAAACGCGAAAATCTATATTTTCTATTCCATCTGTAGTTTTGCCTAGACCGAGACTAGTCTTGGTCTTGCGCAAGAGACTCGCAACAGTCTTGCAGTTACCTATTAGCATATTACTAGAGAGATGTTACTGTAATTTTTTAGATATGAGAAACCTAACTAAGTCTGAATAAAAAATTAGAAGAGTTAAATGCAAAAGTGGATGGAGTACATCTCCCAGATCGGGCAGAAAAGAGGTATGAGGATAGGGGATATGAGGGCTCTAGCTTGGAATCTATGGATCGAGGCACCTCCACGCTGAAAGGCACAAAGGAGGTAGAGAAAGAAGAAGAAGAAGAAATGCAAAAAAGTATATTGGTTACACCAATTCCTTACATTAAAATTGTCAGGTATTAGTAACTATTTTGGGTAAATTTTTATTCAAAAAATCGATTTATTTTTACCAGTCTTGGTCTTGGTCTTATAACAGATAGGTGGCGTTGGTCTTGGTCTTACAAAGTGCAAGACCATGACCGATTTTGGGCAACACTACTTCTTTTCTGTTTGGAATCAGGCCATGCATCAAATGAACTTTTTTGTTGAAAATTTCGTCTTGAATCACCCTCCATAGTTCGACCATTAAGATTTGACCTATACCTTGTATAGAGCTACCAGATAAGAGTTACGTGGTTTAAATAGATTGATGGAGCACGAGATTTCATTGCCTAGAATAGATACCATTATTTAAAAGACCATTTAACTTTGATTTGAAGATACTCAAAAACGGAATACATCCCTTCTTCTAAACACCGGACAATTTGTTTTGTTTTTTTCTAGTTACCCAACAGGTGATAATTAAAAATTATCTGATGCATGCCGCACCGGATTTCTTATTTAGTTTTTAATTAAGTTATTAATTCAACAATCTTTAAGATCTTTTGTAAAAAAAAAAAAAAAAAAAAAAAAAAAATCGTCATAGTTTCCTGTTGTTTTACTTTTTTTGTAGTAATATTTAACAGAATTTCATTAAAATATTTGTTTTTTTTTCAAAACATGGATCTTCAATGGTGAAAAATTATGATTTATATCTCAAAAGAAAGCATTAATAACTGATAATAATAGTTTTTCAAAGTTATCATGAGACATCTAATTTTACTTTATTGAATAAAATATCAAATAAAATTAAATAAAAATATTCTTACTGATTACATGTGATACCGAAGTCACTTAACAGCTATGAATTCGGTAAGTAGGAACTTTCTTCACCTGTTAACAAAAAACATAATATTAACCTCAAGATCAATCACAATTAATTTAAATGAACTAATATATCAGAAATTTATATTTAAAAAATCAAACATGAAAATATAATCAATATATACATATGTACACAGTGGTGTGAATAAGTTTTCAAGATGGAATATTTAAAATGAAATTTAAAAAAAAATAGAAGTAAAATACATAGTTTATTTACTATTACAAAATACATGAATATATTTACATTCTGTGAATACACAGGAGATAATAATTTGACATCACATAAGTGACTAATATGATTAAATAATTTACAAAACCAAAATCTTCTTTATATAGTTTTGCCTTTTTTATACTTTTTATTGAACTGTAAATTAATTAATATTTATTATTATTTATTTATTATATTTTTTTTTTGCGAAAACTTTTTCACACCACTATATTTATATTAATATTGTTGATCAGGCCTTCACTTCTATTTCTAATATACAAAGTCAGCGACAAAAACTACTTTGACACCAGCCTAGCGCATCCAAGCGCAGTCCTCATATGTTAAAAGCAAACGTGACTAGCTTCAAAATATAGCAAGTTCCTTGCCAGGATTTTATGAGTGAGGTGAAGCTCATTCAGAAGCGTACATTAGCATGTTTGTTCCATAACATAAGAGTAAGCCACGTGTTCTGTACTATATTTATAATGTTTAATATTTTTCTTCTTCCTCACTACTGAAGATAGGGAAGTTTTGGCATTCTCTCGGGAGAAAAAAACAAAACAAATTGTACTCCGCATCGAAAATTTTCGTATTTAGCGTTGTAGTATTCAAGGAACAAGTTTGATTCCGTTTCTGTAGCAAAATCAGTACTATCGGCTTATTTATACAATTTTTATAAAATGTTCAGAGATTTTGTGGGTTGCTGCTTAGATAACAATTTCATCGAATTCGATTGACTCAAATCTGAAAGTAAGTTATAGATTGGTAAATAAATGATCAACTAGGTATCAATATAATCAAATTGCATCCATCTACTTTAAAAAAATTCCACTTTCGTATAACATTTTGTTTTTGATACGTATTAATATTTCGATAATGGCTAGATGAAGTTTGAAGAAGTTAAGAGAAATGTGTACATTCAGTGTAGCGTCAATTTCTTGTAATTACATTTAAAAACTAAAATTAATATGACCAATTATTATGAATATAACTGCTGTGAAATCTGGTTGCTATTGAACATATGAATCGTTTCATTCCAAATTCCATTCATTATTAACATTTTCAGGAAACGCGAAAATCTATCTTTTCTATTCCATCTGTAGTGTTGCCTAAATGAGAGACCGAGACGAGTCTTGGTCTTGCAAACTCAGTCTTGGACTAAGTCTAGGTCTTACCCAAGAATCTCGCAACAGTCTTGCAGTTACCTATTGGCTTATTACTGGAGAGATATTACTGTACTTTTTTAGATAGGAGAAACCTAACTAAGTCTGATTGAAAAATTAGAAGAGTTAACTGCAAAAGTATATTTTTCATACCTATTCTTTACATATATAGTAACTAAAATTGTCAAGTATAAGTAACTATTTTGCCTCAATTTCTATTCAAAAAATCTATTTTTTTTACCAGTCTTGTTCTTGGTCTTGCAAAGTGCAAATATGTCAAAACGAATATTTTTTAATAAATAAATCAGAAATTTTTTTTTTAAAGAGCATATTTCCAAAATCCATTGATTGAGCCAGTAGTAAATAAAAACATTGACAATTGAACAAGGTCTCATTTAGAAACAAATTAATTTCAAGATACGTTTTTGAACAAAAAAAAGTATGATAGGGGTTTGTTTAGGATAAAAAAAATTGCACGATTCGGAAAGATAAAAGAAAAAAACTTTTTGTTAAAAATAATGGTGCAATAAAATAAATTTATAGAGGAAACGAATGAAACAGTAATTTCAGTCAAGAAACGACGTTTCGGCCCAAACATGTAGGTCATCCTCAGGGCTAAAAAGCCCTTTTAGTCCTGACGATGACCTGCACATGGTGAAATGTCGGCTAATCCAATAAAAATATCTAGACTGAAATTCCTGACAATTATAATTCACCTTTATAATTGGTCATCCGACTACTTACCCGACCCTAAAATAAATTAATTTTTAATTTTCATTTGTATAAAACTGTTAAAAATCGTTTGATAAATGTTTTTAAAGAATATTTAAGAAAAACATTTTGCATTACATTCATTGAAAAAATCGGCCGATTTAGGAAATAAACTATTTTCACACCACTTTTTTTTTTTTAAATATTTAAGTTCGTATTTGAATTAAAATAGTTGCATAATCTTATTCATTGGGTGTTTTTACGTAAGAATCGATACTTATCTCAATTTCCATAAAAATCGATTAGGGTTCACTTTGGAAATAAGTGATCCATATAAAAAGATAGGTTAAATTTTTCCAAGGTTTTTGAGGTTTATGATCCGTTAATTCCAATCTGAATTTTTCAGGGATTTTGAGGATTGATAACTGGAGGGTCAAATACTGATTTTATCCTAAAAAAAAGTTATAGACTTATAGGTAATTATATAATCAAAATAATTGGTGAGGAAGCTATACTGGTAGATAAACCCTACGTGGAAGATTTCTTTATTTAGTCTTTTTACGAAAGAGCTGACTAAATAAGAAATGGAATGACTGAAAAAATTACCTTGAGGATTTTTAACCATCCTAGCCATGGAAAGATGGTTTCAAATTGACAGCTCTCTCGATGTAAAAAGAATAAAGAAAAATGTAGGACATAAGTCATCCTGGTAAAGAGAAAGACGCGAAGAGGGGAGAATGAAGAATGAATAATTATTGACGCATAACGAGAGCCCTTAAAATGTGAGCACAAAGATCAATCATTCGAGAATGACAGGCCTAATAACCTAAGGAGCTCTCTGGTGTCAAAATTGGAGTAATATGTTGACATTTAATGATGTTTTTGGAGATCGGAGACGGTCAAAATTGTCAATATAGCATGTCAATATTTCATTAAACCGAAGAAGGGTCGAAATGAATGTTAATTTATCGTAGGATCTGCTACATCAAAAAGTATACTTCTACATACGAAATGGAAATCTAATTTTATAGATAGATGAAGAAGTGTGTCGAATTAATGTTCCTTTAAACAAAAGAATCAATCTATAATACAGACAAAACATTTAAAACAAAACAACAAAATATTATAGTATAAATATATCTTCATTATTTTTCATTATTCAATGAAACACAACCTCAACACGTCCTTCTGACCTTTACACTCCTTTACACAAATATGCCTCATTAAAACATTCCTTTGTTATCCGTTCCACTGCATTCTGGAATTCCATGCCATTAAAAATCTGCCATGCAGCATCCTTATCCACATTTAAAACCCCCTTATTCCAATTTCTCTTACATCAATCAGATGCTGGCTAAGTATATATTATGCAACAAGGTTCTAATTTTCTTTATATATTTTTTTTTTCTGCGGTTTTGAGTATGCAACAGAATTTCGATCACTTCTCACAAAGCAGTGAGAGTAGGTATAATTTTTTTATTGTTTTTGTTACCTATTATCTTTTCTTTAAGTGTATTTTATTTTATTTAAAATTATTTTATTTTTTACTTATCTTCTGCACTCTCCTCTCTATGTGTGTATGTATATAAATGTATGTATGAATATATATATGAATGTATTTGTTTTTTCTTTTTCTGCTCGTAATCTATTGCGTCATAGGTAGATCACAATACTTGTCTACTTTTTCACAATATCTTCACATGTTTTCACTTAAACGTCTTAAGGAACATATATAAATCATTTATTTACTCTACTTATTTTCTTTTATTCTTATTTTTATTATTTTTTATTATATTGTAGCACTAAAATTGGTTACCTATAAAACTTATTCAGCATTTTTTTCCAATTGTATTTAGTTATTAGTATGCTATTGTTTTTTGTACCAATATTATAATATTGTACCCATCTGGTTTCCTTAATATACCCTCCAAAACTATGTATATACTCATTTTATTACTTAGATTGTAGTTCCTCGTTATTATAATAGGTCATCTGGCCAGATTTATTGTCAATTAGTTTAAACAATATTGTTATTCTTAAGGGACCTAGTCCCAGAATAAAGATGATTTTCTATTTATATATATTGTATATTATACAAGGAAAAATGCATGAGTCTTTAACATACAGGTGAATAGTTAATACGTTTTGTATTATATTTTAGTTATACATATTTTTGGCATGTATTTTTGGCTTAACAGCTCTTTAATGTAACCTTCCTTAGATGTGTTAATAGTTCCTTATTTTTCGTTTAGTAAGTACTTGGATGGTTCCGTCCAGATGTCCACAACAATATAATTTTTATAATTGGTAAATAGTTGACTGTCGTGGATAACGGTTATTATTATTTATCTCCTAGTTCTTACTATTGTCATTATTCTAACAATTTAATTTTACTTTATTTTTTTAATAATATTTTTTCTTTATTTATTTTTTTTTTTTTTTTACCATCATTACTTATGTTTCTCATACCATGTTATCTGGTTGTTTTCTTAGCCCTGATGAAGGCCTGAACTTCAGGTCGGCATATGTAAAATATGTAAAAATAAATATTATCATTTATTTTTGTCTGACCACCACAACTATTCTTCTCTTCAATATAATTTTTATTTTATTTATTTCTGCAAATAGGTGATGTTGGTTTTTCTGATGATGCAGGTTAACTATTTACTTGTACGTCGGAGACTCATGGCTTAGTAGTTTGGATTTTTTTATTTATAACATAGTTACCTTCTAGCTTTATGCTTAGTTTAGTATATATTTATATTTCAAAAATTAGTAACCAATTTAAAGGTAAATTTTTAAAAAATATTTTTAGTCACGTGAATCGTTTTTTTTAATTTTATTTTTATTGGTCTGAAATTTTATATTTCCAGTTTATTAAATAAATTAAATCTTTTTCATAATTCTATAATTAGCGTTTAGAACCATCCCGACAGCAAGTTTGCTTTGTGACGCGGAATAATGGTCACTCTCGTTTCATAGATTAAAAATTATAAGTATATTTTAAAAGTTAATATAAAATGAACGATATAAAATTGTATTTTATATGAGAATCTTTTATTAAAAATAAAGATAAAAAAGTGCTGGAAGGGTTAAAAAGTCTACTCAACTACCAAAGAAACTTCATTTATTGTAATTAAATTTTTTTTATTTTTAACCCCATATGGTGTGATGTTGAGAACAGAATGGTATTATGAGGCTTGAACATGAACTCTTGTAATACACAGAGTGCATTTTAAGAGGACGATGAGGAATTGGGAGTACTGTGGTTATTCATAGTTATGGTGCGTCTTAGTCTAGGACGGGGCTCACTAGTGTCCTGTAAATGTATATTTTTCAGTCTAGTAATACGTTTTTAATATATGTCTGCCATCTCTTAGGGGTTTGTGAGTAAGTGGAGTAAGTGTTTTAAAAAGTGGGTTTGCCGAGTATTTAAGGCTATCAAAGAATTTGATATGCCTGCTTGTAATAAAGTCGCCCACCTTCGGTAATTTGAGGGTGGTAAGTAGGTCCGTACATGTTTTTTGTAATTAAGATCTAATCATTTTCATTTTAAAATTAACAAAACAATAGGGGGAAAACGAGAATGAGAAGAGAATGTAAATGACAATTTATGATAATGATAACGTATGATAAATAATTTTACAATTGAACATATCGATAAAATATAAGTTTTTTTTTTTTTCTGTAAACCAAAGGATACCAGAATTGGCAAGGCAAGGACGAACGACCAGGCCTTGAAGGTCTGGTATTTTGGCGCCGGCCTTAGCCACTGCCTACCCATTGTGTTGCAATCGTTAATACGGCCAACTGTCAGCTAGTGAATATGTAAATTAACATTTAATATATGTATAATACAAAAAAAAGTATATTATTTCGGTCTGGAAAGAAAAAGAAAAAGGGAGAGAAAGACTTAAGTTATTTGTTTGTGGTAAAATTTTAGTAGGGTAAAGATACCTATTATTGACCTATTACCAATTATTGACACATTTAACTTAAATTTGATTAAATAAGCTTTTAAGTTCATGTAGGACCTTAAGGAAATCCTACATGAGCCTAAATGCTTATTTTATCAAATTTAAGTGACAAGTGTCAACAATTTTTTTTTTTTTTTTTAGAAAATTAAACTTTATTCTGGGACTAAGTCCCTTTAGAATAACAATGATGAGTTAATACAAAGTAAAGTACAAATCTGGCCAAAAACTAACTTATAAAAATTTTAATATTATATACATTATTTAAAAAGTATGTAACCAGTAAAAAATAAAAAATAAAATATATATACAAATAAACATAAAATCTTCTCAAAATTACTTGAGATGAAATTTGGAATTGTGATGAAAAAAACAACAAGAGAAATTACATATTTATATATACATAACTACACAATTTATGAACAATAGGCTATCTAATAGAAAACTAACTTAATACAAAATATAATAATATCTACAGTGGTTTATATAATAATATGCAGACACTAAGATAAAATAAAATTTTAGGATACTTGTGGTGTAATGGAAAAAAAATAAATAAATAAAAGGAACTATTTATACGTACATTCTCATATTGGCACACATAAAGACAAAAATATAAAATATAATCATATATACCCGAAAGAAAAAGCACAACCTGAGGAGAAGAGAAAAATACATAAATAGTAAAAATAATAGTCTCAAACTAGGTGACAGAAATCATTGCTGTTTTATGTTAAAACTTTAACAGTAGGCACCACTATTTACTTCACGCAAATTCAGTCCATAAAATGAAATTTATGGTGGTAAATCTTCTGTTTGGAATGTAAGGAGATATTGGAAAAGGAGGTATTTGAAAGTTGACAGAAAAGAGGCATGACGGATGTTATGTGGCAAAGAATACCAGTAGGAGACGGAGCGGGCTAAGAAGGAACGTTCATAGGTTTTTGTCCTGTGGAATGGAATACAGAGGTCAGAAACACGGGATCTCGTTTTTATTGAGTGGCCTAAGGGCTTAGGCTGGAGGAGAGAACAGATGTAGGAAGGGTGCTGGGAGTTGATCGTTTGGTATAAGAGATTTCCAAGGAAGTAAAGGCGGCGGGAAGAGGGGAAGAGCCACTTTGACTCGGCATATAGGTGGGACACATGAGACCATCTCAAAGTGCAATTGGTAATTGTTCAATAATAAAAATAAATTTTTCATTATGCTGGTTGACTTGTGATATTTTTACGTTGATACATTTGCCTATTAGTCAGAATAAATTAATCAAAAGTAGTATTTGATTGCAATTTATTGAACGTTTCGAGAAAAACATCGCTCTCCCCCCCTCTTCAGCAATATATTATTCTCTCAATAAATTAGATAAGACACGAAATTCAATAGAATAAGATTGGTTCAAAAATCCTTCAAAGAAGGACCTGATTGAAAAATATTTCTCTGAATTTGATGCATTTGTGGAAAGAATTGATTTCTCTGAGCTTAATGATCCAACGGCTGCACAGTTGTTTTACCAAATCGTAAATACTCTATAACCCTCAATTTTTATCCTAAATCTTTATGCTTTGTTTTTATTCAACCATATCACATTTCTGCTGTAAATATTCTACTTTTCACTATCTAATCTCTAATGTATCACTATTGTTTATCATTTCAGTTATCGTATGTTATATTTAATTATTTACTTAGATTACTATAATTTGTTATATACATTTATTTATTTTCTTTTCTAATTATTCAAAGAATTGTAATATATCAATACTATGTTACTTAGACTAACTATGTATCTCAATATGCGTTATGTCGCAAGATGGTACGCGTAGAAATATATGCACCCATTCCAGGGTTACTGTAATGTGAAAAAAAAAAGATTGGTTCGACCTTATTATTCCAATGGTACCTAATTAAATTTAGTTATTTCTGATACATTATAAGGTCTTTCGGAGCGATTCACCAGTCCTGTTAATCTTTATTTTTTGATTGCCAATCAGGGTGTTGGGGCTCACCTTTATCTTGATAAAATTCTTATAAAACTAACTTAAAATCTTTATTAAAAGTCATTGAAAAAATTAGGAGATTAAAAAAAACGAAGTTAGTTAGACGGAACGGGATGGAAAAATTGCGTTTCAAAGGTTCCTGTTTCATCAGAAACCGATTTAGGTTTTTCAGCCATAATGCTACACATATTATAAATCTGTTTACCGACAGTTCAGTCTTTGCAGTACAATAAAGATTTAATTTTAACATAATTTATTTGCAAATATTATCCATAATAAGATATTAATTTGTATTGCTCCGTTATGATTTCGATAATAATAAATGTTCTTCATAATCAAAGCTAATTTTTTTAAACACATAGCTCAATTACAATAATTTCTATGATAAAAATAAATTCCCCAAATGAATCATCGTCCACTTGTCACGCTACTGGTGGCAGAGACATGATGCAATTTCACCAAATATATCACACGATAAACTGATGTATTCTTAACGAATATATCTCTTATCTTTAAAGGACAATAACAATCTGGTTGATTATGTTTCAGTTTCTTGTTTCATCACGTGATAATATTTGTAATCAGTGTTTGAAATTAAAAATAAAAAAAAAATCAAAATCAAATGTGATCAAACTTTTTATCAGTAATTCTAAAAATAATTTCATGATTTTTATTACGAAAGATTTTTATTTTTCATTATCAGTGATAAAAATCATATCCTGATCATTATTTTTTGACAAAATTTTTACAATTAACAATAATAATAATTTCTAATTTTTAATACTTTTTTAAATAAGAAATATATATTTTTTTTTGTAATTGCTATGATATATTTTGAGTCTGGAGTAGTAGATAAACAATATTTTTGTCAACTATTAGCAACAGAACATCTTTATTTTCGAAATTCATAAGAAATTTTGACCTAGAAAAAAAAAATTCTGATCCAAAAATGTTTGAACACAATTTAATCACTATTATCTATGTAAAACAGTACCACTCAGAGAGTGATCATTATTATTAATTGAATATGTAAACATCAAAGATCGATTTAAAATTTTAGTTAAGAAACAGGAATAATTTTTAAATTAAAAATCAAATTATTTGTGGAAAAATAATTATTGATTTCAAACACTATTTGTAATAAAGGAAATTGAGTATTTCTAATTCAGCATTTAATTACTGAGCTAAAGACAACTTTTTTTTATGAAAGCTATATTATCAGCTTATCCTAACGTTTTATTAATCATTCCGATTGATTGATTTCTTAGTAGTAGATAATGTTTTCCTCTTCCATTATGTTTTCCTGAATCTTATTCGCAATATGGAAAGTCGACATATATTTATGCGAATACAGTAATCTTAGCTTAAAATTTGAATCTGCGGATGATAATATGTCACCATAAAAAGGTTTACACAACACAGATTACCAGACCCATGGTTCCATGGCTCGATAAGAATATTAAGGTTTTATAATTAATGTTTTATAAGTAGTTAAAATTGAAATATGGATGTGAAAATCAGCAAATCGTAGTTGAATTTGGTAAGAGCATCTCTTCTTGGTTCTTATTTACTGCTTTGATTCAGCAAGAAGGGGGCTATTAACCGGACAAATACAGCTAAATATATCATAAATTATTTTGATTATTTTTTATCACTCTTCAACTGTACTAAAATTTTGAGTTTCACCTCAAGCTGTGTAAAGATAAAAACGTAATTAATATGGAATTAAAGCTAACTAAAAGAGGAAGTTTATCTAAAAATTCCTGAACAACAAAAAACACGGATTGCTTAAAAAAAAATTTTAATTTTTAAAAAAAGATCTAACAGTGCCAGAAATATTATAGCGACTTACACAGACGATACATCTATTCTAATAAGACAAAAACCCAACACACGCCACACAGACTTTACATCATCTAACAAACTAAACGATTGGTGCACACTCTGGAAAATTCGACTCAACCAAGACAAATCACAACACATCACTTTCGCTCTTCGACATGGAACATGTCCTCCTATTTACCATTATCATGGCAATGCCGATATTCCTCAAACAGATAAAATACAATATCTTGGACTGACATTCGACAGAAGAATTACATGGGGCCCACATATCAACAAAAAAAGAAAAACTTTAAACCTCTGACTACGGTTGTTATACTTACTTCTCTTAAGACGCTCAAAATTAAAAAACAAAAACTGAACACTTACAATCATCTACTTAAGCCCATATGGACCTACGCTTCACAAATTTACGGTACAGCGAAAACGAGCCACATATAGTGTTGCCCAAAATCGGTCTTGGTCATGCACTTTGCAAGACCAAGACCAAGGCCACCCAACTGTTGCAAGACCAAGACCCGGACTGGTAAAAAAAATCGATTTTTTGAATAAAAATTAAGGCAAAATAGTTACTAATACTTGACAATTTTAGTTACTATATGTAAATAATTGGTATGACAAATATACTTTTGCATTTAACTCCTCTAATTTTTCATTTAGGCTTAGTTAGGTTTCTCCTATCTAAAAAATTACAGTAAAATATCTACAGTAATAACCTAATAAGTAACTGCAAGACTGTTGCGAGACTCTTGCGCAAGACCAAGACAATGACAAAGACTGAGTTTGCAAGACCAAGACTCGTCTCAGTCTCGTATTTGGGCAACACTAGCCACATATGAAAACTACAAACTTTTCAATCCAAAATTTTCAGGACCATAACTGCACGTCATAAACATTACTTTATTTTTTTAATTAATATGTTATAAGTAGTTGAAAACGATTTTTAAAAGCAATATAGCAATAAATATTAAAGCCAAAGTTTTGACTACTTGTGTTTATCCTACGATTCTCTACGGGGCACAAACTTGGACATTGACAAGGAAACTTGAACTCAGGTTGAACGTTATGCAGATGAAGTTTCTAAGGAGTTTAATGTCAATCAAGAAGAGAGAAAAAACAAGAAATAAAGACATTCCCCGAAAAGTGGATATTAGAAGCTTAAGGGCTGAAGCTCATCGGTTAAAATGGAACTGGGCTGGACACATGGCTAGGTTGAAGGATGAAAGATGGTCCAAAGCATGTACCGAGTGGATCCCAAGAGAGAACAGAAGGAAAAGAAGCCGGTCGCATCTGAGGTGGCAGGATGAAATGATACAGCATGTAGGCGAAAACTGGTGGCTTGTGGCTAGGGAAAGACACAGATAGAAACAAGTTCTAAACAATATTTAGTTTTTTTTTTTTTTGTTTTATTATTTTCTGTTTGTCTTTTTATTAACCGCGTGCTTCCAAGACTGTTTACTGTATGGCTTTGTTTTGTTTTTCTTAGGCCTTACATGGCTTCTTTACAAAAAAAAAAAGTTAAAAACATAAGGGTTAAATTTTCTACTTTTCCGCAGGAAGTTGGACAATTGTTCATATGAACTGTCTGTAGATCTTGATGTCTACCATCAAACTTTTAAATATTTCCTTCAACGCACGAGATACCTGTATGGTTGACATACCAATATACTGTGCGAATTATATTTACAGGTAATGGTAGCCTCTGACTGACTTCTTGTAGGCAGAACAGAAGCCTAGGACAGGACCTGTCGTCCTTAGAGCGATGATGTCATCGATGGAGCAGGGTGTGGTGGGCAGCCTACCTCGCCAAGGCTCCGAGCATTAATTATAGTTGAGATATGTCGATGCGGAAATCGGCTCAGGACCTCAGGACCTCTGTAGCTGCATGCTGTCCAAGGGCATTTACATATTGTCCCCGTATTATAAGAGTTATGAGCGAACAGTTAACAGTCTGTTATCTTGACCAGTAACAGAATAAAAAAAAAAAAGGATTCTAAACAAAGTTACACTTAGCTTAGAACTTGTAAATAGCTCATTATAAAATATTACCTCATCGATGTTACCTCTGTTTTCTTAAGGTTAAACTAAAATATATACAAGTGATGCAATATAGTGTAAAGTGTGATGATGCAATATAGATGTATTTAAATATATACAGTGTTCTAAATATAATTTTCTTTTATTTCAGTGTCGTATATTTCAATATTTCAATAAGCCAATAGTACACTAATAATGTTTTTCTTTACATTCCTTATTTTGAAATGACAATTGTAAAAATAAATTTTCCATATTACAGTTATTTACTGTATTGTATATTGTTTATAATTTTTTATCATAATATTATGTAACCTCCGTAATAATCTTCTTAATTCTATTTTATATGTATATGTATATTCTTATAACTTAATATTTCATAGATATGGTATTTTTTTCCCTTGTATCCCTCCATATCTCCAAATATAGTGTAATTTTCTAGTTTTTCCCCATTACCCAAACAAGTCAGCGAATTCCCCCGAATTCCCGCCCTTACCCTGATTTTCCAGTTCTAAGTGAAAATCTTAGTTGAACACACCTGTAAGTATCTATTTTTATTCTTCTAATTTTATTTTTTCTTCACATTCCTTTATGTCTATTATTTCATATTATATCAGTTTTCTTTTTCATTTAATCTCTCTTGTAGATCTGTAGAAGTATATTCACATTTGCATATATTATATATTACACTACGACAATTATTGTCATATATTTACTTCTGTTTAGGAACTTGTTACTTAGCTTACTCTGTTTATATTTTAATGCACTTATTTACATTGTTTATAATTTTTTGTCATAATATTATGTAACTGCCATAATTCTCTATCTTTTTGTATCTTGTCTTCTATCTATGTTCTTATAAGATGACAGGTGTTTTTACATAAGAAATACAGTAAACTAGGACATGATAGGTAAATATAAATTTTGTTTTTAAATAATATAAATGATTCTAAAAATAATTATACAAGGAAAATTAATAAAAAATATTATAAATAACTGTAATGCAAAATTTGTTTTTAGACTCATAGAATACTATGAGTGTAACAAGTCGACATTTCGAAATAGGCATTGGAAATAAAAACATTATTGGGTTAATGAAATATAAACTGATATAAACATTGTTTTCAGTACACAAATTGCTCTTAGAATTTTTCCATTTATTTAGTTTATTACAACGTTTCGAGCCAATTGGCTCATGTTCAAGAAATTAAAATTTGATGACTTATCTAACAAATTTCCTTTTTTTTTTCTGTATCATCCAATCCTATTGTCGTATTCTTTTAGTCCAATAATACGAAACCAACCTTTTTCTGAGTATTCTATTCATATTTAATCCGATTACCAATTTATTGGATTATTTATTTCATTTATTTATTTATTGGAAAAAACGAGAAGAGTTCTTTTTTTATATATTTTAAACAAAATCTATTTTTTCAAACATGAAATTCACATATTTTTGAGATAGGAATGCCTCGAAAACTTTAATTGAGTTTCTACAGTCGTTCCCTCCCTCCCTAACCAATTTGGGGAATATTAAATCTTTTATTCTGTTTGAGGCAACTATGCAGTATGGTAGTTTGTAAATATTAACAAAAAAGAATTCGAAAGGTAAAATCAATTAATTACCAACAACAAGAGTTTCAATTCAATAGGTCTAGCTTAAAAAAAAAAAAAAAAATCACATCCTTAATTTACAATGAAAAAAGGTCAAATTTGTAATGAAATAAATATGCCAATTTTAAATTTAGTTAATAATTATTTATAATAAAATACAGTTAATTATTCATTTACTTTATAATTACTTATTATAAAATAATATATAATGTACTGTTGGTTGTGGCAGGCGCTTCAGTTATACCATACCGCATTACCGGCTAATACACTCATGGAGGATAATCTGAGTAGATACATCATCCCCATATTAGTTTTTTTATAAAAAAACATTATGAATTGTCTATTATAGCTACATTTACCTAATATATATATATATGTATCAAATATAAATATATCAAAGTTAAAAAAATATTTATAAACTATTCTGCGATATATTTAACAATAGTCATTGTGCAATATAATATTATATAATGATGTAGAGATGGTTAACCGTTGATATAATATGAGAAGGAGTTAGTCGGGGGTAATATATTAATTATTTTAATTTTTGCCGACGTTTCGACCCACTTTGCAGATCGTCTTCAGGGCTACAAAAGATAGAAAACCTGAATATAAGTAGATATAAAATAAAAAGAAGTTGTCAGATACAGAAATAAAAGACGGTATCAGAGATTATACTTAATATTTAACTACATTGTCACCCACTAAATCCCTGATACCGTCTTTTATTTTTGTATCTGACATCTTCTTCTTATTTTATATCTACTTATATTTATTTTTTATTTTCAACATGTTTTATATCTTTTGTAGCACTGAAGACGACCTGCAAAGTGGGTCTAAACGTCGGCAAAAATTAAAATAATTAATATATTTTAATTTAGTTTTTATTTGACCGCACCCCCGCTGACTCTTTCTCATATAATATTATATATATTCAGTCAGCATATAATATCATATATATTCCATTTCATCTTAAATTTTTTTATAGTACCTTTTATATATTTTGGATAGTTCAATACATTCGGTATCCACATTTAGTTCATTGAGTTATAATAAAAAAAAAAAAAAAAATACATAATTAGTCGCAAGGTAAATCTATGTCATAGTAACTTTAAGTTATTGTGTAAGAACTTATGTATTCCGTTTCTTTTTGATTTTTTTTTAACTTATTACTATCAATTCGCATTACATTGAATTACAATAATGCTCTCCCTCCCCTTCTCTCCCCCCTAAAAAATGTATTTTGTATCATCCTAAATACAAGAAGGGAATGTAGAGAGTTGTTCAGTCATTTCCGGACTGAAGGGAGCCAGGCAGGAATTTCCGGACCTCACTTAGAGCGTGATTAATAACTAATTTAGATGACTCTAAAAAAGGTCTACGTCTAAAATCGAATATCCATAAGCTTATATGTTTAGAAATATAACTATAACTTCATTTTAATATATAGATATAACTTTTCAACTATGTTTAAATAATGTGAGTTGGAGAGGTACATTATAATTTCATACTTAACCTTTCATATATTTTTTTCATTCTATATTTATGACCTTAATAACTTTGATAAAAGAGAGAAAAAAATACTTCGTCAAGAAAAGTGACGAAACTTAAAAATTATGGCAAATTAACGAATACTTGTTTTGTCGAAAACAAGTCTCTGGCGTGTACGTAAATTTCAGATAATCAGGATAAAGTTAGAAACAGAAAGATTTAGTCACATTAAAACAACTGAAACATAGCAAGCAGTCACGCAATATATTTAACAGAAACAAGCATTTCTATTTGACATGCCTGTTACAAATGGACTGCTATTTCGCTACAAAACACACCTATAAATTTCAATTATCGACTAAGTTTCTTAATTTTTTTTTTGCTTTATCATGCGTACATATATATATATATATATATATATATATATATATATATATATATATATATATATATATATATAAATGTATTTATTAATATTTTAAAGGAATTTTCATAAATGTAATTATATTTACAAGTAGAATGTTATTACAATATATCTTTAATAAATAATAATTACAAACGATTTATGCATAACTTTTATTATATTTTTGAAAATAAATCGATAAAGGAAGAAGCATTCGCAAATTTATTTCCTATTTATACCATGACAACGATAATATCTGTTGATGTGTGCTACGACTTATAAGACAATAATAAACATTAAAAAATAAATCAATTTAATCATTAATACATTTTTTTTATTTATTGAAAAAAAATTAAATTTCAGTAAACAAATATACAATAAATTATGTTACAATTCTTATTGTATATGAAATTATATTTTCATTTATTAAGTCATTTACTTGTTTTTAATATTAATTTTTAAATAATTGTTAATTCATTGTAAATTTAGGTTTTTATTCAGAAAAAATATATTTAAATTGGTCCAGAAAGTTATAATCATATTTATTGTTTTTTATATATTTTTTTAAAAAGAAAACTACAAAATATATATCTAGAATAATTATAAATTGTAAATCAAAATGAATAATAAAAAAAAATTAAAAATAAAGAAATAAAAGAAAAATCATAAAATAGAATAAAAAATTATTCCTTTAATTTTTTATGCAAATTTGATAAGCAAATAGCTAATACATTTATGATTGCAACGTTAAATTTATTATTAATCTATATTTAGTAGGGAAAGTAATTACAAATAGATGCCCAAAAGACTTTGGATTTTGAAATAAAAACCAGAAAAACAATTTTTTTTTAGGGTTCAAATGGAATTTGTTCATCATCGGTTGTATTAAAAGATAATATATTTTATAATATTTATTTTTCAAGATTCACTTTCCAATCTTGAACGCGTGTACAATGGAAACGTGTTTCACTTTGTAAGAATAAAGATGATCATATAAAATTTCAATGAAAAAAAAACATAAAGTACATAAGAGTTTCTAATACATGTATATTGAATAATTTTTTTTATATAAAAAGTTAACAGTACCTACAATAAAACAATTTATTTCAGTAATGTTATTCTGTCTAAATAGGTTCCAGGAAGCCTGTGGAAGACAGAATGTGAAAAATAAACTAAAGAAATATTCTATAGAGCATGGTGCTTTCACCGCCTGTTGAATTAAGAGCCCAGCTGTTATCTGATATTATTTAAGCTTTGAACAAAAACATAACAACCTCATCGCAATTAAAGACCGGAGAGTTGCTTTAAACTGTTTCCAGCTAGGTCGAGCCCGGTCCGACCTCAAACCTCATGATTCATCCTCTTTGTCATCGTGACCTCCGAGCACGATGAATCACGTGAAAGACATAGACTGTCTCGCGATCATCTCAAAATCAGCTTATCATTGTTTTCCCAGTTCGATATATAAGGAAACGAAAAATGCTAATATCATAGTTATATAATTAATTTATTTTGAAAAAAAGTTATTTAATTAATACTCAGAAAACTAGGATCCTTGTTTTTTATCCCCACAGGAAGATTTAAAAAAACAATGTTTACTACATATGATATAAAAAAAAATAATTTTTTGTCGCACCTTTTTAAAACATATAAGTCAATGTTTTCTTAAGACAAATCTATTCTTTTGTCTGCCAATTCTTAGTGGTATTTTATTCTAAAAAGCAGTAAGCTATTTTACTATCAAATAAATATTCTAAAAATTAAGTCAAAAAGTATAGCGAAATAACAATAAAAAGTTTAGTTAATTTATTTTTAATTAAAAAAAAATATGTTGGATTGAAAATCTTAAATTTTGATAATCTTTCATTTAAATAAAACACAAGACGAAAAATATTTTTTTTACTATATATATCATGGGCAGAGAACTGCGGCCTAAGTGACTTAACTGCGGCGTGCAAACGTTTACGAGCGATATTCATTAATCTAGCGCTAGAAATAATTACTATTTAATTATTTAGGTTAGGAAAATTTGAAAATCAATTTAATTAAGATAAACATGTGTATGTGGGGGTGTATTTACTAATTAATAAAAATACCAACTCTAAAATATAAACTATTATTGCGGTCTCTAATGGCAAAAGGCTACCCACCTAAGTTATGAGCAGTGAACGGTATATCCTCATTTAAATATCATCACTACCAATTCCTTCTTACATCCCAAAATGACGTTATACAATGAAAGAAATATTGCGAAACAGATTTTGACTGAGGTGAATCATTATTAAAATTGATTGAGTTTTAATTTTAAAAATCAGCCCATGCTTATATTATTTGGTTTTGTTTTTCCATTTAAATAATGTTTTTTTTTTTTTTTTCAAAATGTTGTTATTATTACTTCTTTTAATATAATTTTACTGAGATACTGTATATTTTCTTTAATATTGATTATTGTAATTTATAATAAGGGACCTCGTCCAAGAATAAAGATTACTTTCTATCTATCTATCTATCTATATTGATATATTTGACAATGGCCAAAAAGGCCGAAATTTACATAACATATGTATATGTGGTTTCAATAAATCAAGGCACAATAAACACAATAAAGGGTTCTAGTTTCCTGATCATTAATTACCTAATTTTTTAGAAAAAAATAATATATCCCATTTTTATATAATATATAAATTTATATGCAAAAACTAATAATTTATATAAAATAATGAAACCTAACAAAAGGTGAAAATCATAAATAATTAATTTATTATTATTATTAATTATTATCGATGCAATTACAGTAAAGACGAAACACTAATTAAATAATACAATTAAAAGCAGTATTGATATTTAATGTTTTTTAAATATGTATATCTCTAGAGATTTCACCAGAGGTATGTTTTCCAGAATATAGAACACTATATAAAATATATATATGTGATCATATATATTTGGCATGTTGATAAATTTATCCAAGGTAGAGGGGTCAGCAGACAAAAATTATTTTTAGATACGTAAGCTATTGATTATGCAATCAAATCGACTACCGGTGCTTGAATTACATCCATTGGTCCAGGGAGAAGTCTTAACTCAACATTTGACTAAAAAATATTACTAAGTATTTAGGAAATGACCATTTTAATTAGCGTATTTAATAGATACTATTTAAAAATACAATACTGCGTATTGATTAAAATAATCATTTTATAGATACAATTCTAAATATTATTAATAGATTAATAGATTAATTGCAATATAAGTACAATTTAATGATTAAAAATTTTAAAAAATCCACAATAAAATCATAAAATAATGATTTTTTTTATGATCCATTTACCTAAGAATCTATTTGGTAAAAATATCAAGAAAGTTCACAAAAATTTCCTAGTATTATTTTTCGAAAAATATATCAATTTTTAAAAATGTATCTATTTTTACGAGGGATTATT
Source organism: Nezara viridula (assembly GCA_928085145.1). Classification (NCBI taxonomy): domain Eukaryota; kingdom Metazoa; phylum Arthropoda; class Insecta; order Hemiptera; family Pentatomidae; genus Nezara; species Nezara viridula. Next base: position 17,409,811 of record OV725081.1, read on the forward strand.
CCAAAACCTTTTACTGAAATTAATTTAATAAATTTTCATTCATAAATAATTTGACGTTTCAGCTCACTTGGTATAGCAGCCCATTTTCAAGTCAAAAATACATATATTTTGATTATCAATTAAATTTAAATGTTATAAAATATTTTTTACTTTCATAATATTTCTCAAATATTTAGTCTTCCATCATTTCACGACAACAGACTAATGTCCACATGTGAGTTGAAATGATATTATCATTATTATTATTATCAAATGCTATATAATAGAACCATAATTTAAATTTAAATACCCATAACATATATATTTTGATCGGCAATATAGTCTGGAACGTTTTCAGATGATTTATGAATGAAAAGTTATTTCTCATAAAAACTAATAATTCTTTAAATATTAGCAAATAATTACGTTGTTTATAAAAAAATAAAATAAAATAGTGACGTTCTTCAGAAAAACAAATAATTCATTTTTTTCACCTTTAAACTGGGAACTCATTTTTTAATATAAGTCTGTATATATTATATAAAAAATGAATTAATTAAGAAGTAAATATGAAAAAAAAAAATGACTGTTATTTATTCAAAAAATATCTTAGAATATGTACATAGTAACAAGTGTTTTTGTACTGTTTTTAGAAAGAAAAAAATAACCACCATGAAAATCCAAACTGACAAAAAGAAATTTTTTTTTAATAGAAAGACAAGTAAATAATAAGTGTAATGAAATGTTTGAAAATGGCTAAATTACAAAAATTTATTTTGATACAACGATATAAAAGTTTTTTTTTTAATACTGTTAAAAGAATTCTTGTGTTGTGTATTTTGGAATGCAAAATGGATCCATAAATTTATTAATTACTCTTTTTAACTTTTGATATACTTTTACAAATATTAACTAAAAATATATTTTTTTATTATTTCACTATTGCGTATCACGGCTAAAAAAATGTAACATAATCGATTCAGAATGAAACCATAATTATTTCCTGTATGATAAAATTTCTCAGAAACGTACGTCACGTATGACCTTCAACGTCATGTTTAGGTACACAATTTAGATTTTTGTTGATCTTGTTCAACGATAATTATCGTCATGGCTGATAACAAATTTATTAAATGGCGCAGTATTATATAAAGATAATAATTCAAATAACAAAATTATAAGCTAAAAATTTACAACAAAAAAAAATGAAAATCTACTTCAGCACTTCTATCATGTTAGTCCGACCAGACAATACAAAAATATAGGGCGACACGTCAGATGACTTTCCATTCCAGTTACCATGGCAACGAACCCACCAAAAATTTCAAAATATGTATTCAATATTATTGTTTTTCCATTAAAACACGATCATACTTTTAGAGACTAATTTAAAAAATATCATATTTAAATTAGAGTCAAAATGAATAATAATAAAGAAATACAAACGGAAATATATATATAAAAAATATATATTACTTTAGATTGTTTATTTCACATTTTTAAATATATTATTAATAATTTTGTTATATTATTTAGTGAAACAAAAAAAAATATTAATTTAATATAAATATAATGTATATTATTTAATAATAATGTTTATTTATTAGTTTTTTGGGGGGGGGTTTTAAATGTTACAACATTTTGTAAATGTACAAATTAAAAATAAATAAATAAATAAAACTTCTCATTCGCTTTTATTATAAACTATATAGTATACTGCTTTTATAAAATACAAAATGCGCAGTATTAATTCATATAATCATAAATACGTAATTAATTATATAACGAATAAAAAAATATAGAATATGATTCTTTACAACTTTAGGTTATTTGGCCCTACAGTAAAGCTTTTCTATGTTAAAAGTATTAAATATTATAAATACCCTGTTGAAGGTTGATATGAGCCTGGTTTGAATGTTTTAATCCTGAACTGGAGTGAACTACAAGAACGCGAACGACACAGAGGGCACACAGACACAACGAACGAGGCCGGAGCTGGAGGCAGACTGAAGGGGGTCAAGGTGCGACGGCAGCGCCATCTCGCCCCGGTCGCCCGTAGCTCTTATCTTATCTAGCCAAGGTCGTCGGGAGTGGATCCATGGCTCGGTCAGCTTATTAATAGGATTCCTTTTAACAAGGTCTTTTCATATCTACATGTGCTCCAACGTGAATGATGTCCGATCCACAACGAATTGATAATAAATCTTACATGAAACAGAAAAGTTCATCTCCGGCACAGTCCATCCACTCCAGTCAAGAATAGTCCATACAAAACAGAACAGGAAAGAAGTAAATTTAAATTTTGTTTGGAAACTGCATTTAGAAGTAAAAAATCTGGTGCGATATGTGCATAACACAACTTTCACTAACTACCTAACCTTGAGTGGGAATATTTTCATATTTTTGGTATCGAATTATGCGCATAAATCTCATAGAATATTAGTCAGTGGACAAATCAAAAAATAATAAGAAAATTAAATAATTCAACCAAAATGTTCTGTAATTACAATAGCTCGTATCTCAGCTATAATTGGTTTTTGTTTTGTTGAATATTTAGTAATCTTTCAAATAATTAAAGCGTACAATACAAACAATATATACTTTTTGAGCTATTCACAAATATAGTTTCTTTTACGTCATAACTTTTTCATTTCTAAAATTTCAGTGGAATTTGACTATTTTTTTCACCTTGAGAAGAAAAATATCATCACAATAACGATGCTAAATTATTGATTTGATGAAGAATTGACGAAGATGTACCAACAAAACAGCACCTTTGAAAAATAAGATAGCGAAATAAAATAAAATAAATCATAGACGGTACAGCATATTATTTTAAAACAACAATAATAATTAGAATAAAAAAAAATTATAGCCGAATTCATAATATTAAAGTAAAAATACAAAGATTGAAAAGGGTTGTTAGTTGGGTCAGACAAATTAAAAAAAAGTACAAAATAAATTAATAAAATCTGAAAGTAGATCTTTTTGAAAAAAATGAGCTTTATCCAAAAAATCTACCACGATACACGTTGAAAAATAATGAATATTAATAGATATATATCAATGTATAGATATATAACCATTTTTCTAATTTAATTTATTACCTAATCCGTTCATTGTTTATATTCAATAATTTTATATTACTATAGTTACAATGCAAAATAGTTAATTATTTAAAATAAATAAAAAAAACTATTTTAAATTTTAGTAAAGTAATTTTGGAAATTCGGGATTTCTAAGAGCATAAAACCTACCTGATATTAAATACCGCTTGATTTTATATTGATATAATGAGATGAATAAAAATCTGTACAGCTGTTTTTGAGGAAAATGGTGTAACATCCCAAACATATACATATACCTTAAATACGTGATTTCATTTTCATACGATTTAAGTTCTCAAATAATAAGTCTTTCTCTCTTATGAAAAAAAGTTTTACTAAATCTGACTAGTAGTTCCTCATTATTATTTAGTTTACACTGGACGCATAAAAGATATATTATATATTTTTGGTATATAACGATATTTAATATTTATGTTGACTTATCATTATACAGAAAGTGACAGGAATGAACAAGTCAACGAATCTAAAACAATATCTTTATTTTTATTTAATATAAAAGCACTTAGAACGAGACACCTCATACGAATTTCTAAGATAATTGCTAAGACATTGCAATAATATTATCACCACTTCTCAAAAGCGCAAACAGCTGATAATTTAAAAAAAATATTAACAAACCGTACTTCGCTCCGATTGGTGAATTTATATTTTTAAACATTTGTCATCCTATTACTGGCCAGGATTTTTTCTTTACGTATGAGATAAGTAATTGTCTCTGTACGAATTATTAGATCGTTTTAGAGATGATAAGAATAGATCGTTTAATTTCCTGTAAAAGGACTCCACGGCTAAATTTACAGTCTAATAAATTAACTGTTTATTAGGCAAGTTATCATCCCCACATTATTACATCGGTCGGTCTAATTGTTATTAATATTGTACTCTTAATAGGCATTGGTAAATTGGAACGAGCCACTCAGCAATACGGAATAGATATTTTTTAAAAGAGAAAAAAAATTGTTCAGAAAATAATGCAGAAATGCTGAAATTAACTTAAAACTGCCCTTTTCCAAGAACCTAACACTTAGTGTTGCCAAAAAGCGAGACGAGTCTTGGTCTTGCAAACTAAGTCTTGGTCGTGGTCTTGGTCTTGCGCAAGACTCTCGCAACAGTCTTGCAGTTACTTATTAGCTTATTACTACAGAGATATTACTGTAATTTTTTAGATGGGAGAAACCTAACTAAACTCGAATGAAAAATTAGAGGAAACAAGTGCAAAAGTATATTGGTTATATCAATTATTAGCATATAGTAACCAAAATTGTCAAGTATTAGTAACTATTTTGCCTTAATTTTTATTTTTAAAAAAATCGATTTCTTCTACTAGTCCTGGTCTTGGTCTTGCAACAGTTAGGCAGCCTTGGTCATGGTCTTGCAAAGTGCAAGACCAAGACCGATTTTGGACTACACTACTAACACTCTACATTTTATTTCTTTTAATTTTAACATTAACATATAATGTTTATATCTTATGGCTAATAGAAATATTTTAATCTTATAGAAGTGATAAAATCGTTCACAAACTTCTTTTCTCCAAATTCTCTCAAAATGTTTTAGTAAGTTTCATTTTACTAAAAACAACTAAATACCTGTCTTAAAAGACAGAAAAAAGACAGTCTAATGTTTTTTTTATAAATAAATATGTTTTACATTACTATCAAATATACTTTCATTAAAAAGATGTCAAAAAGGGTTTCCATGAGATAAAATGGGACTAAGTGTGAATAAAACTTAATCAACTACAGGAAACCATGAAATAATTATATATATCAGATTAATATATAATATATCACTTTGCATGTGTAAATGGTGGACATTCATGCTAAAAAATAAACAAAAACAAACCAATGAAAATTCAGAAGATTTAATAAAAAAAACAAATTAAAGTTTATGATGTGCATTGACGAAATTTACCACAATATTTAAAACTGCCGTAACTTTAGACTCATTAAACTCCTATCTTCTATATTCATCCTTCATGCGTATTTTGTTACTCTATATAAGGTTTTTTATTCATTTAATGTAACTGTTTTTATTTAATGTAGTTCTTCTGGTCAGAAGTATTTCTTTTGTTTTGAAACATTCTTTTATTCTTAAGGAACTTCGTCCCAGAAAAAACTTATTTTTCTATTTCCATTTCTAGAATCTTCCTTATCCCTCATCCTTTTTTCCATCTATATAAATGACCTCACATCCTCTATCCTGCGCTCTCAATACCACCTGTATGCCAAAGACGTTGAGATTTACCTCTCCTTCAATCCGACCGATTCCTCAGATGCCTTTCTAAAACTCCAAGAAGATATTAATATTAATAGAATAAGTGCTTGGGCAAACCTCAGTAGGCTCACTCTGAATGCCGAGAGACTAAATACATCTTGATCGGATCCCCCTCACTCCTCAAATCCTCCCCGGTATCCCTCAATCTTCTCCTGAACAACTCACCTATTTTATCCCACACTTCCTTTAAAAACCTAGGTGTTACTATTGATCAAACCCTCTCCTGGAAACCACACATCTCCCAAATTTCTCGTCGTACTATCTCCACCCTATGACTACGCAAAGTAAAATTAATCTTCATATCCGTCACAATTTTCGTCATATTCATGGTTTTGTGAAGAGTTCGAGAGTTTAGGATGGCCTGTATGACAATCTTGGGCGTTTTTACTTTCCTACCTATACTATTGCAATCGGGTCAAATGTTAGATATGCGGTTTTCGACGGATACGTTTCAGAGCCTCCTGAGTTCGAAAAACACATTTTTAGCCATTGGTCTGTCTGTCTGTGCCAAGATTTTCTCGGTAACTAGTGAACCGATTTTATTGCTTCTTTTTTTATTTTATAGGGTTTTGACTACTGATGTCTGTGACACAAATTGGATGCTCCATGCGCAATAGCTGATGCGCAATAAATGAAAAACATGTTCTTCTGTAGATTGTAGCGAGAAAAAGGCTCGAAAGATTTTGATGAAACTTTCCTATAATGTTCTAATGATTGGCATTTCAATTTTACGTATTGTACGAGGACGAAATACCCAAAAAAATTCAGGAAAAAAGTTGTAAAGAAATGAAAAATGTTATGGAACTAACTCGCTAAGTATGTATTTTACTTGTAATAAAACTTTTAATAGGTTAAATTACCAATATAATAAAAAAAAAAAAATCATCGGAATCGAACCAGTATTAGCGATGATATACAATGTATTCTATTTTTTTCACATGTTTTAAGTTATTACGTTCTTACCTATACTAGGTAAGTAAAGTATTGCAATCGGGTCAAATTTTCGATATACGGTTTTCGACGGATCTATACGTTTCAGAGCCTCCTGAGTTCGAAAAACACATTTTTAGCCATTGGTCTGTCTGTCTGTGCCAAGATTTTCTCGGGAACTAGTGAACCGATTTTGATTCTTCTGTTTGGATTGGATAGAAATTGGATGCTTCATGCGCAATAAATGAAAAAAAAATGTTTTTCTGTAGAATGTAGCGCGAAAACGGCTCAAGAGATTTTGATGAAACTTTCCTATAATGGTCTAGTAATTGTCATTTCAATTTTCGTACATGGACTTAATTCCCAAAAACATATAGGAAAAAAGTTATAAAGAATGTTTTGGGTCCTAACCCACTAAATATATATTCTATTTATAATAAAATTTTTAAAAGGTAATTAAATTACCAACATAATAAAAAAAACAACAACATTGGAATCGAACCAGTATTAGCCATGATACACAACGTGTTCTATTTTCTATACATGTTTTAATATATTACTTTCCTACCAATACTAGGTAAGGAAAGTATTGCGATCGGATTAAATTTCCTATATGCGGTTTTCGATGGATCTATACGTTTCAGAGCTCCAGGTGTACGGTTGGCAGGTGGACATAGCGATTAAAATAATATAATGGATACTCCGGACCAGAGCTTCCTGAAAGGTGAACGCCAAGATACCCCCGGAGACACGGATACTCCTAGAGAGAGGCGAAGTGGTGGGGACGTCCTTGCAGAGGATAGACCGTTAGCTGACGTCATGGAGGCGGTTGATCTCTTGTGCAATAACGGGTCGTTCGCGAATATCAAAGGGGTCGCTCTCGAAGGATCTCTGTCCTCCAACATCTGCCCTCCTCCGAGTGTCCTAGGCCTTTATTTTATCTGACCCTTCTTTGGCCAACGGACGTAGGACCTTTTCAGTAACTAATGATGCAACTATCAAGGAGCTCACATATAAAGCACACTTCTTACATACACTAGAGCAGCGCAGGCCTTGGAAATTTGGCGCCCCAGGGCAATGACGCCATCTCCTTCCAAACATAATTTAATTTATAATTGTGGGTAAATGGTTTAATAATGAAGAGAAGAATAGATGGAGTGATCAGTCAAATAAGAAGGCAAAAATAAATGATAATATTTATTTTGACATTTGCCGACGTTTCGACCTGAAGTTCAGGTCTTCATCAGGGCTAAGAAAAGAACCAGATCACAAGGTACGAGAAACATAAGTAGTATAGGTAAAAAAAATTAAAGTAAAATGAAGTTGTTAGAATAACGACAATAGTAAGAATTAAGATATAAATAATAATAACCGTTACAAAGTGTGGAATGATGAAGTAAACATAATCAAAAAAGGTGACATAAGTATTAAAATGGGAATCTTAGAATAAAATTTAAAACAGAAAAAAGGAATATGAAGTTATATAAGAAATGAAAATAAATAGTAAAATTATTCTAATGATAATTAGTAAAAAGTATTCTTTTTGGAATATCTTAATTTTACTGTTTATTATATTAGGTTTGTCCCGAACATAAAGTGCCCTCTCTTTTCAAAGTCCAAAAATGTACCGTTTTTAAGATAAAACATAAACTTGCCGAAAGTCTCAAAATTTTGTCTGAAATTAAATAAAATTTAAAATGTTACCACTACATACTATAGAGATTAGTGTTGCCCAAATGCGAGACCGAGACGAGTCTTGGTGATGGTCTTGGTCTTGCGCAAGAGTCTCGCAACAGTCTTGCAGTCACTTATTAGATTATTAATAAGTTAATATTACATTATTTACTTATATATGTAATATATAGCATTGCGATCGTGAAAATTTTCAACGGAAATACACATTTTGAGATCCCCTGAGTCCAAATAGCCAAGTCACACAGTGTGTGAACAGCATAGCTCAAAAGCAAAAAGTCGTACGAAACTGAAAATGCGTATTTGAGTTTTTTTTAAGCCTGGGATGTTACAGCAACATTTTCGTCAAAAACGGCAAACCGGAAGTGGTACTTTATATGATTGATTTAACATATTTTTATGATTTTCTCAAAAACGGCTGTAACGATTTTCATTAATATAGGTTAATATATAATATATGTTTTCTTCCCTTTGATGCTCTCTAACAGGGCTTAAATGACTAATTTTCAATATTTCTTCTTCTAAATTGCCTTTATTTTTTTTTAATTAATTAATAATTTCACAATTAACTCTTATATAAAAAATATAAAATATGAAAGAATTTGATAATTAACTAAGTTGAAAAGAGAGATTCTTTGTGAAATTAAAATGTAATATAAAAATTAAAATGTGTACATGTACATATACCAATTCCTAAATAAATAAAAATACGCAAAATGAAATATAAATATAAATCGTCTCAGTTAAATTCTTGTAATAATCAAATAAATAATTAAGATATACTGTTATAAAAGAAAATAGCTACTGTCAAACAAAATAAATACAGTAGGAAGCCATGAAAAAGCATATGGTAATTAATTTTATAAATAATGTTTCATACCGTCTATAATTTTTAATTTCACTTTCCTTTGTCTGAAAATAATTATTTATGCTAAGAAGGAGTATTTTTTATTTTATTTTTTATATGACCAATCTTAGTCTTGGTCTTGCAACAATTAGGCGGTTTTGGGCAACACTAAACATAGATATAGTGTATTTAGGATCAATTGTCTTGGTGTGATGTAGGTAGAGGATGTGATGAACTAGTTCGCTGGGAAGGGATTCTGAACGTTATGGATTAGATTCCCACCTAGGTCGGTTAATATTTATGTCTTGGCAACGATGATAAATAAATATTGACTTTTCCACTTTGGTAAGTAGGCGAGGGCAATCTCAACCTAAACGTCGGAGGTTGGCAAAAAGGAAGAAATAGCTCACTTGCCTGACTAATCCTCTCCAATACTACCAGTACCAGTACCAGTAATGTAGGTACTTTCTTTGTCCGATTAGTCTTTTTCCAAAATGTTGATATCAGGTTTACTGTTTTAGGCCTGAATTTAGACAATACTATCTTTTTCTATCTTGATGATGTCTAAATCGACATAGGTTTGACTGGTCATTTATTTATTGGTATTTAGATGTATTTTTCAATCTTAGAATGATAACCAATAGGAAAACAAAACAGTAATCCACAGTATTTCAGATCGTCTTGGGTGTGTGTGATCATACATTTGTTTATGAATCACAGACCCAGACACAATCCTTCGAGACTACTAAATTTTCTTGGAGGAAGCGAGGTTTAGAATATTAAGTAATGTTCTAAGAAATGTTTTTATTTCTCGCCAAAATACTCATCCCTATTCAACTATCAATTGTATAATCAATATAATTAATTGTAAATAGATACTGCTGTAAATATTTATATGAATTAGTAGAACATTCTTCATTATTTTTTTATTATTAACTGATGAAAATTAGATAGTAACTTATATTTACATATATATATATATATATATATATATATATATATTATGGCTATTTAATTACTCTGTAATTTTGTTTGTATATCTCTAAGGATCCTTAGCCCACGTATCTTTCTTTCTGTGTTATTCTAAAGAGACTCGTCCCAGAATAAATTAAGTATTATCATTATTATCAAGATTTTCTCTCCCAAGATTATTATAAGGTGTAATCTCAATAATTCGAAATCCTACAGTAGTAATCAGAATTAGTTCAGATAATGAATAAATAAATAAGAAAATAGAGCGTAGAAAAGCCGGAATGTAAAATTTCGTTCAAGAACAAATTTCGAAACCGAAGATACCCGATTATAAATTTTCACATTAAGTTAAATACACTTCAATTGTTCTCTGCAACGTGATTTGGATAAGGTAACATTAATTTAACCGTTGGAAAAACAATCTATCAAGTTGACTAACATGCTTAAAAGTTTGTTCCTGTGCTTTTGCTAACTACTATAAACAGAACCTTAACGGGAGGTGTGCTAGTTTAATTTACTACAATTTTCTAGATTAATCTACAATTATGGTTATTTCTGAGTTCCATTATTTTTTTATTTTATTTTTTATATGACAAAATTAAAACTACTTTCCGTAAATTTTGACTAAAATACGTTTATTCATAATTCAGTACAAAGGTAGGGATGATAACATTTAAATTAAGTAATTGAAATTTTTTTATTTTAAAAGGCATATCTTCCGAATCGACTTAAGTAAATATTCCACCCACTGTTCGAAAATTATGCATACATTCGATTTTTCAAGCCTAAAGAGCGTTATTCAAAAAGTTTAACCTAAACTTTTCAGTGGCATTTCGAGATCCATTTGACAGACAGATAAACGAAAATGTATTTTAAATTGGGGTACAATATTAAATCAAAACTTAAATATAAATAAATAGTTGAATGTCAATTGAATATAATACAATGTTAAATGAGGGTCCTGATTGCAGCAATATGATGTTACAAGTGAGAAATACATCCCTTTCTTCTTCTCGCGAGCATCCGAACTGAGGGTGGACGGTGGCGCAATAAATCCTGTTCTGATCCTATCCTTTGAGTTCTAGGCACCCTCGAAACCAGAATCCCCAGAACTGAAAGGAAGTCCACCACACAATAACCAGAACGACGAGAGACCAGGGATTAAATGTATGGAAGAGGAGGACAAGGGAACAGAGGACGAAACTGGTCAAGCAGTGCTAAGGCAACGAGGCAAAGATGGGTGAGGGATTTAGTAACTTCCGGGCGCGAATACGAAAACTGCAGTAATTTATAATAAATGGAACGAATAAATAAATATAATAAATATATAAGCAACTAATGAATAAACAATAATTCAATATGGCAAGGCAAAAATTAAGCAATTAAGTTACTGTAATGTCGATTAGGAAAATAGATGGTTTTTTTTTTCTGTTGGAATTACAAACTTTGTTGATATTTTGCCTCCTTAACCAGCTTCTCTATATACAACAATTCTTTGTATTTTACTGTTCCTATTTTTATTTGTTACTAAATATACACACCCATATTTTCGTAAACTAAATAATTGAATATTAATTAATTCTAGAGCTAGATTAATAAATATAGCACAAAACGTTTAGGAGCGGCAGATTTCCTCTTGTTGTTCTTCAGCAAGTTCGATCTATCCTTTAAGCTTTCCACGTGATTTCTAGCTTATCATTGAGGCATTCTTTATCGTGTAGAGGCTTCCTGATGAATTGTTTTGACCATCTCAACCACCTTGCCTTTATATTAGGAAATATTGATAAAATAGTTAATGTAAACCGTTCTTTATTGAACATTTCTTACCTTGTATTAGTACTCCAGATATCTCTGTATATAATGGCAAGGATTTTCTTCTCAAATCATTTAATATTTCTCCCTACGTTTGTGTCCAGTTCTCGATGCCGTTTGTCACAACTGGCTCGATCACAGTATTTTACATCCTTAATTTGAGATTTCAATACATTTTGAAGAAAGAAGAATTCGTTATTCGCGCTTGATATACGCTGGTTTCTATTTCTGAGCGTTGGTCATTCATTATGATTATTGCGGATTCCGTGGTATTCGATTTTTTTTTTTTTTTTTTTTACTTTAGGAAACGGTTTTATGAATATATAACAACATAATAATAAAATTTATGTAACTAATATATATTTCATTAATAAAATTGAAGAATTAGGATGTTTGAATTTGATAATTGCGAAAACGACGAGTCAGATTTAAAACAAGGAATTGTTTTTCAGTTCGATAGATCGCTTCTTAACAAAGACTTTAGACTTAATATCAACACGATAAGACCCATAGAACCAAAGCAATGTGTATAGCAATATGTATATGTATCAATAAATAAGGTACAATATAGAAAACAACTGGAATAGCTTCCTGTGAATGAAAAGTTTAAAATAATTACAACAAAAGCGCAAGGACAAACATTTAAGCATGTTGGAGTCGACTTAAGATAATACAGTTTTCTCACTGTAAAATATATTCTATCTTTTCTAAATCAAGTCGTCGAGAAAATCAGTACATACATACTTAAACTACAGAAAGAAACAATTAAAAATTTCGTTTATGTTGGAATTCGTTTATCGCATGTACTAACTTATATATTAATTTTATTTTGTTAACAAAATTTATTTTTTAACAAATTACACAAAACTAAATTTATCTTATTTAAAGTTTTACCTGATACAGTTACGGCCAAGTAAGTTCCATACCTGTGAACAAAAAATAAAAAATATAAGTTAAAAAACAAAAAATTATTTCCACAAAAAAAAAAAATAACAAACAATATGTTAAATTAAGTTTTGATTAGACATTTCACAATATACGATTCATCTACTTAAATGAAAAAAATAGATAAACGATTTGTCATAACACTTAAAAAAGGAGACAATTTCAGAACCGATCGAGTCGTTTTGCCATCCAAAGTAAAATATATACAATAATTTCCATATTCATGAGAAAATTATAGAAAAATAAAAATATAATAAAATAAGGAAAACTATCAATATTATTATTGATTATGTAACAGCATGAAATCAGGCCATATTAAAGTTCAAATGTATGTTTTTTAATTTGAGCTAAATTAAAAGATAAAATCGATTCTCAGAAAAGAGATAAATAAAATATAAAAAACATAATAGCTATACAAACAGTCTCTTCACCTACACATACAAAAAATGAAATAAAAACGCCTCTATATAAAATGTGTCACCAACTTAACTTTAAGAATCGTTTTAAAGGTCGATTGAGTAAAATTAATTTTAAAAACTGATTTCAATTCACTCTTCTCATGTCCACATAACGCTTATAAATACGGACGAATAAATTTAAAATGGCTAAAAATAAATAAAATAGCCTTTCTGTCATATAAAATAATTAAATATTAAGCAATCTATAAATCTAGAGAAACCCACTCTCTCAATATATTTTGTGGTAATTGTTAAATAAAAAATAATGTTATTTTTGTAACATGTTAGAAAAAGATATAAGGGCAGAAATTATAACATTTAACTGTATTAATATGAATAATTCGTAATTTTGAAAAAACAAACCTAAACCTAAGCCATCGAATTCCTTTCGTATCCAATCCTTACAATCCAAAATCCTCACTGCTCCTTACTTCAGTAATAAATAAAATCATCCATAACGACCTTAATGTTCCTTACGTTTCTGACCTGGTCCAATCCAGATACCTATCCTTCCATAACAAACTTCAGAACCATCCAAACCATCTGGTTTCTAACCTTCCTTCCTCTTCGATCCCTGTCAACCCTCCGAGGCGTCTGAAAAGAAGATGGCCTCGAGATCTCCTTTTGTAAATACATTTTTAGAGTGCTACAAGTGGGTAGTTTCTCAACAAGTGGTTTCATGTTATTATATTCATTTGTTCACATTTACTGAATGCATTTTTATTTGTAATACAGTTGTAAATATCATCAATAAAAAAAAATGTTGATTACGTTTGGACTTAAAAATGGTGAATGATTCAGGGAAAAAAAAGTTATAAAATTATACTTAAAAAAATAATTTTTTGTTTACAGTAATAATACAATAAAATTAATTTATTATATTAATTTAAATATTAAAGAATTACTCAATTTACTTTTCAAACAATATTGGTTGAATTAATTTTTAACAATACTTAAACATTCCAGTTTTATTACACTATTTGAAAGAAATGCCGGTTTTAGAAATAAAATTATATTCACACTCGTCTTACAATATTTAGTTTCGTTTTAAAAAAAAAAAATATATATGTACCATCGGATGTATTGGTTGTTAGAATAGAAATCGATACTTATCTGGATCAAAAAAAATCGATTAAGGTTAGGTTCACTTTACAAATTAGCGATTTAATTATCAGTGTACCTAAATTGTGTAATTAAAAGGTGAGATACCTGCGACCTCTAGGCTGCAAGAGGCCTCCGTGAGTAGGCTCTGTGGCTTCCAAACGTTATTAATCTGTCACTAGAATTAATTAATATTTATTTTTTTTAATTACAAAAATTTAAAAATTAATATAATTAATTTGGATAAATGGATATAGGTATTTAATGATAACTAAAAATAGCAACCATAAAATTAAAAAAATTGTTGCGGACTCGATTAGCACTGCCAAACCATACTGCGGCATCTAATAATATAACGGTTTCTCACCTATGGAACAGTTATTTACTAAGTGTTACATACTCCTTTAAGGTTTGATAGGAATTTAAAACAATCACAAAATAAATAACTCACCCCCCAAAGACCGGCGGTCCCCCAACTCCTCCCTGCACAAAATGCACTCACTAAATGCGCACCAATCTCATCAATGCCGATAAGGCACTGTGGCGCAATATCAGAGCGCAAATAAGCGGAGATAGTTATCAAGCCAGGCTCGAGGAGTGAGGACACGGCCTGATATCTCAACAACCTTGTAGCATGGCGTAGCTGATAACGCGATTATTGTGACGGCCCGATGAATGGGGAGCTAGGCAGTTCTCGCTCTATCTCTTTTACGATAAATCGATATTGTTTTTTTAAACAGTATCGATACAGGATTCCGTAGTATGCTGTCCACTGACTGATACTGATAGTATCGATGTGTTTTTATCCCGGAAAAGATATCTCGGACGTACCTACATGCAGATGTTTTTCAAACGAATATCTCGTTGTAGAGATAGAAGACTAGTCGTGGAGACAAAAAAGGAATATGAATCCTTTACAATTACGTCACATTTTAGTCTGTGGATATTGATTTTAAATTATTTCTATTTTATATTATTTCACATTCTTTACTACAATAATAACTACATTTAATAATTTAAAAAAATATTAATAATAAATAAAATACAATCCGTAAAATATTAATAGTTTACAATGTGGGTATGATGGGTTAACTGTAGTGAATAATTGAAGAGAAGGATGGTTGGTGTGATCAGTCAAAATAAAATAATAAAAATTAATAATTGCATTTATTTTCACATTCGCTGACGTTTCGGCCCGAAGTCCAGGTCTTCTCCAAGGCTTCTCTACAAACAAGCGTGAATAAACCAATTTTAATTATTAAATGTTGTTATTGTTGTAGTAGCGAATATAAATTTTTAAAATAGAAATAGTTTAAAATCAATATCCACAGACAAAAATGTTACGTAATTGTAAAGAATTCATATTTCTTTTTTATGTAAACGATCTGTCCTTTTTGGTCTGTCTACGCTTGTTTGTAAAGCAGCTCTGAAGAAGGCTTGAACTTCGGGCCGAACCGTCGGCGAATGTGAAAATAAATACAATTATTTATTTTTAATATTTTATTTTGACTGATCACTCCGAACATCCTTCTCTTCTATTAATATTTTAATGTAGTGTTGGGCCATTATAAACATAAAGGTATGGGTAAAAAAAGAAATGTGTAAAAATTTCCTATATGATTTTTATTAATCTTCATATATATTTGAGTGCAATCAGTGAGTAGTTTCTCAAGAAGAGTTTTCATGTCATTATATTCCTGTGTGCACATTTACTAGATGTATTTTTATAATACAGTTGTAAATATCAATGAAAAAAAAAAAAAAAAATCTTTACATATTATTTCTCAAAGAATCTTTTTCGTCTGTACGCCATATCTTTGTTAATTTATCATCAAATCTAATGTATGAGCTATGATTTTGAAGGGTTCCCACCTTCAGAGGGAAGAGTGGTCATATCCTTATGAAATATAAGGAAAAAATGTTTTGAAGGAAAATAATTAAAAAGACTATAATATATAGTTGTTTACACCAAAGTGTTGTTTATGGTTGATTAATCATTTAGTTACTAAATTCCACAAAAAACGTAAAAAAGTGCATCGAAATCTGATAATTATTAGCAAACATACAGCCGAGGGCAAGAGAATTAGTTCTCCACCTCATAATACATTGCACCAACTAATATTATTATTATTATTATTTGGTATGTGTTCATTGACTAAAATATTTTGCGAATAATTCGCACAAGCCAACTAATATACCAAACATATTAAATATAAAGAACTTATTGTGATAATATTGGTCCTATAAATAGTAATTGCGTGCGGAAGACACAAACCAACATATAATTATGGGAACTGCATTAGAACTCTAATCTTACAGATTTCTCAAAGTTGGTCGCCTAAGGTGGATTAGCCATATTGCAAGGATATTATCAGACTAAATACGTCCAAGTATACTTGATTAAATAGTCACCAAAAGAGTGAGAAGATCCCGGTTGCGAAGGATCAGCCAATTCTAAATCCATTCTAGGAACTCCTGATTCTACAAGAGTTTGAGAGCCAAGAAAGAGGTTGAAGACAAATCATAAGCCTTGAAATATAGGTAATAAGGAATAAGGAATGACAAGGAATCTATACTGGCCCTACTTAGTAGACGGTTCTCAGCTGTTGATGTCTGAGTTCTCCAATCATCTGATATTATTCTTTTTTATAATGATGGTTCCTGAATATTTGAAAGATTTAAGGGTATGTTTAATGATAATTTTTCTCTCTTGATTTCAGATCTTAGTCCTATTATTTAATGAAATTAAAAACGGTATTAGAAATTTACTACTATACTATAACACTTAGAAAAATGAATTTTTTTTTCCTAAAAATAAATAAAAAAATATTGAAAATTATTAATAAACGATGGCAGAACTTATTGTGCATAATATAAGATGAAGAGGATGAGAGTACACTGGGAGGAGAGGTGACAGGAGGGAGGTGGTGGGGGGGTACAGTTAGGATGAGGTCATTGCACTCCTTCCCCCACCACCCAAGGAGCTTGTAGCCTCTATTGTGAACTACCTCAAAGTATCTATCCTTTTCCAATATTATAATATATAATATCATATTACAGTTAGTAAATATAAATCATCAAGCAGACTTCTTACATTATACAATACATGAAGCATACTTTAGGAGCTTTCAAGCCTGACGACGAATGTGATAGCCGGGGTCTAGGATCCTGAGGCCTGGTCAACAGGTTTTTTTTTTTTTTATTCACGAAATTTGCCACTGTATTAAAATAAATGCGAACAAAGAAATATATTTACATCAAATACTTGAAGAGAAACTACACATAGATAGTACCCTAATCAAATTTTTACATTAGAAGATCATCTTTTCAAATCTTGGAGAGTAATCAGCAATCTAAGAGGAAGCAAGTTTAAAAAAAAGGATTCGGATGGTTATGAGGTTTATTGCAGAACGGTAGGTATCTAAATTGAGCCAAATCAAAAACAGACGAAACATTAAGACCGACATGGAATATTTTATTTATAAAAATGTAAGGAAAATAGAGAATTTTACGAAATATTTTGTACAGTAAGGATTACATACCAGAAGACTTCATAGTTTTATGGATACCCATAGTTCGAAACCGTGAGTTCTAATCGGCCTTATTATAATTATGTAGGTATATGAGGCTTTTGAAATCAGTATCTAATAAGTGCTGAAGAAGCCGGAAACGTCTAGTGGTTTCTGGAGGTTTTAGTCTTGTATGAAGATTCTAAGTTAGACGTTTATCCAAATGGGATGCTAGGTACCGAATATGTTCAAAAGGGTTAAGTGGGTATGATGTAGGACAGGAAGATATAGGTTCACGACGAATGGTAAAGGAGATTTGATGGGGTTTGTTGGAATATATTTTAATCCTTCAGTTATTCAAGATTTGTAATTTGTGATTGCAGAGTTCGGGATTCGATTGATGGGTCATTATTAACCGATAGGACAAACGTGCCTTCGGCATTCGTAGTGATGACAATGTCAGCTGTATAAACAGTGTAACGGATAGGGACCTATGAAGCTACCTTGAGGAACACCAGCAGATAGGGAGAAAGAGAGATGAATAAGTACTATTGTAGTTTACTATGAAATATCTGTCAGTAAGGTAAGAACAGATAATTAGAAATTATGCAGTATGAATTCCTGGAGTTTGTAAAGCAGTCCCGAATCCCGAAAAATATCAAAAATCTCGAATTAATGGTTTGCACAATGCTATGATAAAATCAGTTTCTGATATGTAGTCACGAGAAGTTGACACTGACCAGCACCTAAGACAGAGGAATTGAAATATTTGAGATTAAGGACATCCGTATGATTATCGGAAAGATTAGTAACTAATGCATGAAGAAGAAACCACACAAGAACTTCTAACAGAAACTGATCAGGCAATACATAGATGAATACCAGTAATATTTCTTAAGCTGTTATATTATATAATGTAATATTTAAATTTTATTTCATTTAAAATTTCTTTAATACAGTTGCTTTATTGATAGACTAAATCTAAATATTTTAATACGTTTTAAATATTTTTTTTTAATTTCTGTTTTTTCGCGCCCCTGAAGTTCGGGTGGCGCCCCCAAAAACCACCCCTCCAGGTCGGCGTCTAGGGGCAACTACCCCGGTTCCCCCGCTATAAGATCAGCACTGATGGATACGATAAGTTGGACAAGTAGCTCGAAGCAATCTATCAGAAAGCTTCAACATCACAATGAATGCAACAATAGTTGACAAAATACAGAGAAAAAAATAAGAAAATAGATAAAATAAAAAAAATAAACTCCATAATCGCATGTAACAACTTGGAAAAATAAGTTATTGCCAGTAACCCAAGGTAGGCAAGGCTGATTCAGGCGGCCAAAGACCAGTAAAGTAAAAAAAAAAAAATATATGTATAGTATAAAGAAAGAAGAAAGAAATTGCATTTACTGATTTAACTTCATTGACCTTCTGCATTTTATTATATTAACAGGAAAATCATACCTCGTGTGGGTTTTAAAGGTCTGCAAGGCGGAGAGAGAGTAGACCTGGGAGAATTACAGGAAATGGTTAAAATATAATTTATAGATCGATTTTAACAATAGGAATCGATAAGAGGGATATTATATTTATAACTAGCGACATAATTTTTATTTTTACAATAAGGCCAAGCCGGCAAACGGGTGTGTGCCTTGCCCGGCAACCTGATAACGAAGTTATAAACGATAAAATAATGTGAGTTCTCGTCCCTGTGGCAAGGGGGTCTTTTAACATTAATCCTACGCCCTCACTTCCTGGCCCGGGTAAACTCGTAAACAAAGAAGGGAAGGAGAAAAAATAAACAACAAACGTAATTTTAAATTATCGTAAATAGTATCCTTTGAAATTCTTAAAGACAACTTACATTACAAAAGACTTAAAGAGAAAGATGAGATTTGTCTGAATATAAACCACAAATATTTATCAGGATTGACAAAACAAAATACACAACACACAATTGCATCCTTTAAGTGTGTAATTGAATGGGAAACAGCTGATTTATTATGTTATTAGATTATGTTAACATGTTTTTTCTCCACATTAGCGCTGTATCTGTCTTGTAAATAAATAAAATATTTAAAAAATACTAGTATTAAATGAATGCGTTATATATTTCAAAAAACAAATAAACACAAATATTCAGTTGAGAACCAATTTTTTTTTCTTAAGGTAGTATTATGTATTCCTTCATTGAAATATGATGTTTATGTAGTACTTTAAGTCAGAAAGTAACATAAAGAAGGCTCTTATGGGGAGAGGAAAGGCCGGGAAGTTAAACTAAATGAGGGGAAAGTTTTTCCCCTCTACATAACTTCAGTCAGCTGGCCTCTTGGAATAACCACTCTATTGATATGTTTAATATTTTTCAATAACGTGCAATGATTCATTCAAATATAACTCTTCGGGATTCAAACAATAGTGGACTTTTAATCGAAGGAAGCACAACACTAAAGGGACTAAAGAATAGTTTCCAAGTAGCTCAAATGTCTTTTTATGCCTAGTTAAGGTAGTTTTATTCTGTTTTTAGATGAATGATGAAATATTTTTATTCATATCAACATGGTCTTGTTATTTGAATTAACTCATAGAGGAATGAAATGAACACATGTTGACTCTAACCGGATTGTCATTGTATTTTTGTCTTATCTTCGCTCCCAGGACGGCAACACTTTTAGAAGCTATATAATATGTTGTTTAACAGTAAGTCTATAGCATCATTTATTTTATACGATAGAAATTATTTAGTTTCGCTTCCAAAAAAAATCTAAATACTAGAAATTTAGAAGTACTCATGCACTACCATGAGATATACTAACTCAAGTATGTAAATTTAAAATAATAATATAGTTAACTGCAAATGTAGAAGGGATTTCGATACCGGTACTAGGGAAAGTCAATCGATATCCATTTTGAAACCAAATAATCAGTAACGCCCAAGTTTCAGTTTGACTTAACTACGAGCCATAGAAGTCTCTCAGGTCAGTCTCGGCCTTGCTCAAATCTTGCAGGTTAGGGGTGGTTAGGTTCAGTCTTGGTCTTGGTCTTGGTACAATTAGGCGGTCTTCTTCTTGGTTACATACATTTTTTCACTATCTCACTTAGTTTCCGAAATATTCGTTCTCAGCTATTAGTAATGTGGAAAAAACATTTTAACACATGTTTTTTTTTCTCTTTTGTTTAACTCGCTAACTCTTGATGGCTTCCTGTTACAATTGGGTCATGAAGAAGTATGTTTTTAATGATTAAATTTTCTTCAAAAACATATATTATTTTACTACATTATCTATGTTAATAGGTCGATTCCGAGCACTAAAAAAATATATATATATATATATATATATATATATATATATATATATATATATATAATATATATATATATATATATATATATATATATATATATATATATATATATATATATATATATAATATATATATATATATATATATATATATATATGATATACATACATACATGGAGATTTAGATTTATAAAGAGTTAGAGCAATATAATAATAGTTAATATTATAAAAAAAAAAATTTTTCGGCAAATTCTTGGAATCGAAATATGAAGTTGTAACTGATGTAACTTTTGAACTGTTGAAGATAAACTAGTAAAATAATATATATTCTTGAAGAAAATATAATTATCGAAAACTTTCTTCTGCATGACTAAACCATGAAACGAAGCAATCAAGAGAGTCAGCTAGTTAAATACAGTAAAAAACACAAGGTAACAAAATTTTTTTTCCACATTAGCGATAGCTGAGGACGGATATCTCGGAAACTAAACGAGATAGCGAAAAAAGGAATATAATCAATCATATTGCAAATTTTATCAGCTTTAATTTTGTATAGAACGTCTGTGTCGGTGTGATGGATAGTTTTCCTGATATAAGCGAAAACCCGAAAAAACTGACCTACTAGGTGCTCCCACATCTGGCTCACTACCTAGAAGTGAGAACTTTTAATATGTTTACCTGCTTACTAGTCCAAAGTGAAAAATTGTGGAGCATTCATTGACTGGACTTTTGAGTTTTATTCGGGAGAGGGTAGACTACTACATCAAGTTCAAATATTAGTATATTTGTAAATTTTCCCTTAGAGTAGATAGAATTTCCCAATTTCTTAGCTGGGTTTTTTCTTTTATAATTCAAATATTTATTTCCCATTCAACATTTCTCCAAAGTTACTTACCCAGGCTTTCCAGTTCTAAATGAAACTCCTCGTTGAACACACCTGTAAGTCTCTATTTTTCTTCTTATAATTTTATTTACTTTATTTTTTATTTTATTCTTTTTTATATTGTTTCTCCACATCCCTTTATGTCCATTATTTCCTATTATAACCTTTTTCTTTTTCTTCCAATCTCTTCTGTAGATCAGTAGGAGTATATTCACAATTGCATATATCGTATTATATATTATACTACAACAATTGTTACCATCTACTTACTTCAGTTTAGGATCTTGTTACTTCGCTTACTCTGTTTATACAACTCATTGTTCTTAATATTTTAATTTACTTACTGTTTATAATTTTAATAAGTTTATGCACATTGTTTATAATTTTTTTATCTAAATATGATGTAACTTCCACAATTCTCTATATATTTTTGAATCTTGTCCGTTCTAACCCTGAAGAAGACCTGCAAAGTCGGGTCGAAACTTTACCTTTTAATAAAATAATTTTGCTACCATTTAGTCTATTTATGACCACCACTCCGGACCATCTCCTTCCTTAAATATTTATTTACTTTAACATTTTCATAATTTAAATATTAACAATTTATTTTCATAATGTCGTCGACACCATGTTAAAATAACGAATCAGCCTGTACTAAGTTGCACTTTAACATGGTGCCGACGATATGATCACGTGATATCATTTAAAATCAATTAATAATCAATATACTTAAACTTTGAGCTATTAAACTTTGTTTCCTAGTTACCAAATCAGTTAAAACAAAAATGTATATGGTGTTTTTTACCTCCTGGATAGAGATTTAATTAAATTATGACATTTTAATTAAATTATTCTTCGTTAAACACTTGGTAGCGGAGAATTCATTTCGCAGTAAACGTCCTCAAAGCTGTGGTTTTCCTTGACTCGCCTGGCCTCCTTGATCTCTAGAATAAAATGTGGTGCCGAGCGCTGGCTATCTCAGGACAATCACATGTTTTTATTTCTTTTTTTGGCCGCCGAACAGCAGCTCACACTGGAGGTCGTATCAAAGGACACCCGGTCCCCTTCATCAAGTCGGTTCGCTATTTTTAGTGATTATCTCTTCCGAGCAACGCTTAGTATTTCGACAATATCTTTCAATGGTAATGAGAACCATCAAAATCATTATTTGGAACCAGGTTACTCTATTTAAAAAAAAATACGATTTGTATAAGACCTCCTAAAATGCTTGTTATCAATTATGATTACTTAAAATTATTAGTCCGTTGTATATAACCCTTTTTTTCTCCAAATTATTAACATCCGCCTGAAACTTCGTGAATAGCCCCTAGGAATTGGGACGTTTTCAATCTGATGGTCTGCAAACTTTGTCTATTTAATTTCCTCTTGGATCATAAGATAATTTAATCAAAAATCGAAAAAAAAATGTGGCCTTGTCAAATATTGGGTCGTCTAGTCTACATAACCTCGTTATTTTGAAAAATTGGGGATGTAGGTCACGCCAAACGGCTCAATATTTTTGAAGGCCACCTTTTTTCTAGATATTGTTCTCAAATTATCTTAAGATCCAAGCGGAAAGCAAATGGGTATTCGCTAGTTTTTAGTACATAATTAAATAGACAAAGTCTGCCGATCTCCAGATTAAAAATGCCTCGATTCCGAGAATTTTTGTAAATAAAATAGTTGTAGGCACAGGCGGATCTACGGTGGGGGAGGGCTTTCGGGAATAAGTCCTCCCCCCAAAATGATAAAATATAACCATGTTTTACAGAAAAAATATTTAAAACTATCTCTTAAAGTATTCTTGTTCGTGTAATTACATTAAATAGGACTTCAAGAACCACTTTAACACCATTTCATATAGGTAGTTAATTTATTTCTTTTTTTTTTCAAATTAATTTTCGTAATAAAAAAATTCTTTCGGTCTGAAGATTAAAAAAAGAATTAAGAAAATTAAATCCTGGATACACTAGTGGTTGTAGGTTAGAATGAGAAGAAGCTATTTGCGAAGTTCCAGGAGGATGTTAATAATTCGATAAAAAGGGGGTCTATACCTCGGACTATAAGCTGTATCTTTGCTAGGAATGGTGCGATTTCGATTTTTTCTTTTGTTTTATATGGAATTTAGTAAACTTTGGAAACTAGCCAATCAAACATAAAATGTATATTTTTTAAGTTTTTGGGAAATCAAGTTTCATAACTTTTTTTCCTGATATTTCGGGGTGATGTGATGTTTTTCCCCATCTGAATTTTAGTAAATAAAATAGTTGTGGGTTTCGATAACATCAAGCTATTTACGAAGTTTCAGGCGGATGTTAATAATTCGATAAAAAGAGGTATGTATCGCGGACTATAAGCTGTATCTTTGCTAGGAATAGTACGATTTCGATTTTTCTTTTGTTTTATATGGAATTTAGTAAACTTTGGAAACAGCCAATCAACCATAAAATGTATGCTTTTTAAGTGTTTGGCAAATCAAGTTTCATAACTTTTTTGCCTGATATTTCGGGGTGATGTGATGTTTTTCCCCACCTGAATTTTAGTAAGGATAATTTTAATAAATAAAATAGTTGTAGGTTACGATGAGATGAAGTTATTTACGTAGTTTCAGGTGGATGATAGTAATTTGATGAAAAGGGGGTCTGTACCATGGACTACTATATAATACAATAAACGTAAATTTTGACTATTTTTTAAAACTTGTCTCTGACGATTACAACCATACTTGTTTTTTTTTTTCTAATTTGCTGCTATAAGATAATAAAATTTTAGTATTTATACGTAGTCAAGTGTACACTTTACTATAACAAACGCCTTTCTTCTATTTTAGTAAATAAAATAATTGTAGGTTACGATAAGATGAAGCAATTTATGAAGTTTCAGGCGGATGATAGTAATTTGATAAAAAGGATAATGTACTTGGACATCAAATAACAATTTCTATAATTGAAAATACTGGCTATGATTGTGGAGGAAACGCTGGTACATACTGGAGTCCTGCTTCCCCTCTCACAGGAGGGAAAGAGCTAAGTTTTGAAGTTCCCAAGGCTGAATGAAATCATTGTAAGTAGGTATGAATATGTGTCATGATGGCTTATTTATTTTTTATTTTATTTTATTTCCTTAATCTTGGTTGTTTAATTATTTTACTATTATTGATTTTTGACGGTGCGAAAATATTACTTTAATTATTTTTATCATTAGATAATTTTTTTTCTTTACTGGATTTTAAACTATATTTTACACAGATTTTGATGCATCAATAATAAATTATTTTGTTCACTTCTTCCTTGCCTTTTGAGAAGAGTTTTTCCTCGGGCCAGAGGAGAGGGTTGATGACAGAGTTAAAAACCCCTACACCGGGACACTAACTTGTAATTATTTTATCTCGTAATGTTCGGTTTATCAGATTGCCGGGTAACGTGTATTTTGCGCATATGTTATCCTGCTCAGTCACACCGTTCTCTAACGTATACAAATTAAAAATTCATGGAAGTACCCACCTATCTCTAATTGTTTTCGAACGGAGATCACAGAATTTGAATACAGAATAATCCTATAAACTTTACAAAATATAACCGCAGTATCCTTTCTCAATTATTCACCCATTTGTTGAGTAAGTTATATAGTTATTGGTTAGTAAATTTTGAGGAATAAAACTTTTTTTTAAATTCCTACAAGATTCCTTATTAATTAGTAAAAAAAAAAACGAACTGTATCTGGAAAATAACCGGTTATTCTTATTCTTTTTATAAATCCTATTCCAAAAATAGAAACTAACGGTTACTTATTAATAGAAGAACGTAGGCGTGTGTGAACGAGAGGGACATATATCCCACTGACCATAATCGTAAACACCCCTCTTTCTCCCCAGTGACGTTACGGCGCCCAACAATGGGCCAGGATGACATGGATCGGAAATAGAAGAGGATTGATGGTCCATCGTAAAATAGTCTAAAATATCAAGTAATATTTCAATCAGCAGCTATAGTTAGCTTTTACATTTTATTTATTTATTTTCCTTAGACATAACAAACAATTCCAGGCTATTACGTTTCATGAAGAATTTTCTATGGCTAGGGGGAGACTGAGTAGGGTTTGGAAAATTTCCATTAATAAAAGAAAGGCGTCTATTATAGTAAAGTGTACACTTGACTACGTATAAATACTAAAATTTTGTCCTAAGTAAAATGGTTATCTTATAGGAGCAATTTTTTTTTTTTTTTTTTAAATAATTATTACAACAGTCTGTCTCTTGGACATTAGTTAAAGAGAGGTAGGATAACATTCACACTATATGTACAAAAAATATAAAATAAATATTAGCAAATAATAATCAAAAGTATATACAATAAATAATAAGACAAAATAACCTAAAAATAAGAAAATTAAAATCACTTAACATACACTCATGTCTTGAGTGGAGAATCTGGCTAATACCAGAACTCCAATATATACAATCCATAAAAGGTCGCGAGGCCACTGCCGTTTCAACCTTCTTGGAGAATTATAGGGATGGGTGGTGCTTGATAGGGATTGTGCAAGAAGATTTGGATGGTAAGTAAGGTTCTGATGAAATTTGGAGAATTTTTCTTGGATAAGGCCTAGGACAAATGGGATGTTGAGGTCATGATGTAGGATATAGGAGCAAATTAAAGAGAAACAAACAAAACAAGTATGGTTGTGACAGTGCTTGGAACGCCAGAAGCAAGTTTAAAAAAAAAAAAAATGAAAATTTACTTATCTTGTATTATATAATAGTCCGTGGTGCAGACCCCATTTTCATCAAGTTATTAACATCCACCTGAAACTTCACAATTAGTTTCATCTCATCGTAAACTATAACTATTTTATTTACGAAAACTCTTGGCATTGGAACTTTTTTAATTTGCAGGGGGAGCAAACTTGTCTATTTAATTAAATACTAAAAACTTATAAATGCTCATTTGCTTTCAACTTGGATCGTAAGATAATCCGATCACAAAATCGAGAAAAAAGGCGGCCTTCAAAAATATCGAGCCGTTTGGCATGGCCTAAACTCCCAAATTTTCAAAATAACGAGGTTATAAGGACAAACGGCCCAATTTTTTTTAAAGTCACCTTTTTTCTCGATTTCGTTATTAATCTATTGTTATTAAGAGTTTTCGTAAATAAAATAGTTTAAGATGAGATTTAGGTTTAGATGAAATGGAAGTATTAACGAAGTTTCAGGCGGATGTTAATAATTCGAAAAAAGGGGTCTATACCACGGACTGTACCACTTTTTTATGATAGGTAAATTTTAAAATCGAGAAGAAATCTATTAGCCATTGGCTTTTAATGACAAAGAGGAGCAAAGGAGTGTTTGCGCTGTCGACAGAATTAGTGTTGCCCAAAATCGGTCATGGTCTTGCACTTTGCAATACCACGACCAAGGCCGCCTAACTGTTGCAATACCAAGACCAGAACTGGGGAAAAAAATCGATTTTTTAAATAAAAATTAAGGCAAAATAATTACTAATCCTGGACAATCTTAGTTACTATATGTTAATGATTGGTATAACCTATATACTTTTGCATATATATCCTTTAATTTTTCATTCGGGCTTAGTTAGGTTCCTCCAATCTAAAAAAATACAGTAATATCTCTATAGTAATAAGCTAATAAGTAACTGCAAGTCTGTTGCGAGACTCTTGCGCAAGACCAAGACTCATCTCGGTCTCGCATTTGGGCAACTTTAGACATAATACTTGGAGGCGCAAATTTCGAATGTAATTTTGTGCAGAAAATCCATAAATTATGAAAAAACAGAACAAGTACCGATAAAATGTACTCTTCATGAAGAGAATTGGTGCTGTAATTTGGTTGAATTTGAAGATAGCAATAAAATACGCAATTGCACACAAATCACATGAATGGCTATTTTTATCTTTACGATTTATGTTATGACTAATCGATCCTTCTCCAAACAGAGCGGAACCTTCCGACTCGGAGCATCGGCCATTCATTAACGCCCACCGAGGATAGAGGACACGCAATGCACGACGGGGACATCAACTATCGATTTCACAAACGTGAATCTAATTAGCGTACATAAATAGATGCAGAGGCCCCAGGCGGGCCATACACAGCTGGAGGGGGGCTTGCGAAATATGTTGTCACAGTTCGTAGCCTTCTGCAATTCAATACTATCCAGGAAAGCCTATGTCAAGAGTGGGTGTTCGAGAGGATATACAATGCATTGCTTTCTATTTGAGTTTTAATTCAATAGAAAGCCAAATTTGTATAAAACTATTAAGCCCATGCAAATAACTCACAAAGCATATTGGACATATATATCTTCTTTTTTTAAATTTATTGGAATAATAATAATACAATCTGCCACAATCTACGGCATTGGGTATTAAGGCTTCATGTGTACATTTATATTATTATATACAAATTGAGAAAAAATAAATAAGAAGAAGTAAATAAAAAATATATACAATAAAATAATAACAAAAATATAGAATACTTGTAAATAAAAAATAAAAAAACATTACTTGTCACACACATTCACTCCTATATACAACATGTATATTTAGCCAGAGGAAACATGAACCATACATTGTCGCTCTCATGTGAAAGGCAAAGCAGGGCTCAAAGAGATCCCAGCGATTCTCTCCAAGTCGCATCATACACATCGTATGATAGAATGGAAGGAACAATTTTTATTTTCTAGGTTATTATAAACAACCCAGAGAGAGAAAATCAATTTGAAAATTCATTCATGTTTTAAAGCAACGTTTTTATGAATTAAAATAAGCTGTATCTTTGTTAAAAATGGTTAAATTTTGATTTTTTTTTTTTTTTTTTTTTTTTTGATAGTAAACTTTCAAGTAATCATGTGTGCTGCCAATCCACCATAAGATGTACACTTCTTAAGTTTTTCGCAAATCATGATTCATAACTGAAATTTCGGGGTGATGAGATGTTTTTTCCAGTTTGAATGAAAAACAAATCTTCAAAATGATGGCTCAATGATTTGATTCGATGAAGAATTGATGACAAAAAAACACCTTTGAGATATTATATAAACAAGCCCTTTAACTTAATTTATTTCGAAAATGTTACATTTTTGGGCTTTGAAGCATAGGGCCAGATGAATTACGTATCACATTTCAATTTTCTCCGTCTCTAGCCACCGACTTACCACTGCCCAAGTATTGAAGCCTAACGAAATGTTTACATCGACTTTATTTATTTTATAAAGAAAAACAAAATCGGAGAGCACGATTCGCTAAGACACCGTGAAATTTAAATCATATAGACCCCATTCTAAAATAAAAGCTTATATTTGAAACAAAATCAATTTCGAACCTTTTTGAAGCGTTATATATGAGGATTTAATAGATAGTTCAATAGAAATTAATATTTTATTAAACCTTGATTACTAAATTATAAATTTTTTAATCGGGCTTTATAACATACACAAATATGCCCAGAAGGGTTGGCATAGAGCTAGTTGCGTCATCAAAATTCGATCAATCGATAACTTATAGTTTCATTAAATTCATGATGTCAAAACAAGTTTTATAGTTAAAAGGTATCAATTTCCAGCCATGAGACGGAGAATTTCAAATGCTGATAGGCTTCTAACGTTTTTTTTTTTTTTTTTTAACTGTTTTATAATATTATAGAAATTAAAAAGTTACCAATACAAATTTAAAAACCTAAATTAATAGAAATAGTTATGATCTTATAGAGAATTTTGAGTTGAAAAGTGTCGTCCTTCAATTAAATCTTATAAAAAGAGTATTTACTACACCTGTACAAATACAAAAAAAAATATATATTTTTTTTATGTGATATTCCGAAGGATATCGGAGTCAAGCACCTATATTGAAAACACAAAATTCTCATCACTAATAAGAAATATAAAATATAAAATAATTAACAGATTTCTTCAGGTATAAATAATTTTGCAAATTCATTTTTTTTATTTTTTAAATATTATTCGAATGGAAAATATTACGCAATCGTACTACGGTAAGGTTTGACTGTACAGACCCCGCAGAATGGAGAGGACCGAGGACGCATGCGCAGTCCGTATTGACCCCGAGCAAGGTCAGGACGCCGGATAACCTTGGCAGTGAACTCTCAATGTTTCCGGAATATTACCTAGGCCTCCAACTCTGTATCTTTGTCCAAAAATAATATCAAACGTTACAAAAATAAAATTATTTTAGATTTTTAAAATTTCAGTTGAGCAATATCAAATTTTCTCTGCGCAAATACGATTTTTGATACTTAGTAAACACAGTTCGATGTTTTTAAAAAATGTATATGTTCTAACTTTTCAGTAACCGATATTCAAATTACCATAATTGGAATAAACATAGAAGATCTAAAGAGCTACAAAAATGTTTATATAAACATTCGTACGAATACTTTTGTTTTATACGAATATTTTGATTGTATTTTAGGTGCCTTGTGCAACTTTATAGGTCAGAGGCACCATATTGATTATTGAATTACATTTCAATATGTCTTATGTATGAAAAATTTTAGATGTGTATGTGGTTAGGATGTTTGTTCAAAGAACGTGTTGTTACAACTGTATAGGTTATTTCTGATTTATGTTGTGAGTTCTTTTATGAAGATGAAATTGCTTAAATATGTCTGTAGTAATTTTATCTTTTCAGAAATTGAAGTAAGCGCTTGTGATTTTCATGTTGTAGGGCTTGTCGATATCCTAGTAGCCGATACGAGGTCCTTCATGAATCCAAGCTCGGACAGTTTTCCAAAATGTGTATAAAAGTGATGTTTTGCTTTTTAAAGTGCCACGTTTTTGTTGAATATGAAGCAATAATTTAAAAAAAATAATTTAAGTAATAACCAATCCCTCAATAAACTAGACAAAATTTATTTCCAATTAAAGTAGACTTTGTCATTGTTAAAACCATTTAAAGAATATTTTCGAACGGCTAAACTAAGCTGATCATGATTTGTTCCCGATATTTTTTTTTTATCATCCTCCAGCTGTAACGACAGATACCCCACTTTTAGCAAAACTTTCTAGTTTAATAAACCTTTATTCCTTATTAATTATATTGAGGATTATTAATAGTGTTGCCCAAAATCGGTCTTCGGGCACTTTGCAAGACCAAGACCAAGGCCGCCTAACTGTTGCAAGACCAAGACCAGGACTGGCATTTAACTCTTCTAATTTTTCATTCGGACTTAGTTAGGTTTCTGCTATTTAAAAAAATACAGTAATATCTCTATAGTAATAAGCTAATAAGCAACTGTAAGACTGTTGCGAGACTTGCGCAAGACCAAGACCATGGCCAAGACTGAGTTTGCAAGACCAAGACTCGTCTCGGTCTCGCATTTGGGCAATATTATTTATTAAAGAAAGAAATATTCACCTACCTCAACTTTTGTAAAAAAAATAATAGATTTTATATCCCGTTACCAAAAAATACCCTGTTTTCAGCTAAAATTACTAAAGTAAGTTATCAATAAGCTATTATTTATTGTTTTTCCATGACCTGAAATTTATTATAATAAACATAATTGCTTAAATACACTTATTATTTATCAAAAGAAATGTTAGAAATAATTATTTTTCAAATATATGTTATGTAAACCAATTATAAACTGTGTTTTAACCCAAATATCTATTATAGAAATTGATACATATTTATAAGTGGCGAACTAAATGTTTTTCATCCTAATATTTAATTTTTCATGGAAATAATCAAAGTAATCAGCTGGTCAATTTATTTCAAAAGTAAATATTAGCACTAGAAGCATTTATTTCATAGATCGATTCTTATTCAGTAAAAAACACAGTTCTATTATCATTTTAATTATTCTAATAATCCAAAAACAATTTTTTAACTGTTTATACAAAATGTATTAACCCGTAATTAATAATTATAGTAAATAAGTAATTAAAGCAAACAAAATACTTCAAAAAAAGAAGGGATATGTAAGCAAAGTAATTAGACTTTTTGATTAAGGTCACAGAAAGAAAATTAGATACTATTTCTTTCGATTTGTAAAAGTCAGTTCTTTACTTTAGCAATTAAAAATTAATTACAATAGAAACAGAATAACGGGATCAACAATAAAAAGGGATAAACCGTTATTTGATATTTCTTACAAGAATATAAAGGCTTAACATTCAACAAATATTTTATTAATGCTTATAAAATATTTTAATTATCATTCTTCATTTGTTTTTTGTTTTTTACCTTTATAAATAATTCATATTCCTTTCATTTTGATCAGGCAGCTTCTTCTTTTATAATTAAAGTCATAAAAAGAATAATTATTATGATATTATTAGTAGATTTCAAAAGATAACCTTAAGACTCTTAGATGGTAAATTCGGTGAAAATTTAGGTTCCTTCACTGTAGTTTTCGATCACACCAAATCAAATTATTAAGTTTAGAATCTCATTCGAAGCACAATGTAACGTTATTTTATTTTTCCAAGAGCAATTATTTAGCTTCGATGCACTGTTTAGGAGTTATAGATGAAAAAAACAAAAATTTATCTTTAAAAATTGGCTTTTTTTGGCTATATAAGAGTCTCTTCGACGTGATCCGTATAGTACTTTTGATTATTTATAGGCCTCTGGCGAAAGATACAAGTTAAAAATAAAATCTTTATCTATATTTTGAACAACATAATCTCGGTATCGATCTTCAAGTTGATGGCGTAATATTTTTTGTATCAGCCGCTATTTTCGGAAGTAGAGGATCTAGTAATGGTTCATTCTTGGGATCGATCTGAGGATGCTTCATCTGTTCAACGATTCGTTGTTAGTCCAGCTTCTATTCGTAAAACTTATCTTTTAAGAGGGTCCTATACATGGATTTACATTCCGAATGACGATTGACAAACAGACTGATCGCCTAAGGCTAAGATAATGTATTGATGGACTGTACTGACGGTTTTGCAGAAATCCAAACTTCATTACGAAGGCCAGATTTTTAGTTCCTGAGATATTTTAACCCATATTTTCGACAAAACTCGTTATATATATATATATATATATATATATATATATATATATATATATATATATATGTATTTTTTTTTTTTTTAACACGGCGTTAAGATACTATTTTGAATAAAAGCTAATTTCAAAAAAGGATGAAATGAGAATTTCCCTCGCTAACAATATCCTGGTCCTATATTCAGTTTTTGAGATATTTAGTCCATATACAATAACACTTTCATAAGTCGACTACAGCCGACTTTACCCGAGCGTTACACATATGAGATCTGACGGCTCGATCTATTCACTCTCCACAAAAAAAGTGTAAAACGCACCTGAAGAAGTTTTCACTTCAAAAATTGGAAACTGTAAACATTTGATCTTTAACTGATGTTGTTGATATTTGGTAGTTATATTTCTTTTATATCCGATATATTTAGGATTCAAGCAATATTTCACTTTTAATTTTCAATATAGATGATCTTATATTTTCCAAACTTTTACTAAAACAAATTTTGGGTTTTAGGAAGTAATTATAGTAATACTTTTTTCTTGATATCCAATGATATCAGTGATAATGGCTAAACTAACGTTTTCCTAACATTGAATTTCTATAATTCTATAATAGCAAGGTCCACATTTCATGGTGTCTCAACGTCAACAGAGCTAAAATGACGACAGCCTGATTGATACGTTGAGAAAACATCGTGACTGAAATCATTCTTATCAGTCGAGACTGTCATTCTTGAATGAACGGGAAAAAATTATGACCGATCCGATAAGTTCGATCCTTTGATAGTATCGCACACATCTATATAATATAGTCCTATTTTTTTTTTCCTTTTTTTTTTTTTTTTTGCTCCCTCAATACCGAATGTAGGGAAGCATTGAATTCGTGCGAAAAGTTAAAAAAAATTTTGGGCTCAGAATCGAAAATTTCCACTCGCGTTTTACGTTTAAGACATCAAGGATCAAATTTGGTTCAGTGTCTGTCTGTCTGTCTGTAGCCAAATCGATGTAAAGGGCATATCACCTTTCATCTAATTTTCATGACATTTTCAGTAATTATACGGGTTGGTGTCTAGATGGCCCCATATCAGTTTTATCAAATTATAATTAGCATTTCCGCTTACGCAGGTGCAAACGCATTTTTGTAGATATGCCAATATTTCAGAAATGGCACGTTCGATTTGGCTCAAAATTGAATAAAAGGTAGGTATTTGCGAAAAAATAATGTAGGGTTAATTTTATTGAATTCTGTCTGTTGCTTTCTCTTATATATGAGCAAACGTGTTTTTCTTGATACGTCTAATATCTCTAAAACCGCAAGTTCGATTTGGCTAATTTTTAGGGAATTTAGGGATCGGTTAAGGTAAAATAAAATAGACATCAATTTTATCAAATTCTATCGACTACTCCAAAAAAAAAAACAAAAAAAAAAAACTTCCGCTTTCAGATCAAGAGATGTGTTGTTTAACAAGTCTATTGTTTGAAAACGACGCATTCGATTTGACCCAAACTTAGAGGAAATTTGGTGAACAGTAAATTTTTTAGTATTAATTTCATTGAATTCCATTTAATAATTAAAATTAATATAGATAATTGTTAACAATATAATGGCTGCGAAATATTGATCATATGGAATGGGAGTTAGGTTATTACAATATTGTTATGTGGTTATAAAATTTTAGATTTAAAGTAATTTATACTTTGAATTTAAAAAATGTTGAAGGGTAACTGTATTTCCGAATTGGCTTCTTCCAGACATTTTATTCTCATACGAAAAATTGTATGCCTTGTAATATGTTAGCCAATGAAAACGGTGAGGAAGTTATACTGACCTTACTTAGCAGACGTTTTTTCATAATCCTAGTTTTATTTATAGTTTTGTTTCTTACATATATACTGTAAGATGTTCCTTGTGCTGTATCATTATATACATTTTAAGGTCTTGCTGAGCCTTCCTTAGTCCTGTTAATATTTATTTCTAGAATTCTAATCGGAGTGGTGGGGAGCCGTATTATTAAACGACAATAGAGATTAACTATTGGTTATCCTTTACTGCTTTTGAGAGAATGAAACCAGTAATATGACTATATATATATATATATGACATCCAGACTTTAGATAGGTTGTTACCATCTCTACGCTATAACAGTTAGCTGGGAAATCGCTAACTATAAAATGGACCCATAACCATCAAAAGGCGAGACGGCGCGATATCTTTTAAGTACTGTATCGATTTAGTAATAATCTTTAGGACTGTAGTTGGTTTTAGAAGTTTTAAAAGATGTCATTCCAATCCAGTAAAAATAAACATTTAAAAATTGACACAATTCATCTATATTATGCAATTACTATAAAAAAATATATATAAATATAATAAAATAAAATTAATAAACTCTAACACATGGATTCCAAAGTCGCCTAGTGAATAGTATATTTATTTTTAGGTTAAAATATTCAGTAAATTTCATAAAGTTATTTTTTTCAATAATAACAAAGATTTTAATTCATCTTATATCATATTGTTTCCTGATACACAGTATGAGGTCTTGAAACGTCATACTGTTTAGACTATGGATAGGAACAACCGTGGAACCGAAAACATGTTGTTGTTTTTTTTAATAGTACTACCCATAATCGAACTTAAAATATAATAATATTTGAAATTTAGTACTTTAATACAATAAATTTGAAATTAATATGTCGTATTTTGTAAACAAGATTTCACTAAACAAATTGGTATGTCAGTTTTCAATTTTTACATTTTAATTTACTAAATATGTATCTCCGAAAAAGTAATCGAAAAAAGCGGCCGGTTAAAAAGAACGTATATAAAAATGAGTAACCATTAACCAGTTATTTTCCATAATTGTCATCCCTGGTCTAGACGTTCCGATCATTGATAGTCAGCAATTAGCTAATTATAGAAATTGTAAAGGAATCATTTTTCTTCTAACCACAGCGTGATTTTTTCTACATATATGAAGTGACCAGCTAAAGTCTTCTGACACTGTCTAAATTAAAATAATAATAACATGTTATAAACTTGTAGCTAGTGCAGTAAAAAATAAGTATAATCCAAAAATATTTTATCAGAATACTGAACATAAACCAAAAATATCCCTAGCACGTGTTAGAGAATCAGTCAAAAGTAATATTTATCTTATAAATATTTAAATGATTTCACACTGTTAAAAATATTGATATGTGAATAATTATTATTGTTGTTAAAAGTTTAAAAGACCCAAAATTCTAAAATGTCTTTGTAAAGTTTATGTTGAAATAAAAGTTAGTTTATTTCAATTTCAGATTATTCAAATTTATTTTATTTGAACCTAGGGATCTAATATAATGGTTAGTCATATATTTACTCCTAACCCGAACAGCAAGTATACAATTGTCCAAAGGTTGTTAAAACTCGTCTCTAAAGTCCATATTTAAAACTCATCAAACATGTGTTTATAAGTTAAAAAAATTAAAGTATTCCCATCGGATCATGGTACATGAAAAAAATGGTCCTTATTTAAAGAATATTTGGCCAGTAAGTCAAGGATCGAAACGGAAAATTTATTGGAAAAACCTGGGAAAAGTTTTGATTTTTTTAAACTTGTATATATGGGTTGTAAAAAACACGTGACACCAAGAGAAAACTTTGTACAACCAAAAAAAATAATATTTTTAGATCTTTTTTGTTGTTTTTTATCTATAATCCATAATCGCTGAATCAAAGCTAAAACAGCACTCTTTAAGAAATTAAATTATGTTAAATATTGCGTAGAACGAATATCTCAATTCGATCATTTGGTTAAGTGGTATGGTCGATAACCACGGTCAACGAACTCTGCGTTTTACTAAATTAGTCTAAAATTCAGATAAATAACTATAAATTGCCATGAAGCTTGGAAATGAGTTTCCTAAGAGAAAAAAACTCACAAAATAAAAGTTTCAGAGCATCAAATTCTATGGCCAATAGGTTTAATTGTTCACATAATCGGAGTAACTAATGTCAATTTTTTTGACGGGCTCTCGGACTATAAGAGTTATGTCTGCAAAATTAGCCCTGATGGTGACCTAACCAAACCAGTAGGCATTAAACCTAGAGAAAAAACTAGGCTTAGCTATAATAGCTACATTTCCAAATTGGGACAAGCTAGAGAAAAGACATTGCAGGAGATCACAACTCTTGCGAAAGACAGAGCTAGTTGGAGATCCTGGGGCTGAATTAAATTAACTCAACGCTGAAAGAGGCACAAAGAGAAAGTTAAAAAAGAAATAAATCAATAAATTATTTTATAATATAGTATTTATAAACATTGTAGTATTAAAATTTTATAATTATCTTAAAAATATAGAACAAAATATTTTGAGAAAAATTATTTAGTAGTATTGGAGTATGTTTAATTAAATTAAAAAATATTTTCGAAAAACCCGTAATTGTTTTTTACTTTCTTACCTATACTAGGCAAGGAAAGTATTGTGGTCGGGTCAAATTTCCGATATGTGGTTTTTGACGAATCTATGCGTTTCAGCCATTGGTCTGTCTGTCTGCCTGTACCAAAGTTTTCTCCGGAACTAGTGAACTGTTGCTTTTTTTTT
Organism: Nezara viridula; assembly: GCA_928085145.1. Classification (NCBI taxonomy): domain Eukaryota; kingdom Metazoa; phylum Arthropoda; class Insecta; order Hemiptera; family Pentatomidae; genus Nezara; species Nezara viridula. Next base: position 17,447,222 of record OV725081.1, read on the forward strand.
TATTTTGTAAGGTTTTGACTACTGATCCCTGTGACACAAACGGGGTGCTCCCTGTGCAATAATAGAAAAACATATTTTTCTATAGACTGTAGAGCAAAAACGGCTATAACGATTTTGATTAAACTTTCCTATAATGTCCCAATAATTGTCCTTCCTATGTACTAAATTCCCGATAAAATTCAGAAAACAAAGTTATGAAGAAAAGAAAAATGTTTTGGGGCCTAACTCGCTAAGTATATATTCTATGGTTATTTATATTATAAATTTTGAAAGGTAATGAAATTCCCTACAAAACTATATAAATACCGTTCATTTCGGACATCTATTAACGAAGTTACAGCTATTCAATTTCGTATGTAAGATTACCGGTTTATATTTTGGTGTCAGAAAAGAGTGAATGAGAGAAAAAAAAAGAAAACTAAGTGAAAGAAAGAAAATCTGTTGTCCGTGTCACACAAACTTCACTATTTTTGATTGGCAATATTAGAAGGTATTGAAATTTTTACACTGATCTTCCACAAGCCCGCTTACATTGCTTTAGTTTATCAAAGAAATCGTACGTAAATCGTAAGTCTTTTCTTTAATAATTTTTCAGGAATATAAATCTAAATCAATTTTTTGTTTGTTTATTAATGGACATATGTGAAGATATAAAAACTTTAATATATATATATATATATAATTTACTTGTGAATAAAGTTGTAGATCGAATTCCATGCTTACATGATCCTTGCAGGACCGCTATACCAGACTGCCTTGGACCCAGCGAAAGTCTGTTATGTCCTAACGGCCTTTTCTTAATTGGAATTGAACATGTCCGTATATCAGAAATGCTAGTAAATTAACGGATGACTATTAAAATATTTTCTGCAATACGCAACCTGGTACTTACACCTTGTTCCATGAAATTGCATTCGTCGGTTATCGTTCATATCTTCAGCAATACATTTTTTTGTTCAACGTTAAGGAATTTTTTCATGTATCCTTTATTTTCTTTTTTCATTATCTTTGAACAGTACAGATGGATTTTCTTTTATTTTAATCGGTTGTATTTTTTTCTAATCTGAAATATTTTGTACTTCTTAGTATGATAAGTCAGTTCTAGAGCACTTTGCATATTTTACAAAATTTAATACTAATAAAAATGCTTATAATGAGAGTAAAAACAAATTTCATTTTTTTACACCTTGTCTATATTGGATGAATCTAATGATAATAATGAGTCCACGCATGACCAGCAAAATGCACAACCTTACAAAATTCATTTACAGAGGTGGTATTAAAGAGTGAAATTTAAAAAGAATTTTGAACAGGACTTGTGATTAGAAACTTGATATAAATATCATTGAGAACTGAAAATTGAGCTAAGAAATATAAAAGGTTCTCCATTTTTTTACGGCAAGGTTACAAAGTGTACAATTTGAAATTTCCCCTATCAAGACTTGGGGTGTAATTCAAATAAATAAGTTCATATCAAAGCTTTAACATCTATATTAAATCGCACCCAGTTAAATCCTATAGGAACAATACATGCAATTAATAAATCCCATATATATACAACTTCAAAAATTGTACATTTTAGGGCTTTAAAGTGTAGGTGATAGTGTAGTTCTGAAGAAATATAATGGGTCATGTCCGATTCAAAATATTTAAAAAAACATTTATCCTGCCTTCGTCCATCAACTTTTGATCAGTTTTGAAACGTGTTTTTTTCATTTTATATTATTGTAGTAGGCTTTTGACATTGTGATTCCTCGTTTCTCTATAAAATTCTCTTTCGTTTCATATCTCATTCATCAAAATCCATCGCTTCTAAGAGTCGAAAATATGTTTAGTGTAGATTTTTACTTCCCTACCTATACTAGGTAGGAAACTATTGCGATCGGGTCAGATTTCCAACATGCGGTTTTCGACGGATCTATACGTTTAAGTGCTTCCTGAGTCCGAAAAACACATTTTCAGCCATTCGTCTGTCTGTCCGTCTTTACCAACATTATCTCGGAAACTAGTGGACCAATTTTGTTCCTTCTTTTTTTATTTTGTTGGGTTTTGACTAGTAAGGCCTGTGACACGAATTGGGTGCTCCATCCGCTGTAGTGGCTGCGCAATAAGTGAAAAACATACGTAACTATAAAATAACATTGAATGTTTATTAAAGTTCTTGGAATGATGTAGTATTTCTAGTTCATATGTCTCTTTAATACTATTGAAGGATATATCTAGGATATGTCTGTTTTTTTACTGTTAATATCTATACTTGGTCTGAATATATTTTATTAACATTGAATAGTATAGGCCGTGGTACAGATTTCGCGAATCGCTTCATCTAATCGTAACCTAAGAATGTTTCATCTTCGAAAATGTTCAGAAATGGGTCGTTTTCTCATTGAATTGATTAATTTATTAGGTACTAAAAACTCATTAACACCCATTTACTTATAACTTGAATCGTAAGATAATTTGATCACAAATCCGAGAAAAAAAGAAAGCCTACAAAGATATTAGGACGTTATTACCTCGTTATTTTGACATGTTGGGGGTGGAGGTCACTCCTACTACTTTCTTAGGCCACCTTTTATTAAATCACATTATCTTACGATTCATATTGAATATTTAATAGTTGACCGTTGCATTACAAAGGAAGGAGATGGTCCGGGATTGCGGCCATAAATAGGCTAAATAGTGGTAAAACTATTTTATTGAAAGCCAACGTTTCGACCCGACTTTGCAAGTCTTCATCAGGGAGGTGTGCTAAGTGAAACTCCTAGATGAACACACCTCCCTGATGAAGACCTGCAAAGTCGGGTCGAAACGTTGGCTTTCAATAAAATAGTTTTACCACTATTTAGCCTATTTATGACCGCAACCCCGGACCATCTCCTTCCTTTATCTTACGATTCAAGTGGAAAGCAAATGATTGTTCTTGAGTTTCTTTACTGCTTAATTAAATAGGCAAAGTTTTCGTTTCCGAGAATTTTCGTAAATAAAAAGCTTGTAGGCTACGATGATATGAAGCTTTCACAATGTTTTATACGTATATAAATAATTTGATAAAAACTGGTCTGTACCCCGGACTAGTATTGTTATTATTATTATTTTTTTTTTTTTGTCTATAAAATATATATTTGCGCCTGTCAACAATAAGTTGACAATCAGCAAATGTGATGGCGATAATGATATAATGACATGACAGGCATGGGGAAGGAAAGTACTCAGCAGTACCTCTTCTCTAACTTGTTCCAATTACTTAGGTTGTCTAAGGAAGGAGATCCCTCATCCTACGCCTTTTTAGTCTCCTCCTCATGTTCTGAGGTATGTCAGCTGTGGCCATGTCTCTTATAAGTCTGTTATTATGTCCATTTAAATTTGTGTAAAATCGTTGATATAGGGTCGTTATATGTTGGTCAACTGTTGGAAAGTGGAGGTCAGTATGTAGAGTTTTGTTAGTCACGTACCAAGGTGCTTTTGTTATGAGTTGCAATAATTTTGATTGGAACGTTTGACTTATTAACATATTATCAACAACTAAAAACAATACTATTCAATGTTAATAAAATAATTAGATATATTTAACTCAATTTTTAAGAGATGTAGGGGTAGGCATTGTGTTATTTGCAAGGTACTGTTATTAATTTAATTTTAACTTTTGTTTTTAGTTCATATGAATACATAATATATAATAAAGAGAAGAATAGTTGGGGTGGTCAGTCAGAAATAAGAAGTCGAAAATAAATAATAATTTTATTTTGACATTTATTTTTGCCTTCTTATTTCTGACTGACCATCCCAACTATTCTTCTCTTCATTATTCACGACAGTCAACCATTAACACACAATAAATATATAATATGTATATATATATATATATATATATATATATATATATATATATATATATATATATATATATAAAGTATATATTTATGCATATGAGATTTAAAATATAGGACATAGGATAGACAATAAAGAGATAGGTAAGAGGCAGTGTCCTTGGGAAGGCCCAGCTTATATAAGAGAGCGGGGTGGGGGTGCCTACCGCTACTCCCTGTCCTCTATTTCACCACATTCACCGTTTACAGTTACCCTTACACCGCTACCAACAAGTCTCCTTTACCAATCCTCAACCTCTTGCAGGGAAGGATGAGGTATAGAAGATACAAAGGCTAAAAGAAGAAAGAAATTTCGGGCTGAAGCCTCCCCCCCCCCCCAAAATGGAAAAATATAACCATGTTATATCGGAAAAAAAATTTAAAAAATACCTCTTAAAGTATTATTCTTCGGGTAATTACATTGAATAGTACTTAAGGAATAACTTAAACACCATTTCATATAGGTAGTTAGTTTCTTTCTGTTTTTCCAAAGTAATTATCGTTATTTTTATGAAAAAAAAAAAATTTCGGGCTCAAGCCCCCCCCAAAATTAAATCCTGGATCCGCTAGTGCATCAGAAGAATGTATAGTCATCTTCTAATATTGCAAAATTTCACTTATTTGCTTTTGGATTATAAGGTAGTAGCCAAAAGTGGAAAATTTGTAAATACCGTCTACGAGGTAAAGAGTAAAAAAGTTTCATATAGAGGGCGATTTTCCGATATAAAGTGATTTTTTCTCTTATTCTTATCAAACATCAATCACACGATATTATACTTTTAAATTCCAAATTTAAATGATTTAAATATTCAACAATATAGAAGGGCGAGGGAAAAGGATGTGGTGGTTTGTTATTTTAGAGAAGACCACAGGCGGATCCAGGATTTAATTTTGGAGGGGGCTTCAGCCCGGAAGCTTTTTTTTTCATATATATATAACGATAATTACTTTATAAAAACAGAAAGATACTAACTACCTATATGAAATGGTGTTTAAGTGATTCTTTAAGTCCTATTAAATGTAATTAAACGAGCAATAATATTTTAAGACATAATTTTTTTACATTTTTTACTATAAAACATGATTACATTTTACCATTTTGGGGGGGGGGGCTTCAGCCTGAAAGCCCCCCCCGTAAATCCGCCTGTGGAGAAGACAAATCCTTCCCAGAAAAACATCAAACATATTTTTAGACCAATAAAGGAAGATTTGAAATCAAATCTGTCTCTCAAATAGCAAGAAACAAGTGAAATTTAAAAGTTAAAATTTTGTTATAATAGTTTCTTTTTTTTTTTCTTTTATATTTTCTGTATTTATGGTGTGAATGTGATAATATCTCACTATAATTATGGTCCACGTGACAGATTATTATATTTATAAATAAAAAAAAAATTAAAAAATAGTCTTTTTACAAAAGCCATAGATCAGCCCAATCTGAACCTTTGGAATTGATTATCAGCCTTTTGGTTTCAAAATGGCAGTCGATTACAGATTTAATATGGTCGCAGTCATATATGAACATATAAAACAATATATACTGATTCTGAACTATCTTTAGAAAAATCAATTATTTTATTTCATATATATTTATTTATAATGAAAATGTACAATTATATTACCTGCTTTATAACTTTTGTAATTTTAAGAAACTATGTTCATTAATTTTTGTATCTTTTTCTTACTTATGTTTTTTTTAGTTAAGCTTAGACAAACTATTATGTTTGAATTGAATTGTGTTTCAAATTAGTTCATGTTAATGTTAATTGATAAAATGTTATATTTAAGGTGCATAATATACATTTGTATGCCATAATAAACGGTCATTTCTAAGGGTTCCTTTGGAAAGAAAAAATAAAGAAAGTAAGGAAAAATATATATTTATACACATATATTTACATTAATAAATTAAGGTATGTATATTAAAAAATTATTAATCATTTCATAATATTTTTTTTTTCTAAAGGGAATTATCATGTGCGTGATACAACTGAACATAATGAAAAACTGAACTGGTAAGACCGCTATCTTATTTTGCTATCAGAAAGGCAATATGGGTTATCCCATTCTCTGTCGTCACAAATTAAAAATAGTGATATAACCTTCTGTGATGTAATAATGTTTAGAATGGTGTGAATATCATTCATAATGTCTATTATTACACTAAAACTTCATGATAACTCAGGCAATTGAGTTTTAACCAATAATGTTAAGGTTTTACATGTAATCATTCGATGATAAACTCAATAGAGAGATCCTCTATAAACATCCTTTCAAACTAAATAATTCTACAAGATTTATAACTGAAGAACAGTAGTTAGTATATTTTGTATATATCACTTTATAAACGATTCAGACATCTGTCCAGAAATATAATAAAATATAAAATATTTGAAACAAAAAGTATACGCAACGCAATATTACTGACACGGATATATATTTTTGGTACTGTAAAAAAAAAAAAAATGAAAATATTGCTAAAGCAACATTGTATCAATATAGAAATATTTTCAGAGAAACACGATTAGCTAATTAGATTTGCAAATGATTATTTAATGGTATTAAAAAAATATTAAACATTTCATAAAAATGGCAACACGTGACGTCATGCAGGGTAAAATGGTGCCCACGGACACATGTTGAGGTATATTTTTTTAATTAACGATTTTATAACAACTTAGTTGTTAATCGTATCCTATATCTTCTTCTCGAAAACCTTTGGCAAACATGCATTTCTTCATTTCCTGCAACCATTTCTTCCTTGGTCTTCCTCTTCTATTTCTATGTCGTAGAGTATAATTGTTTCCTGCTGAACATTTCGCCTGGTATTTTTGTTGAAAACACGCTGTAGTCGGAAAATGGCACAACAGCGTCTCCAAAAATCCATTTCCAATGATATTAGCACTGTCTCCTTCTTTTTTTTGTTGGGTACGTTTTAGATGCGTATAGAGTGATTTAACTTATTTAACGATAAAAAATAACATCAGATCAATTTTACGTCACATTTATCTTCTATTAAACCACATGTCAATATAGGTTTATCCACTTACTGTTGCGACTTGGGAATTCTTTATAATAAATAAACAAAATATTTTGTTTCTCAAAATGAAGATTAATCAACACTAAATTGACTTAGGGCCATCTCAACTTCTAACTTCTTAAGTGGTTCAGTATAATTCATCTCAGTCTCTCCGCCATTAGTGATTCTAATGCCATTTAATTCAAGTTTTTGTTAATATTTAGGCAAAAACGAAGCACAGCCACAATTCTATAAGTTAGTAATTTCACTAAACTGATTAAAATTCCCGCTAAAGATAAGCAACTTAAGATTAATATTAGCCGGTGAAGCATTACAAGGTTCGAAGGTATCAAATATCCGCTTCCATATTCATAGTTAAGACTCATAGCCCCAGTTATCATCTTCAGCATTAATGAATTATACAATTAATTTCTCGATCAATTAAAGTTATATATTAAAAACAATTAATCTATTATGAACGTAGGTTTAACCCCTTCAAATATTTGAGGTTTTACGCACAATAAAAAAAATCTATCCACCGTCCGACAATAAGCGCATCAGTGATGGACATAGCTAAGAAAATGTTCTGTCTATTTTGGATTATGTCGACGTAATTATTAAAATTATAAACTTCCCCGCTGGACGTTTAGAATCTCTAGGGTTTCCTTTTTCTATTTAGTGTTTTAAAATTGAAAAATATTCAGTTATGCAGGTATAATCTCCATTATAAAAAAAAAACACCTTTTTGCTCTAGTGATGGACACCCCGAACTTTAATTGTTGTAATTATGAATAGGGGGTGGCTAAAGTGATAACGATAAAGATAAGATAAATGTTAAACTTACTTTTAGGGAAACTGTTAGTAGGAAGGTATGAAACACACTGATTTCAAGAGCACTATAGCAACAAAAATGATAGTCATTTTTAAATTTTCTTTTGGGAACTTTGTTCATACAGTTTTCAATAAAGGGCATTGTTCTTCAATCTAGAAACAAACTGGGAACTTTAAATCAACAAGGAAGCTTATTATTTGCATTTAAATTCCAACCTGTTCATAAATGGTTCAACCTAGTGGGGTATGTTTTTTTTAGAACTGACACCAAAATCGCCGATCAATCCAAGATAAACTTCAAAACTGGGCATTACCAACTATTTTTATTTAGAATCCAGGCCGTATAAAAGTTAAATATGTCCATATATAGGTTATTTACAATAATAGACAATGTAAAGTGTTTTGGAATCATTATTTCTCTAGAACTAAAAACAAATAAAATGAAAAAGTGGCAACTCGAACTATTATATTATACTATATATATATTATATATAATATATATATAATATAATATATATATAATATATATAATATAATATAATATAATATAATATATATATAATATATATATATTAGGATAAATAATTATCCGGAAAGAATAAATCATAGTGAAATAATCTGCAACGTATTTATTCAGTAATAACTTATATAACAATAATTTTTTTTTCTAATACAGGTTAAGTTGGCAATTAAAGGTTCCTTGTAACTTGAATATTTTTTTATTCATAACATTTCTTTTCAGTGTTTAACTTTTTGGTACATACGACTCACTTGGAACCCCCATACCAGACTGAAACGACTGGAAACCGCTCGACATTTTCGACTACTGCAGCAATTACTAGACAAACGCTCTAAACTTCCAACTATTTACAAAAGACTCATGTACATTACTATAATAAGGCCTATTTGGACTTAAGGGATTGAGCTTTGGGGCTCTACTAAACCATCAAATTCCTCTCGTATCCAATCCCTACAATCCAAAATCCTTCGTAAAATCCTCAATGCTCACTACTTTGTCACAAATAAAATCATCCATAACGACCTTAATGTACCATATGTTTCCGATTTAGCTCAATCCAGATCCCTATCCTTCCATAATATACTTCTGAACCATCCGAACCCTTTTATTACCAACCTTGCTTCCTCTTCTAGGAATAGATTGGAATGATAACACTCCGAGGCATCTGAAAAGAAGATGGCTTCGGGAACTTCTAATATAGAAATATAATTGGAGTGCTACCAATGGGTAGTTTCTCTTCATGTTGTACATGTCAAGTTATTTATTTCATATTTACTAGTTGTCTTTATAATTATACAGTTGTAAATTTCCATAATAAAAAAAAAACTTTTTGGTAAATGTTTTTTCATCATCAAAATCATATGGGGTAGCAAAACGGTGTAATCAATAGTTGGTCAAGATAAATGTGCCACTAAAGTATTTTTTTTTTAGACACCCCAGTTCTCGCGTTTTAGGGTGAACGGGGTTTTTCTTCGACCAGAGGAAAGTGCAGGGGATTAATACGACAGCTAAAATAACACAATGATTGATTTCACAGACAGAAAGTCATCAATTTTTTTAGTGATTTAAGTTTATGAAATTTTACCAAATATCTTTTGAAATATATTTAAACTTAACATATTTATAACTTTTTTTAAAAAATATTTATATGATGTATTTATGAAGTTATTTCTCTTTTCTTAAACATTATTTTTTTTTATTAATGTTATTAAAAGCGAAAATGGTATATCTACCAATGCGGGTAGTTAAATGCCAAACTGAATATTAAAAGACAGAAACTCGAAGCTAACCGGAAAAAAACCACAAGATAAGCAACATTTTTCATTGCTAATGCAAGTCACTTGAGGTGACTAGGTGCGTTACCTAACGGAGCCTTATCAGCAGTCGTGGCACCGTCGGATATAGTTCAACAACTCGTCAACAACTGTCCTCGTATTGTCTTCTAATTTATTTCTCTCGCCGACGGGTCTCGAAGAGGTTTCACAACCCAATAGCGATCCTGGAACGGGATCGAAACCGCCGATCTGCCTTTCTCAAACCCCCGTTTTATTACGGTCAGTTGCATTTCCTCATTATTATTTACAGTTAGGAATGAAAAAAGATGGGGAGGGGGAGGAGCTTTAGGATTATCTGGCTGAATAAAGTTATGAAGGGTAACATCATGAATAACGTACAAGTTCATCACAATATGTGATCAATATGAATTGCCAATAGGTAATTATAGTCTGTGGCACCTAAACTTTTTTTTATCAAATTATTAAGATCCGGCTGAAACTATATAGCGTAAATAGCTTCATCTCGTCGTAATCTACAACTATCACAAAAATTCTTGGAATTGGGCGTTTTCAAAATTGAGGTCGGCAAACATTGTATATTTAATTAGATAGTAAAAACTAATTTGCTTTCCACATGGATCGTAAGATATTTTGATCACGAAAACGAGAAAAAAGGTGGCCTACAAAAATATTTGTCCGATTGGTCCATATAACCTCGTTATTTTGAAATTTTTGGACTGTAGGTCCACGTCAAAAGGTTGAATATTTTTTAAAGTCATCCTTTTTCACGATTTTGTACTCAAATTATCTTCGATCCAAGTAGAAAGCAAATAGGTATTTACAAGTTTTTAGTACCTAATTAATTAAACAAAGTTTGCCGAACTCAAGTTGGAAAATGCCTCCATTCCGAGAATTTTCGTAAATAAAATAGTTGTAGGTTACGATGAGATGAAGCTATTTACGAAGTTTCAGATGTCAAAAATTTGATAAAACGGGGTCTGTACCACGGACCATTAGGGCATTATTTTTATGTAATCATGATATTTACAACTGTATTAATAATACTTCTAGTAAATGTTAAAAAAAATGAATAGGATGACATGATAATACTTGTTGAGAAACTTCTCACTGGTAGCCACTAGTGAGCGGTGGAGCGATCGCTCCACCAATAAAATTGTAAAGGGCAAGAATATCGTTTAACCTCTCCCTCCGATAATTATAGATAAACAATAATTAAAATCAGTAATAAATAAGCTATATGAATGAATAAAATATATAAACTAAAATCGATTAAGAAAAGTCGACTAGCTATAATATTTCTTTCAAAATATAATTTTTTTTTTCAAATGGGCTGAAAATAAAGTTGTTTTATAGCCTAGGACAGTAAGTCATATTATGTACAGTAATTATTTCAAGAAGGAAAGTACCAAATATATAATGTGGATTAATACAGTCGGATGTCAGTCATTTAATTTACATTAATTATGGATCATACCATTCAAATTTCAAACATTGTGGAAATTATCATCATTTATAGATATTGATTAGTAGCATTAGTTAATTAATTGAATTATTGCGAAAATATCAAATTTGCCCACTTACTTCCAGGCCATTGTTTAAACAAAATTCTTGCTGTTCATGAATTACCCAGAAATTCGCACTTTTGTTTTCTATTCACAGAAAATGAGAAACTTATGCTCAGACAGTTGTACAAACCAGCAAATATTTACATTGTGTATTAAGATATTTTATTTAATGTAGTGTTCATTTTTTAATTCATAAGTAAGGTAAAATTAATTTATACCGTTCCAAACTATGTTAATAATTTTGCTTATTATTTCTAGTTATTTATTTATATGTTTTATAGTATATTTATATAATTAAATTATCTACTTATTACTAATTCTTAATTTTACGATTCAAAATTAAACAATATTAATTACTTTTTTAGAGCTAAAAGCTTAGTAGTAAGTATGTAACTAACTATTGCATTGATATGTTCAACGTGGGCTGTTCTAGGCGATAAGCTGTAATCTCTTCTTATGTATATGTAGATGATATCCAAGGAGCACGAGGTTTGTAATAACGCGATCACAATGATTCCCTCTTCATCAGGATGGTTGGCAATCTTTTGTACATACGTCTCTATCCTGTTCTTGTTTTCTACGGGATAGGGTTATTATCCCTGTGGCCAACCCCCAAAGTCTAGAGGATCAAAGGAGCTATGTTCCGTGGTGGTCTAAGCAATCGAATAGTGACTGCACTTACTGATTTATTATTATTTCATTTATTTATTATTAATTATTTATATTTTTATCTTTGTTTTTTATGTCAATTCGTAGCATACAATTTTTGCAGACGCCTTAACTCATTTGACCACCACGGCCTCTTATAATTATAATGTTCAACTAACCTCGTTATCATTTGTTTTTCGAAAATATTTTTTCCCTATTCGCCTCCCTGACACGGTGTCACGTTAAGATACAATTTTGAATTATAGGCAATTACAGAGAAGATAGAAATACTGAGAAATCTTCTCGCTTATTGTATCCAGGGCCGATTTTTAGTTTTTGAGATATTTTAATCTATATGTAAAAACACTTCAATACGTCGACTCTAGCCGACTTTACTCGAGCGTTAAAACTTCGGAAATCTGACGGATCAATCAAATTCACTCTCCACAAAAAAGTGCAATACGCCTCCAAAGAAGTTTTCACTTAAAAAAAAAATAATATATATCAACATGTCCTAGGATTGTATGGTTCAATCATTCCTCAATTTTTATGTAATATTCTTCTAACATTGAAAACACAAATTCTGAATAATGGCATTCCAGCATGGTAGGAGTTTCAGTTTGGTACAAAACCGATTTCGAACTGTAATAATAACCTTGCTGTAATAATATATGAGAGCATAAGTCACAAAATTATAAGCTGATACTTAATTAATATAAATTAATTATTTTAATACAAAATAATAAAAAATAAATAAAATAATTAATATAAATCATTGTAGATATTATTACATTTTGTATTAAGTTATTTTTCTATTAGATAGCCTAGTGTCTATAAATTGTGTAGTTATGGATATGTAATTTCTTTATTATTTTTTATTTTTTTCCTTTTTTCCATCACAACAATAAGTAATTTTGAGAAGATTTTATGTTCATTTATATATATATATATATATATATATATATATATATATATATTTCTTTTTTTTTATTATTTTTTTTTTTTAGTTGTTACATGCTACATTTTAAATAATGTTTATAAGTTAGTTTTTGGCCAGATTTGTATTTTATTTTTGTATTAATTCATTATTGTTATTCTAAGGGGAATTAGTCCCAGAATAAAGTTTTCTATTCTTTTCTATTCTAATAAGAACTTGGTGATTGAGAATGTATATAAATTTTTAATTAATAAATAATTATTCAAAAGTATACACTTTGTATATGGCGAAGGAGAAAGATAGATGGAATCGAGGTCATGGTTTGAGTGGCAACGCCCAAGGAATGACACTCATTCTAACAAAAGAATATTTTGCTAATGCTTTTGTGATGACCGCCTTGGGTGGCCCACGCACTCAGCTGGTAGCCATTTCAATTCGCCCAAATTATAATCTAGCCATTGCAATCGGAATGTGAAATTGCCATGGTAACTATAGGTGTTTAATTAGTATTTACACAATAGTGCAGTCGTATAATTATGCCATTACTAAGGCTGATAAATTATTAGCAATTTCACGAAATGACATGCGCGTGGGACACTTTTCCGGTTAAAGTGCGTTCCATGTTACTAGGCATCAGTTAGGTTAATTAGCAGTATGGTGAGTCATTATAATTATACCAAAATGTAAATTAGTTAAATTTTTTTTACAAGATATTCAGAAATAAGAAGATGAAAATTAAATTTTATTCTAGGGACATTTACTCCTCTAAGAATAATTATAATAAACTACTGAGTGACATTTGTCTGGCACACAAAGTTAATCATCATCCTGTTGTTAATTAACATTGCTATTGAGTTTTGAAATTAAAATAAAGAAAAGCACAAGTTAACATTTTAATTATAGGTAGATGTATAAGAGTGTGTTTAGCTATAAACAATAGGTGGTGACGGCTATAAAAAACAAGACATTTTCAGACAAAGGGAAGTGAAAGTAAAAATTATAGAAGCTATATTTATTTATATTTCATTGTGGGTATTTTTATCGGCATAGTACCCTTATATATAAAGTTTTAATATTTATATCGATGTAATCTATACAATTAAATATTAAATAATACAAACAATAGGATTTAAGAAAACCACATATGTATATTTATAAAATATTGTCGGAGTCCGTATTATATTAAACTATATTAATATAATTTAAGCTCATGTAAGCGTGTTCTAATCTTTCGGGGGCGCTCGTATTCCTTTGGTTTCTCAATCACAACTATCCTCCGTTACGATCTCTTATTTCTCCTTTAGTTGTTTTGATAAGGTTCTGAAAAGAAAACCACATAGGAAATATTGCCGTCGAAAAGCTGGATAGAGCCACTTCAGCTCGGCGTACTGGAGACTTGGAAGCGCCTGGAGGCTCCAAAATGAATCTAATGGAACAATTCATCATTCTCTTCAATCTGATCTCGAGCCCACCAGATAGTCTACCGTACACAAGGCAGCCATAATGAAATGGGGAAAAATGAGTGAGGGAAAAATCTTAGTAACTATTTTGGGTGAACTATATCAATAAAAAAATATATCAACAGTTTACCATTAAAATTTTTCGTTAAGGCGTTTATAAATTCTACTGTTTCTGATCAGTATAAAAAAATCGTTCAAGTTAGGGAAAAATGTCTCTTCTACTTGAAGTTTCGAATTATATACAACTCAAATCATCCGGAGTGTGTTTAAACTAGTAAAAACATTCTCTATGTAAGACTACATTTTTTTTATTACAAACCCTTAAAATAACGAACTATACTAAATTAAATTTAAAAGAAAGTAGATTAATTGTAATTTTTTATGCGTCAGTGAATATGAAAAAAAAAAGAACTTTTTAGCTTATACTAGATTTAAAACCTCCATTTAAGTAAGGTATTTATGCTTCTTCCCCCACCAAGTAGTATCTAATGTCAATCCATATTTTATCACAACTCATTTGCTGATTGTGAATACCATGACAGGTGCAGATACATACTTAAAGAGATAAAAAAAAAATTTTGACGATATCTTGTTTGGCAGCATTATACCCCAAGTTAGAATGGACTCATGCCACACACTCAGTCTACACCACAGTTATTCCAATTTTCTAGCTAAATATGAACCACTTTTAACTATTTTTTAAAGTACAATCTCAATATTACATACATTATTTATCACTCGAATTCTATTGCAACTCAAATTTCTCCTGGGAAGAACCCAGTGTTGTACCAAATTGATACTCACTACATTCCACAGAATGAGAGAAAATGAAGAATACTATAAGTTATTTGTTTTTTCTTAGACCTTAATGGGTAAAACTATACTTGAAATAACCACAAATCTTCAAATAATAACCTACTGTCACTCTACTTTCTGAGCAGGGTTTCCAATTTGAAGGAAAAATTACTTTTTTAGGGAAATTCCAAAGTAGAGAGGGGAAAAAAAAAGGAAACCATTTTTATCAATTACAGCCTAAACTGAGCACATTTTAATCTATTTTTTAAATTATATAAATAAAACAGACATAAAACGAGGAATCACATAAAATATTACTTATTATTTTGTATATATTTTACCGAAAGGGTTTTTTAAGTTCGTTCTGGGTGAAAAAAGGAAAAATCTGATTGACTGAATCTGACTTTCCTTTTAAAAATGGTATAAACGCTGTTTGTGTCTATTTTGACACCTCATAATCCTGATGCGATTGCAGTATGGCATGTTCTGAAGAAATACATTGAGGTAGCTGTTAATAAATAATAATAATTGGACAACATCACTCAATAAATTACGTAAACAATATGCTACGTTCAGACAATAGTAAATAAAAATTAATCATAAGTTTTTCATTTACAGTATGAATAAATAAATATAACGTATTAGCCTGGAGACAGCAGACCTCGAGAGATTCTTCTCGATGTTACTATTACATATGCAAATGGTTTCCTTATTCCATTGTAGAGAGCGCTAATGGAATTTATTGAACATTTGCAGAACGCCATTATGATAATTCTGAGCCGAAGGCTGCCGATGACAAAAGAGCCAGTATAATTTACACCTCCGAGAGGTGGTAGCCGGGACGCCCAATATGCAAACGTCATAGCATTATATGCAGATCAGCTAAGTTCTCTTTTACTACCGTCAAGGTTTATGAATAATGTCTACCCGGTATAACATCTACATCTTTTCACAGAAGAAACTTTTTTTAAGTATGCATTTCCAAGTTTAATCACTTTAGACAATTTGAATTGAAAATTATTCAATCTTATATGAGTAAAATGTTGAATAAAGTCAGTAAGGCACTATGCTCCAACGCTACATATTCTGGGTTCGAGTGCGGCTATGGCAGGTGGATAGGTCAATCCGTACATATATTATTACAGTAAGGCTCGAAATCGGTTTTGTACCAAATATAAGCTCCTGTCATGCTCAAATACCATGGATGGGGTACCGTTGGATTCAGAATTTCACGGGGGGTTAGCGAATCGTATTCTCCGCTTTTGTTTTTCTTTCTAAAATAAATAAAGTCGATACAAACATTTTGCTAGGCTTCAATACTGGAACGGTGGTAGGTCTGTAGATCGATGCGGGACAAATTGGACCTTGAAGATTTTGATGCGTACAGCAAGACCGTAGTTCCGGAACTACGGATCCTGCGTTTTTAAGCCCAAAAACGTACTATTTTCGAGATAACGCAAGGCATGGGGTTCGCATCCACACAACCTGACGTTAATTGTAGTACTGTCATTGGATACATGTCTCATTTCGTCGACTTGAGGTCTCTATGATCGAGAGAGGAGGAGTTTATATAATTTATCGATGGTGTTTTTGATCGGCAAACCATATCATGGTTAATTCTTCACCAAATCTCAAGATTGAGCCACCAGTTTCGAAGGCTTTCTTCTCCTTCAGGCGGGAAAAATATTCCAATCACCCCGAAAATTCAGGCAAACAAGTTATGAAAAAAAAAGAAACTTTATTTGCGAATAACTAAAAAAATACACAGTTTTCCCTATGTCATTCCTATGATTATATAAAACATTACTTAATTGTCTATAAAAGGAAAAAAAATCATTGAAATCGGACAATTTTTCGCAAAGATACAGCTTATTGAAATTTGTAAATATGTTGGCTCCAAACAAAACTGAAGATTTAAATTAATTTTGTTTCCTTTGTAGATTATATTAATGGATAAAGTAACAATTGATTTCTTTATCTTTTGTTACGTTGCATTATTTTATTTTCTTATTAGTTTGGCACTTGATAACAATATGCTGTGCGAATTTTTCGCACGGGCCTACTAGTTATTTATTAAAAGAAAAAAGGCCGGTTGAGTGTGATTTCGACCAAAACACAACAGTTGGCCTTGCAAGTGCTTTCTTCCTAATTACTTAACCCAAGATCTTCCATTGGTTCTAGTAGATCAAGTTCCCCTCCCTTTTTTTTAAATTGAAAATCATTCAATGTTATAGCAGGGGACTAGATAGCTCAATGGGTAATCTCTGACTTCTAAACCTCAAGGTTCGGATTCGAATCCGGCTAGTTAAAAGTAATTTTTCATTAGCAATGGATCAACCCTGAGGACAAGAGACTCTTCTGGGGCAAATCCATGCTCTATTCAGTGGCTACTGGTAATTAAAATAATTAATTAAGGGAGAGAAACCTAGTGGTTCATCGAGATTCCAGCCCGATCACCTACTTGCACAACCGTTGACCTTTAAACAGTACTACTTACCAAGTACTTAATCTAAGACTCTTTATGGGTTGTATTGGTACAAGTTTTTTTGTATAGATAATACATTTGAGTTATTCTCATCTGACTTAAAAATTTGCTGTAGATTGTTTTTTTCAGGTTAAATTTACTTTAAGAAAGGTTCATTTTTGAAAAAATAAACTAAAAATATTTTAAAACAGCTATATCTTTATCAACAGTACTCTGATTTCTATGTATATTTTTTATCTTTTATTTATTTAACCTCTACCCCTAAGAGACATTAGCGTATTGTCTCAATTTTATATTTTTTAATAAAATTTTTTTCTTTAAATATTTGAAAAAATGTCTATTTCTTTTTCTTCATTCTGCAGGACTTCTACCATTTTCGTTTTCATTTGTAGTTGTTCCCTTTGAACATTGTACCAACTAAACTCTATTCGTATATGCTTCACTGTTCTGGTAACTCACCAATGAGTGCAATGGCTTATAATCGTCGCGCGAATTTCAATTGTATACGAAGGACCTGTTGATGTCATTTTGTGTAGTTTATGTGGCCCTAAATTTCTGCTAATTTCTTGTAGATAGCTAAAGTCGTATTGGAGTTATAAATTTTTTTGTGATTTTCGAAAAAAATATCATGTAAGGGGAGCCCAAACATTAAGTCTGGATAGCCGAGGTCGTGCAAATGGTTTTCCACGCTTGTGTGCGACACATTTAGGGTCATAACAATATCTCACACTAATTGGGTGGAATTTTGATCAGCAATGGACTTAACATTGCTCGTTTCAATTTCATGTGGGCGACCAGACCGTTGAGTATCATTGATGTCAAAATTTCCTGAATGAAATTTGGCAATCGTTCGTTCGGTTAAGGCATCATTTCCATAAACACTGTACATTTTTCTATGAGCTTCTGCAGCACGCTAACCTTCTTTAAAATAATACAAATAAATATCTCGATAATGCATGACATTTTCTTCCATATTCACAGTGTATAGCTAGTTTCAAAAAGAGTTAGTTGTTGACATATTACATATTATTCATCAGATAAGAAATGTTTCATAGTGACATAAAAAGAAAAACCGAAAGGACTTATTTGCCAACCCAATCCATGGAAAACAATTTTATATTTTTCTCGGCATACCTTTTGTATTATATTATGTTTTATTTTCTTTCAAGTAAGAGGGGCTGCTATCCTCAGTCTCTCCTCCTCTGCGTACATACATGCTAAGCTCCCTCAAATTCACTTTTGTATAGTCGATCCTCTTCTTCTAACACCCGTCTCATACATGTGTATTATTCTCATACAACCTCCTTGTATGACGGCGAGCTCTTTTTTTCTCACAGAACGTTAGGGTAGACCCTGAGATTGAACCAAAGAAGGCTTAGGCACGGGAGAGATTTTACCGATCCACTATTTCAGAGTGAGAAATGTTCTTCTACCTTCACTCCATGTCTCTTCGGGCAGGTTACCATTCTGGAAGATCTCCAGGCGTGAGGGAATATCTTCATTTCCAGGTTTGGTTTGTTACCTATAGGTATACTCCTTTCGGGAGTATTTCAACAGCACTGCTGGGAACGGAATGTTTATTGCAAGCTAGAGTGTGAAACTGCCGTATTGAATTCACTCTTTATTAACAACTGAAAATAAGAATTAAAAATCTATTTATTTTTAAAATATTTTAATGTTACCCTTAATAATATAAAATGAAATTTAAAAAATATGCAAACATGAATAATAACTAACCAATATTTTATAAATGGAATAAAATTTTGAAAATTATCGATAATCCATATAAATCAGTAAAAATATCACGAAGAGACAGAAAATTAATGTTCGGTTATAACTGGAAAAATTCCAACCACTCAGCTTTATGTCATCAAAATGTAGGTAAATTCATAAACTAGAATCCTATAGTATATACTGTGTACTAAATCGAAATAGTCGATAACGGGAATCAAGGTTGAAAAAGAATAGAATAATCAGTCCAACCTTTGTATATCGAAAAGAAAGGTTTCATGTCCACGGGGAAAAAAGACGCTAAATAAAAATTTCGATATACACAAATATTTGAATTTTTCTTTCGTTTCATACTAAAAACACTTATTTTTTTCATTAATTGGGCTAAAGAGAGAGAAATACTTCATTTAAAGCAGTGCTGCCCTACTATATAGCGTTGTGCTCGATACACAGCAGCCTGATCAATCCTTTTTTTTTATGGAAATAGCACTCAATTATACTTAATCACATATTTATACATATACAAATTCTTTTTCATATCACTTAGCATAAACAATATCAATACTATAATATACTAATACACACAATTACAATTATACTATATATATATATATATATATATGTATTTCGGTAAAACCGATATAAGACAATTTCTGAAATTGAATCTTAAAAGATATTTTGTAGAATATTCATTTATTTCATTTCAATACTGCTTCATGAATATTCAGATGTTTTGATAATCGAATCAGCGTTTTTTACGATAATATGTTATTTTCAAAATAGAAATTCAAGGTTCTATATAAAAAGTTCAATATAAATAGATTTGGTTGTAATTACAACAGGATAACATTAGTTAAGTTCTAGTTGTAATTTAAAGAAACCTTTACATACATCTACAAAGAATAAAGACCATGACAACAAAACGCTGAAAATATATTTACTGATTTATAATTAGTTACATTATTAATGTTGTAGAAAAAAGCTTTTTATTTATATTTAATTAAAAGTCCTGGAAACTAGTACTTTTTATTCGTTCCTAAACTTTATGAATGTATCAGTTAACTACGTCAAACATTGAAAACACAGAAATTTGAATTATCAAAGCAACTCGAAAATAGGAGTTTTTGCCTCTCTCAGACCACTATGCGTCGTCTTGTAAAATAACAATGATGTAAAAGGAATAAAACAATGGTGTACAAACAAATTAACCTTCCATATAAACTCTTATCTATTTTTTTTTATTTTAAAATAAAAATGAATTTTATAAAAAATTAAAATTTCTTCTTTTTTTTTTTGTCTTTCTTTAACGGTTTAGAATAAGATTAAAGCGACAGTCACGATATCCGATCGTGCTACAGATCGGGGACTATTCCCGCAGCTGGATCACAGAAGAGATATCCTGGATGTGAGTAGGCAGATCCTAAAAGCCTGAAGAAGAATGTAGGCCTCCTCATCAGGGTCAGGTCGTGACAGGGGGAGACCTTAAAGTTCTTCCCTTCCCCCCTACCATATAGTCGGCCATAGATGGACTTTAGGGTTCTATTTAATAAGACCAAAGAATATATGATATTTTTTAGTTTGGGAAAAAATTATATAAAGGGTATTATTGACAGAAACCTATACCATATAGGATAGGATGAGACAGAGCAAGGGAGCCAACTCCAGCAGTGGTTTACTCAACGTAGGGGAGTAATTAAAAAAAAAAAACTGTTATTTTAAACTCATTGTAAACAAGTTACAATCAAATTAGAACATATGTTCATTGTGCTAGTGATTTAATTTTTACCTTCGTTTAAACGTTTATTAAACTGAATTGTTTCCTTTCGCGTTATTGTCTGAAATATATAAAAAAAAATAATATAAACTAATTATAATGAACTATAATTTACTACAATAAGATGGAGAAGAAATGATTCGAGAAAAAATAATTGACAAATTCTCTGAAATATTGTATTTGAACCGGTAAAAAGTACATCAAAGTAAATCATAATAAAATTTTGTAAAAAATGAATTAAGTTTCAAGTTATGTTAAAGAAACGTATACCCAAAACCCGGAACACAATAGATGGTGTGTCAAAGTATTATAAGTCTCATGGTTAGTATTAAAAAAAAAGTTTATGTACCGACTTTTTTTTTTTATTTTTTTTTTTTTTTTTAGTGTACTCCGCAATCTTATGGGAGCAGCCCTGATGAAGGACTGAACTTCAGGGCGAAACGTCGGCAAATATTAAAATAAATATTATTATTTATTTTGCCTTCTTATTTATGACTGATCACCCCAACCATCCTTCTCTTCATTATTTTATTATTATAATTTTTTTTTGGAGGGGTGGGGAGAGAGAAGGGCAATATATCATCATCGAAAAAATCTTTTTTTTTAACGAAAATACCGGAATAATTCCTAATTTTTTTCCGAAATAATGAAAGTCCTAGACTATTCCCGTTTTTCTCTATATGTAGACAACCCTACATGAACTTTTAATATAAAAGTACCCATATCGTTATAGGCAATCGAAGTTGAAAAAGAAAATAGAAATATAATGCAACTTTTCTCACATTTAAAAAAAAAAGAAGGACCGAACAATTACAAATTTAATATTTCATTAATCAAGTGATACATTAGCAATATTTTGGGATGGATAAAATTTAAATGAATTTTCGGATAGTAAAAGAATATATACTTATTTGAATGTTTTCAGATTTTCTAGAGGGCCCATAACCTTTGACTTGATTTTACTCAATATATGAAGTGGATTGGTTCAATTAGCTAAATGTCGTTAAATTAGAGGCTTTATTTCATTCTAAATTTTTCATCTAGAATTTTCAATAAATATTGTTTAAATAAATAATAATAAACTTATAAGCATTCGATCAATTAATGAATGTTTTAAAGACGGTTTCAATACTTGGAGTGGCCTATTATATTGAAGCTGTAGATGGTGACAGATGTTCGAAATCGATACTAGCTAGTTGTGGGTGTGTAATAGAGTCCATTCGATCTGCATTTATGTTCTGCTCTTACTGATAATTGTCTTTGGCTCTCAATAAACCTAATACGCCACTTTCTATAATATATTTAATCCATAAGGAATATTTATATAATATTTTAATGCAGGGAAAAATCGTCCGAGCGATAAACGATGAACTCTGGTATCAGAGTATTAACGCTAAGATGGAAAGATCAATAAAGAGCAGCGAAAACAAAACTGGTCAATCTCATGACATGAAGGCAAGGAGGTTAAGATGGGCGGAGCATGTGCCTCGGAGAATTTCATAAGGAACAACAAATGAATGCCTCAATGGTAAGGAAAATACCATGTGGAAGGCCAAAAAGCAAATGTACAGATCGAATCAACAAAAATGCATGCGGACAAAAGGAAAGAAATAGCCCAAGATAGGCAGAGAGTGAGCAGGGTGGTTAAGGCGACAAAAGAAAAAACAGAAAAAAACATATGTTTATTGAAGTTTTAAAAAAAGTTTTTAGTGGCTTTTAGTATTAGGACAGTAAGAGATAACAGGAGCTCGGCGATTATTTAACAAATTAAACAGCTGTTCATTTAATTGATTTAATGACAGTTGATTTTAGACTAAAAATTTGTACGGGTAATGTTTTTTTTTTTTAATGTTGATGAAAAATAATACATTCTGTACTACAGAATACATGTAAATTAAAGTTAAAGTAAATTTCAGCTACGAGTATTACAGTTAAATGAATTGTTGTATAATTTGCAAAATGGGGGTTGGTCTGCCGTTAGGCAGATAGGGGATAACCTTTAGATTATCATAAAAATAGAATTTAAGATGACATCTCTTATACTACCAGACTGTTTTAGTATTTGTTATGGCAAAATATTTTTATTCCACATTACATTCGTCTATCAAGCTAAAGTGGATCGAAACGCTAAAATCTGGGACAAATTTTGAATTTTAAAATACTTAATTTTCTCGAATACTTTTATATCCCTTTAAGACTGATAGTAGATGATACTTTATACAGTTTAAAAGAATTTTATTAATTAATTCGATAGAATTAGTAGTCTTCAAACAAGTGCCCGTGGGCACCAATGTGCCTATGAGAAAGATTACCACAGAACTCGGTAAACACATCTAGTAGTGTAATAATTATCAATATAATCGTGTTTCTTAGAAAATATTCATTATTGATATTATAACTTTTTAACAATACTTTCAGTCAACCTTCATCATTTTCCTCCGTTTTTTCCCATTTCAGAATTTTTTGTAGAATATTGGAAGTTTAAATATATATATATATATTATATATATATATTAAATTATATAAATATATATATATATATATATATATATATATTATATATATATATTATATATATATATTATATATATATATATAACTTCCTATATATATATATATATATATATATATATGAAAATCCAATCCAATCTTTTTTTCAAAGATTAGTGTAGTTCTTAAGTCGCATTTTAGCAGTAAAAGAAAATTGATAAATTATTCAGAAATAAATAAAAATGGCTTTGAAGAAAGAAGAAAATAAAATCTTATTATTATTAAAAAGTCCAAAGTTCTTCATCGTTCTCCTCATTTCTGTCGGCGAACATTCTCCGAATAAGTGTATCTCCTTCTCCCTCGTTGTCCAGCGGCTGCATTGTTTTAAGGTCATCTCCAAATCTCCAGACATGACCAGACCACTTAAGATGGCGTCCTCGAGGACGATTCTAGTCGGTCCTACTCCTTTCGAAACCTTTCGTGCCGCACGCAATCCAAAACTATCACACTTAATTATATAGACAATTTTTATTCTAAAAAATGATTTAATATAATGATGAAATTTTCATAACTTTGAAAAGCTATTTCACTTTACTAGACATATATTATTACTCTGCAACTGGAATCATATTGGTTTATTATTTTCAATAATCAACCATTGTGATCGACCAAAAAATTCAAAAACTTAATCCCCTTTCAAAATTTGAGGTTTCACGTTTCAGGATGCGTAGAATTCGAAAAACGAATAAAAATGTTTTTGTCCGTCCGCCGTCCGCGCATTTTCTTTGAAATTACTGGACCGATTTTTTTCAAATTTGGATATAAGATCAAAGGTCACCCGAGGATGATTCTCCTTCATCTGCAATATTATCCGCCTTTTACTTTCAAAATGGCGGCCGAAAAACCTGCATTGCTATAGACTGTAGCGCCTAAACGAATGTAACGATTTCAATGAAACTTCGCTAAAGTCGTTTTCTCTACGCCCTTTAAATTTATCTATATAACATACTTCAACGAAAAGAAGCTGGAAAAAAAAGTTACGAGGGATGGTAAAATTTAATTCTACTCCAATTGTTACATCCTTTGTTTGGTTTTTAAATTTTGACTGTGTTACTGAAGTAATGCTATTTTTTTTAGCATATTACTAATGATTAAAAAAAAAAAGTTTAGTCCAATAATTGGAATCACCTGTTATTTATTTTTCTTTGTAACTAGAATGTTACTTTAGATGTATAGTTGTTTGTAAATAATAAACCATTGTGGAATAATTTGCAGTGTTTTTTTTTTTCTAGAACAGTATAAGTCTATCAGTTTTCTCAATTTATTCCTTGAGGTTTGAATCCATTATAAAGATTCGGAATAAATCATTATTGGCAAATCTAAATAGTATTAAACCACATATATATTTCAAAAAGTAATTTTAGTATTATATATGCAATAAAAAGGAAAAGAAAAATCCCGTTATTGAATCCTTATCTAATCATTCGATTTTGATAGCTTCTTAAATCCTGTCTATCTGATTTAAATCAAATAATTATCAAAGATTATTTCTTACTAACTATTGCAAATTAATTCTAAATTAATTACTCGAATTCAAAGAACACACCTTCATTATAATTATATATTTTTTTAAAAATAAATTCTTATTTCCAATTATGAAAGCGGGTACTAAATAATTTGTTCTTAGTTGAAAGTTGAAATTTTCTTGTCAATATTTGTTGCTGTATAAAATTCAATATCGTCCAAATCTCCCGCGATCATCTATGGAAGCCTACATTTATTTAATTAAGTACAGTTTAACCTTTTTCGATACGAAACAACTTTTTAATGAGGTACTCCAGGGCAAAAAAATTTACAACTCTTGCAATGGGTGGGTCTTCCATCTAAAATTTCCCAACTAGTTTTTTTAACTAGCTCTAGTTATTGAATCGGTTATTTTACAACCTGTCGTAGTCAGGATTATTTTAGATGGAGGATAAGTTGATGAATTATTTTAAGAAATTACTAAATAGATTAAGAGTATAGCAATTAGCAAGATGTACTTTTACCATTAGCTAACCCTACGAGGGCCAACCTGTTATCAATTAGTCTTATATAGCAGGCTTTTTCTTTCTGCAGTCGCTCACTTTCTACCGCCCCTGTAATAACTATCCGGATGCCTGAATGAAATTATATCACCAAGGAATAAAAAAAAAGTCCGTCAATTAAATTAGGATAGCTTCCTTAGCACCTATATTAGTTATTTAAAATACAGTAAAATTAGGAATCGATACAATAATAAAAAAATCAGGTGTGGTGCGCGCATCACACAACCTTCACTTCCCACCCTCTTCTTAACAGAAATGAATATTTTCAGACGTGAAAGTGAAAGAAGTGAAAGTAAAAATTATAGACTCTTTATTTATTTTACTTGTGTAAGTACCCTCCTATATACAAATTTTAATATTTATATCACTATCATCTAAACAATTACATATTAAATAATACCAACAACAGCATTTATGAAAACCACATATGTGTATTTATATAATATTGTCCGAGTCCGTATTATATTAATCTCATGATACGTATGGAAGTGTGTTCTAATCTTTGATGGCGAGCTTGGGTGCGCTCGTATTCCTTTAGTTCCTCAAACACAACTATTCTCCGTTACAATCTCTTATTTCTCCTTTAGTTATTTATTAAATTTTTTCGTTTTTTATATTTAACCATTTTTCATATTAGAAATTAATGTGAAATGGACAATTATTTCAAATAAAAATAATTGAAGGTACTTTAGAGGAAGCTAATATTGAAAATTAGCCACTTAAACCCTGTTTGAGAACATCAATCAGGATAATAACCAAATTTTATTTAAAACTGCTTAATTTTACACTGATATCATGAATTTAATCAAAATCGTTAGAGCTGTTTTAGAGATAATCGTAAATATTTTTTTAGTTCATTATATAAAGTGCCACTTCCGGTTAGCCGAATTGATGAAAAAGTTGCTGTAACATCCCTAGCATATAAAACCCTTAAATATGCAATTTCACTTCCGTACAGCTTTTCGTTTTTGAGTCAGACGGTAAACACACACACACACACAGACTAATTGGATTATTTGGACTCAGGAGACCTCAAAACGTGTATTTCTGTTGAAAACTCAGATTTAAAAATTTTCACCATCGCAATAATTACCCTTACTATATATTACATACATAGTGTGAAAGCAAAACTTAATAAAAAAAAAGAAATGAGTCAGAAATCAAGAATTGCCATTGCCCTTCTCGTTAACAACGATTATAAGTTTACCGAGTCCGGTTTTGATGGGACGAAAAAACAAAAATACAGAAAACTTTTTTTTTTAGCGTTATGTATGTCTATATATGTATAGATTTATTTGACTATCTGAGCCAAAATTAAGGAACTTCAAAATATCTATAAAAATGACTCAATAAAATCAGAATTCTTCAAATGGTATCGAATTAATTATGCACAATAATCAAGTAAGAAATTTATTAATTGAATAAATAACTTTATTGTTTTGTTATAAGTTTCAAATAACAAACAGTTTATGCAAATTATGCAAACAAAACAGTTTAAAAATTACTAATGAAACCAATAATGAGGTGGTACATACCAATATATTTTGCCAAAATATCCTACTTCATAATTTCAAACGTACCTGTAAACAAATTAAATAAATCATTATATAAAGTCATTTAGAAAAATATTTCTTAAATAAAAACGTTTATATAAATAATATCGGTCCATGCATATATATAATAAATACTCTACTTTTGTAAACAATATCACATATATTGATTCTAATTCACATCTTTTCTCCTCTGCCCCTCCCCATCAAAAAAGTATATTTATAAATATGAATTGTGTTGTGATATAAACACTGGAACATATATTCATTTATGAGTGATATTCCTAAAAATAACAAAAACGATCTAAAAAATGAGGAGCTTGAGGTCAAAATGCATTATTTTCGCTTTTTCTAAAATAAATTGTACATTAGTATTGTCAATAAATCTTAATCAATAATGTTTTATTATCGACAGCCACACTGTAAAATCCTTTAAGAACAATATCTTCCGAAATTATGATTTAGAACTTCGCTCTAGACAGTGCAATATATACCATTTATGTTGTATATTTTATCAAAAGTGTTAATGAATTAAACCCAATCCGTAGAGAATTTTAAGTGTATTTATCCATTATTTTTTAGGCTCAATAAAAAACAACACTTGGATTTAAAATATAGAAAGTACCTTTCTTCAAATTTATCTGTTTCCCATCACATTTATTGTTTTTACTTTTTAGATGAATAATTATTCAACTAATAAAATAAGAAATTTCTGAAAACACATCAAGCAAATATGCCCTTCTATGTTTTACTGTTCGTTAATAAATTGTTTTATTTAGCCGAACTATATCAATACGATTAGATAAATTAATCAACGTAGTGAAAATTACCACTAAAAAAATGTTACACTTACCACTAATGATCTACTGTGGAACCCTTTAGCAAGTGGACCCCAGGGCTATAGCCTTTTGGAAGACAAAGACCAAGACTGGTGAAAAACGATAGAAGCTTTTTGTGAATAAAAATAAAGGCATAATAGTTACTAATAATAGTCAATCTTATTTACTTAGGTTTCTGATTTAGTTAGGTTTCCTCATTCTGGAAAATTGCAGTAATATTTCTATATTGAATATTTAATAGTTGGCCGTTGCATTATAAAGGCAGGAGATGGTTCGCGGTTAAGATCATAAATAGTGGAACAACTATTTTATTAAAAACCAACGTTTCGACCCGACTTTTCAGGTCTTCTTCAGGGAGGTGTGTTCAGTTAGGAGTTTCACTTAGAACTCAACTTTTAAGAGTTTTCTTCCCAGTTATAAGTGAAACTCCTAGCTGAGCACACCTCTCTGAAGAAGACCTGCAAAGTCGGGTCGAAACGTTGGCTTTTAATAAAATAGTTTTGCCACTACTAAGCCTATTTATGACCGCTAACCCCGACCATCTCCTTCCTTAATATTTCTATAGTATGTAGAGGGGACATTTTAAAAATAATTTCCGAGAAAACTATAAAAAAAGTCATCTATATTCGGACGAGTTTTAGCAACGTTGCAGTACCTATATTCAATTTTAAACGCAGATTTTAATAATTGTTCACTTGTCCGTTTACATTGCTATAGTTCATCAAAGAAATCGTACTCTAATGATTTCTCTAGTCGGTTATCAGGAAAATTAGTCTAATTCAATTATGTTATTTTTAATTAACACATTTAAAATTGAAAATTTTTGTTTTTTTAAATTGGTAAGAAAGCCATGTAAGTGGACACACCAAATTTTTTATTTAAATCATTGATGACATTGTATAGCTTCCCATTACTCCACAACTCTTCTATTCCAAGGACCTATCACTATCTTGCTTAAAATGGCTTTAATGTATTTTCAAGTTAATTTTATTAATTTGGTTGATTTTACTATATTTGTGTTAATAGAACATCTAAATCTACCTATACTGCATTTTTCTAAGATCTAGATTAAAATGTTTAATAAATAGCAATAAGCTGATAGATAACTGCAAGGTTCTAGCGCAAAACCAAGACCAAGACTGAGACGGTTTTTGGTCTTGCATTTGGGCAACACTACGGACGCCCCTTTGCCCTGGCAATATACTCCACTGCCTATAGTATATTGATGTTCCTGCTAGTATATACTAAAAGAATATAGGCTAGATTGGGAAATTTTACCACTCCAAAATGGCCGAGAATTTTTCACATAGCTATCCATCCTCCTAAGAGAGAGAGAGAGAGAGAGAGAGAGAGAGAGAGAGAGAGAGAGAGAGAGAGAGAGAGAGAGAGAGGACTTGCAGTGAAAGTTAGCAGTTGGCCAACGAGACGGTTACCTCACACACAGCTGACTGGGTGCCCCATAATTACATACCTCGTTGGGAATGTTACCCAAGTAACCCTTCCGGAGGCAGGTGCTGGGTCGAAGACCTCTGTGGGGTAACATACTGCCGTCGGAGGAAGGTTCAGCAAGCCGTCCAAGGAGGTTAGAATGAAGATTGCAAAGATAAGTTGCAATTGGGAGTTGCGGAACTATCAAGTAAGAGACAATGCGTTGTTAACACAAAAATAATGGGGGGGGGGAAGTAAATTAATGATAAAATAATATTCTTTTATTTTCATTAGTGGTAATTTTAACATTTCTTTAGTAGTAATTCTCACTTGGTTGATTAATTTAGCTAATCGTATTGATATAGTTCGGCAAAAGAAAAAAGTTTATTAACGAACAGTAAAACATGGAAGGACATATTTGCTTGATGTGTTTTCAGAAATTCCTTATTTCATTAGTTGGCTAATTATTCATCTAAAAAGTAAAAACAATAAATGTGATGAGAAACAGATAAATTTGAAGGAAAGTACTTTCTGCATTTTAAATCGAAGTGTTGTTTTTTATTGAGCCTAAAAAATAATGGATAAATACACTTAAAATTAAAGAATTATTTCTCAAAAGTGTTTTTTTTTTTGTCGGTACTCAAGGGTTTCTTTTGTGATTCCGAGCCCTCATTTTGAAGTGCTTCTTCATCTTCGGATAGGAAAACAGTCCCTTCACAGTAAAATTTCAGGAAAATAGTTATGAAGGAAAATATTCTTCATTTGCAAAAAACTTTAAATTATACTTTTTTTTAATGTACCAATTATTATTTGAAAAAATACTAAATTCCCTATAAAAAAATCAAAATTGATTAGAAATTTGCCCATGAAAGAATTCGTACCAACCTAAGGAGCATAGTGGTTTCAAATATTTTTTATCCCGAAAAACATTCAAATACGAAGTTACATATAAATAAAAAAATAAATAAAATTTTCTAGAAATTGGAGCATAAGCTCTTCAATTTTTTTTACTTCATCAATTTAT
This sequence comes from Nezara viridula, assembly GCA_928085145.1. Lineage (NCBI taxonomy): Eukaryota > Metazoa > Arthropoda > Insecta > Hemiptera > Pentatomidae > Nezara > Nezara viridula. Next base: position 17,477,566 of record OV725081.1, read on the forward strand.
TTTTAAATATTCAGCATTTTATTTATTCATTTCACTATAATTATGTTGATTTTATAAAGCGTTTAATTCAATTCAATCATTATTTGTTTTTAAGACACTATACAAATGAAGTCTATCACAAAATAACAAACATTATTATCTCTATGGAAATACAAATTAATTCTATTTTATACTACATAATAGATATTACAACACCCTTAAGCATAAATTGAAATCATATTCGGTAAAAATCAGACAGTTAAAATAGTTCCAATTATCAAATTAATATAAAAAATTGTCAACAATATACTTAAATAATTACACATTTTTTAAAATATGCTTTAAAATTATATTAAAAGATTACCCCAATACCTAAGAGGACAACCAAGAAAAAAGACCCGGACAGATTACATGGCGATGTGCAATATGCAATTTTTACCTTAATATGCACAGGACAATATTCCAGATTACTCTTCCAATTCTCTATAATTTGATATACTTGATATAAAAAAAATATAATTTTCTCGTATCATCTGCTCTGGCAAGATTTTCCATAAATCGATATGTATTTGTACTTTCTCTTGGACATGGCTCCTTTCAAGCAAATTGGAAAGTCTACGACTATTGATGTGCGTGATAATGTGTCCTTCTAATTTCGATTAAAATATACATGTAGCGCATCGTAATACCTCTTTTACGTTTTATTAATTATTTTTTTATTTCATTGACTAAAAAAAATCAAACTGTAATAAGAATGGTCAAATAGTAATTCGTGATTTTTACTTTCACTTACTTATATATAGTAAGAATAAGTATTGCGATCGTGAAAATTTTCGAATCTGAGTTTTTAACGGAAATAAATGTTTTGAGGTCTCCTGAGTCCAAATAACTAAGTCCCGCAAAATGGTCTGTGTGTGTACCATCCTACTATACTACAATTCTACTACTATAATTACTATACTAAAAATACTACCATGTTTTACAGAAAAAAATATTGTGTGTATGTGAAAAGACTAGCTCAGAACCGAAAAGTAGAAAGAAAATAAGTATTTAAGGTATGCATTAGATGTTACAGCAACTTTTTACTTAAAATCGGCTAACCGGAAGTGGCACTTTATTACACATTTTTACGATTTCCTCAAAAATGGCTCAAACGATTTTTATTAAACTCGGTGTGTCATTGTAGAATTAAGTGGTCTGTAATATCATTTAGGTTTTATCTCCATTGATGCCATTTTATAGGGCTTAAATGCCTAATGTTCATATACGTGTTGCTCTAAAGTTCTTTTAATATGGTTTATTTAAAAAAAAAATAATAACTCTCTATTATTAATAGTAATTATAAAAATGGCTAAATATGAAGTTTGAAAGAATATGATAATTTGAAACTGGAAAAATAAAAAAAATACTTATCATGGGTGATAAATATTCAGGACGCAGTCTTTTTTTATAAACATTTTTTTTAATTTTGTATTTATGCCAACGATTCAACCCAAACATGTGGGTCATCTTCAGGGCGTGGAAGATGAGATCGATGAGTCCGAAAGATGACCCACATGTTTGGATTGAAACGTTGGCATAAATAAAAAATTTTAAAAAAAAATTTTTTATTAAAAAAGACTGCATCCTGAATATTTATCACCCATGATATGTATAACAGTCGACTAACTTCCTTCAAAAATACTTATCCAGATTGAAAATGAATCTCCGGAAATAACAATCAGAAGTTATACGTATAATATATCGTTAGAAAGCGGAGAATTTTAGAAAAAATAATATCAAATAAATAAATAAAGTTGTAGAAGCTAACGCAGAGTGGCGAAAAAAATATAAATAATAATTTTAGAAAACTAACATTATTTAACGTAAATCACATGTTTTAAATGAAATTTTCTTATTAAAAAAAAATGTTTATCTATCACAAAAATAAACAATCTATAATTTTAATCGAAGAATTAATAACCTCATTATTAAAATTAACAACTTTTTTATACATCGATATTTATTTTAACACATGCTTGAGAAAAGTAATATATATATATATATATATATATATATATATATATATAATATATTAAATAGCACAGTTAACGGTCCTTAAAGGGTATTTCCCACACTACTTGAAAACTTTACGGCCGTATGTGTTGGGTGAAAAGGTGCAGTTAAACTGAAAAGGTTAACTAACTCTTCACAAAGTCGGCTGCCGCCGGCTCAAGATAGTTGCTGAAGACCTCTGTATCGTTAAAGCCAATCTCTAGGGTAGTTGTAATTGCTTCCTTTTTCAACAAGTTCTATTTAGTATGAAATTTAAAAGTACTTTAGCTGATGCCTGGGAGTGATAAACTGTCTACTTCAGAATATAATTAATGAAAGAAAAATGTGATGTGTGCACTCACGCGACATTCCTACCTATTTCAGAAAAGTTTTTATATCTTTACATATGTTCATGAAGAAACAAAAAAGAATTGAACTAGATTTATTTTCCTGAAAATTTATCAAAGAAAGATTTGAGTACGATTTATTTGATAAACTAAAGCAATGTTAACCGGCTCAAGGTAGATCAGTGTAAAAATTTCAATACCTTCTAATATTATTTATCAAAAACTTTTTGCTATAGCTTAATTTTGTCAAACAATTATTTCTGTAAAAAGTAGAGGAAATAGTGAAGATTGTCTGATACGGGCAACAGATTTTCTTACTTTCACTAAGTTATATTTTTTATCTCATTCATCCCTTTCCGACACCAGGATATGTACCCGTAATCTTACATTGGAAATTGAAGAGCTGTAACTTCGTTAATAGTTGTCCGAAGTGAACGATTTTTATATAGTTTTTTAGGGAATTTCACTACATTTCAAAAAAACAGGGCTCTGAAACGTATAGATCGGTCGCAAACCGCATATCGGAAATTTGACCCAATCGCCATACTTCCCTTACCTTGTATAGGTAGGAGAGTATTAAATTAAAACATGTGAAGAAAATAGAATACGCTGTATCATCGCTAATACTGGTTCGATTCCGATGATTTTTGTTGATAATTTAACTACCTTTCATAAGTTTTCTTATAAATTTTAACATAGAATATATACTTAGCGAGTTAGGCCCCAAAACATTTTTATTTTCTGTATAACTTTTTTCCTGAATTTTGTCCGAGAATTTAGTCATCATACAAAAATTGAAAGGAAAATTATTAGAACATTATAGAAAAGTTGCATCAAAATAGTTAGAACCGTTTTCGCACTGCAATCTATAGAAAAACATATTTTTCATTCATTGCGCATGGAGCACATAATTTGTGTCACAGGCAACAGTAGTCAAAACCTTACAAAATAAAAAAATAAGCAACAAAATCGGTTCAACAAAATGTATATTTCTTGTAAATACGAAATAGTTGAGGGAAAATTAAAATCCCCTTTGAATAACCTTTGACACTCAAAAGGAGAATAATCCATATATTACATTAAAATTTAATCATGTTACTTTATTCTTTTTTTTATCGGTGCGGATATGCAGAAGTTAATAGTCGGGTTGTGGTTAGTTAATAATTAGATCATTGCTATTCATAAAACTTTTTACTTTAGATCTTAGAAAAACGCTACTGAATAGGTACATTTAGATGTTATATTAACATAGTTAAGTCCAACCAAATTAAAAAATTAACTTGACAATACATTAAAGGCATTATCAAGAAAGATTGTGATTGGGCGCCACCTCGGAATAGAAGAATTGTAGATTAAAGACAACCTATATAATGCCACCAATTATTTAAATACAAAAATCTGAGTGTCCACTCACACGGCTTTCTTACCTATTTAAAACAATTCTTTTCAAATAAAAAATATGTATTAAATATGTTCAAGTGATCTGTGTACGATTTATTTGATGAACAAGAGCAATTTAAACGGGCAGGCGAACAATTATTGAAATCAGTGTATAAAATTGAATACACTGTAACGTTGCTAAAACTGATCCGATTTAGATGACTTTTTTCATCGTTTTCTTGGAAATTATTTTTAAAATGTTACCACTACATACTATAGAAATGTTACTGTGATTTTCTAAATTTTTTTAAAATAGTTTTGTCGGAGATTTGATAACCTTTTAAAAAATGTTACCGATGTTATATGTTATACTCTAGAGATATTACTGTAATTTTTCAGAATGGGAAATCCTTACTAAACCCCGAATGAAAAATTGAAAGAGTTAAATGCAAAAGTACATTGGTTATAACTAAAACTCTCTAATATTGGTAAATGTTCTGCCTTAATTTTTATTCGGGTGTTTTTTTTTTTGCTCCTGCATTGGCAAATATTTATGGTTTTGTTATTATATAGAAAGCTAAATACTAAATTATTCAATTCAACAAGAAAAACAAAGCAACCTTGTTTTACAGAAAAAAAATATTAAAAACTATATCTTAAAGTATTCTTGTTCATGTATTACATTTAATAGGCCTTAAAGAACCACTTAAACACCATGTCATACAGGTAATTAATTTTTTTTTTTCAAATTATTTATCGTCGTATATATGAAAAAAAAAAAGTTTTCGGGCTGAAGCCCTCCCAAAATTAAATACTGGATCCGCTAGTGGTTTGCCTTAACGGCTAGACGCAAGACGGTCTTGGTCTTGGTGAAAAAATATTATGCTAAATTTGGAATGACATGCTAGACAGTTTTGAGATACCTTGAAGTCTGATTTTTTTTTTTTTTGTATTCTTGTAAATGTGAGATATATTGGTCTGAATTTATGTGATATTCTCCATCCCTGTTCTGATGCTTCAATTTTCGACTCTTTGGTAGGTCACTTGTTCACTACTATTTTGGAAGCTTCCAATTGTATTATTAAAAGTAATATTATTTTATTCTCCAAAGCAGATAATATATTATATACTATACGTATAGTATAGTACATGCTAATATAAGATAAGATGAGCTACCTACAATAGCTAAGAACAGCCTGACGAGGCCTGATCGTCCCGACGGAAGATGATACGGATCACAGTTCCGTCAGAGGAGATAGCAGCGGGAATTCCCGACAGCCTTGCCCTTATTGTCAACCGCGGCTCAAGGTCCGATAGTGCATGTTCAATTCAATAATATAATCTTTTCCTGTTATATTGAACCGTTGTATTCATAAATTAAACGCTACACACAGGAGTATATGACCCTTCACGCCGAACATGATCATTAGAAGTATTTTAGTCTAATTTTCATAAAATAATAGATTAGTAACATGGATGGAAACTCTTTAAAAATTGATTATGATATTTATTTATTGAAACTCTATCACCCAGTTGTTAGGCAATATGGGTGTTAGCAGTCGTAAGGTATTACGCATGTTAACATAACATCTCATTACTGCAAGTAAAACTTAAACTTCTGTTCTTGTTTCTCCTGTCTTGAGTCAGTCTTTTTCACTCTGATGGTCATTTACTTGGTTATTCATCGAAATAATAATAATAATACCTTATTTATTCTGAGACAAGTCCAGTTAGAATAATAATACAGAACATCGAAAATTATGCTATGGAGCCTCAGAGGTAGTACATAAAATATCACAAAGTAAATAAATAGTCATTGTAAAAAAGTTTTTTTTTTCTTCAAATCTCCATTGGAACCTGTCATGATAATGACAATTAGCAGATTTGTTGTTACGGTACAAAATGACATGATAGCCATGATGAAGAATAGTACTCATCAGTACCTCTTCCCTAATGTTTGTTTACATCCTTAAATCAAGAAAGGAGATCTCTTTTCCTTTTCAGTCGAATCCTGATTATTATCTCAGCCGTCACCATGACGTTGATTATCCGTTGTGATTTCAGTGTAGTTTAAGATACAATCAGGTGTAGAGAGTACGTATGTTTTGGTCAAAGTTGGTTATCTTAGTGCGGTATGTAAAGTTCTGTCAAAAAGTCAAAGATAAAAAGTTGTTGACGTACCAGGAGACTGCAGTTAATAATCGTAAAATTTTATATTGAAGAGAATGTAGTTTTGGTAAGTGAGTCTTTTTTGCTGAACCGTAAATCTGTGAGGCGTAGGCGTATGTCCAAATGGGTTTGAGCAAGTTACTGTCTGTATTTAGTTTTTTCTGACTTTCAATTTTGATTTGAAAAAGTGTCCGTCTGAGAAATTTGGTTGTCGCTTATATAACATGTAGGCATGTCGTTGAAGTGTAAATGTTATGTGTTGTGATTTGTCATGATTTAATGTAAGTATAAATTGTTTTCTAACTTAAGAACATTTTTTTTTTTTTTATTATTTCTTAATGATCTTTACACCTTCATTAAAGAAATACATTTAGTAAATCTGTGCATATGGATATAATGACGTGAAAACACTTGTTGAGAAATCACCCAATGGTAGCACTCTAATAATATTTCTACATTAGGAGATCACGGAGCAATCTTCTTTTCAGACGCCTTAGAGGGTTATCGGGAATTGAAGAGGAAGCAAGGTTAGAAGCGAGAGGGTTGGGATGATTCTGAAGTTTTTTATGGAAGGATAGGTATTTAGATTGGCCCAAATCTGAAATATAAGAAACATTAAGGTCATTATGGATGGTTTTATTTGTAAAGTAGGAAGCATTGAGGATTTTACGAAAGAATATTGGATTGTGAGGATTATTTTTCTTAATATATATATATATATATATATATATATATATATATATATATATATATATATATATATATATATATATATATTAAGAAAAACAAATTAATAACATGAAGTAAAAATAATTTAGAACGATCTAATAATTTATATACATATTTACAGTGACATCTATTTACAATTTTGTGGGGAATGAATGGATAAGAAATGATTGAAAAGGTAGGAAGGGTTTTGGAACGACGGATGTAGCAAGGGCTGGAGTTCCATAGGAATGAGGATGGGATAATGAACGATCTGTCGAAAGCAGCGGTTCGCTGGACCGTAATATATAAATCTGAAGACCGTGAACGGGTATTGCGAGAACGAAGAGAGGATTTAAATTGAAGGAGCCCGAAGATGTGTAAACGACGCCGGGATTGGAAGACTTGAAAGAGGAAGGACGCCAGGAAATACTTGCGACAGTTCAAAGAATAAAGCCACTTCAAATTTTCATAAAAACGGAAGACAGAGGCGTCCCTAGGAATCCCAAAGATGAATCGTAGTGTAAAGCAATTTATCAAACTTTAATTTCGCCTGGAGATCCCCATAGACGCCTCCATATACCGTGCAGCAATAGTATAGTCAAAGTGAGGAAATATTAAGGAAGTGACAAGGATCCTACGGGTTTCAAATGAAAATAGATGACGGACCTAATTTAGACCTTTTAAGGTGGAAAAGGTATGGCGGGAGATATTGGATACATGGTTTTTCCAGGAAAGCATTAAATCAAAGGTTGACCAAATTTGATGGTAAGATAAAATTTATCATATAGGAGCAGGTGATAATTCCGCACTTTGGTACAGGAGTTTCAACAATGGGAATATGAGCCTTACCGATGAATCCAGATTAGATAATACAATTAATAATACATCGCAATCGAAAACATCAAATCACAACTTATGATTAAGTAACTTTCGCAACTATACTAGGGATTTAGTAAAATGGAATTCAATAATTTTATTTTTATTTTTTTTTATTTCATTCAGAAAAGTTGTCATTTTTAATCCTTATCCTTAAACTTATTTTAGGATGTCACACAACTTGTGGACAATTTCAACAGAATCTAAAAGGAAATACTCGTTCACACACAGAATGAAAATTAATAATACTAAATTGTTTTTATACGCAAAATATTTTCCTTGGAAAAAATAATTGTAAACTGCTTCGTGTACCTCCGGCTAAGTTCGGTATTATCGGAAGATATGTCGAAATGAGAAAGTCATTCTACTCAAACCTCAGACAACACAAGTTCCCTTTCTCTTTTAATAAATCCTTATGCTAACAGAAAGGGAAGTTCTTCATACTTCTCAACGTTTAAATAGTAAAAGTATTAGTGTTGTAATAATTAGTACATAATTACTGAGTAATACTTCGGAAAAACCAGAGCCGTCGGTGCATTGTCGTTTTAAGGCTGATTACATGCGGATGATATTAATTTATAAAAGTGTAAATTAAAATGTAATTTTAAATAAAAAGATGTAGCCCGTGACTTGAATTTAGGTTTTCTGCCTTGAAAGATAACCTATTCCCTATACACCGAAAAAATGTTAAACTCCTTTATAGCTCGCTCTATCAATTTCTGGAATTCCCTCTCTATCAAAATTCGTCATACTCTCTCCATATCAACCAACATTCCAAACCCTCATATTCCAATCCCTGTCCCAAAAACATTGAGATACTTGCTAACCTATTGGCATTATACATTTAATTTATATCATTCATCATCAAACATTAGTACTGTATTTGAGGTATATTATATGTAATATACGCTAGGGATATTACAAAATCTTCATACTCCTGATGCCATTAAATGCATCTATTGTTTCTTATTCTTAAACCAATATTTGTACCTATAGTTCCGATAAGATCATGATGTATTTATATATTATTCATCATTTAAATACTTTGACATTTTATATTAACAGATTCGTCTTTCTTATTGTTAGCAGAACCACAGAACTTAATATTTTTATCTTAAAATTTTATATTTATAATGTTAAAGGAAGTTAGTCGACTGTTCTAAATATCATTGGTGATAAATATTCGGGATGCAATCTTTTTTTTTTTTTTAATTTAACTTTTTATTTGTGCCTACGTTTCAACCCAAACATGTGGGTCATCTTCAGGGCGTGGTTTGAGCACTGAGGATGTTCAAGTATCACTTACTCCAAGTAGTACTTGAACAGCATCAGTGCTCAAACCACGCCCTGAAGATGACCCATATGGTTGTGTTGAAACGTTGGCATAAATAAAAAATTAAAAAAAAAAAAAAAAAAAGACCGCGTCATGATTATGTATCACCTATTATATTTATAATGTTTTATCACTGTACATAGTTTTAAGTGTCTTGTCATAGTTTTGAATGTTTTGTATATAGGTTTATTTGTTTTGTATATAGCACTTTTAACTAACGGTTTCTTGACTTTTTTTCTATTTATTTTTATTCTTTGTTATTGTTTTTATTTAGGCCATATCCATATGTTATCTTTTAATTTTGTACTACTGGGACATTGTCTCAGAATAAACTTATTTTCCGTCTATCTATCTATGAATCGGGCATCGGTATTTTAAATTTTTAAAAGAAGAAGAGGATTAGCATTGCAATGTTAGATTTCTAAAAAAAAAAAATTAAGATTATTCGCAATTTTTTCATCATCCTTCGACTGTACTAAATATATCCTACTTTTATAAAAACATTCTTGTTTAATAAGTTTTAAAAATATATTAATTAAGATGAGGTCTGTTGTAGAATAAGTTGGGATTTGTTGTTAGCTTTATAAAAAAAGACGTGTGATGTGAATTTCTTTCTCCCTACAGTACATTCTCTGCCAAAATTATTACAATAAATTTGAATAAACTTTTGATCGTTTTGTTTATTACAAAAAAAATTAATTGACAAACATGATGATATTGCTAATCGTTATATAATTCTTCCAGTCGTATAAATTTTACATGACATTTCTGGAGTAATTTTTTGTAAAATATTTCTAAACTGCCGCCATCACGAAAGACAACTTTGCATTGCCAAACACAAACAAGAAAATCGAGGACGTCGATTGACTTGACCACAGCCACTACAGACAACGTGGCCGCTTTCAACAGGGCAGTCCCACTTTTAAATAATGTGTTACATTGTCTCCAAGACTTGCCATGCAGATTTTTTTAAATTTACTATTAAAATGTTGGTTTTCGTTCTTTGATGGTTAAAGTCGACGTCTTTGCAGATTTTTTTCCAAGAAAAAGAGGGAGAATTTTGATACATCAATGAGAAAAAGAAGAATGAAATTTTATGGACAGTTCCCAAGAACATAAAAGAATATCCACAATCGATTAAGAACTAAATAGCAAAACCGGGATAACACATTACTGGTGCTTTTAGCATAGTATAAATGTAAGACGATCGAGATAGGTCGGGCGCTCTCGGCTGTTACTTATTTTCTAGTTTCTGTTTGATAAGTACACGGAATACTCTGAGGTAATCTTTGTCTTCAGATCGTACGAATACGAACATCGAGAAGTACCTCTTGATGTTCCAGTTCGCGCGGTCCTCGAAGGCCAGCCGGAGAACATGTGCTCAACAAAACCAGATCAAGCATGAGGGAGTCCTTGTGCTGAATCTCTACCCGCAGTCTCGTGAATCACCTTGGAATGCCGAAGCTTCTCGTTTTTTTTTTTTTGTATTTTTTTTTTTTTGTTTTTTTTTTACAGATAATACAAAGACAACTCGGCCGAGCAGGTCTGCCATTTTCCATTTACTTTGGTAAATTTATAAACATTTTATAAAACATATAAAAATCATGTAAATATCATTTTAATCTTCCACATAAAAACAAAAACAAAAAATTAAAACGTGTAACATGCTCTATCGAAAATCACGCCAATTAATGAAGAACACTTTTTTATTTTATTTAAAGTATTCTTTCAAAACTTCATCTCAGAATCTTCTAATAACCACAACATCGAATCCATACCGAATATCGATTGTACAGATAAATTAAATAAAGTTTACTATTATATGATGGGAGTGCGCAAAGTGCATCCACAAAATTGATGATCATAGCCCATGTTCTATTAAGTGTTTGTTTTTAGTTTATGTTAAAAGTAATATTTTGTTTATATATATATATTTATAAATATTTTTATTTTTTATTATTTCTATCATAGTAAAAGTTTCATATAACTATTATTATGCAGTAATCGTGTTATGTTTTTAATTTTTATTGTTATTCATGTTTAGTGAAACCCATTCTCGTTAAATATTGTAAATTTATTTTATATTTAAATGATATGTATGTAAATTTGTAAAACCATATTATTGTACAATAGCCAAGCTAGGCTCTATTTGTATGGGGAACCCCCCCAAAACAAATAAAATATCTATCTATGTATCACTTTTTTATTTTATTTAAAGTATATTCTTTTTAACGCATGGAAAATGGGATAGGTATCAACAATTTAAAATAATGTGAGGAAAAGGTTATGAGAATTTTTTATTATTAAAAAAACCGCTAGAAGTAGTGTAATGCTTTTATAAGTCGGAACCGATTCTTTTAATTCTTAAGATTAAATTTAATATGTTTATGGCTTTCGTCCTTAATCACTATATCACTTATATCTTATAGCTTAAATATTATTATTGCTTTTCCAAGAATTTGAATTTACTCAGTGCATTTAAAGTTTAAATCGAACATGGTGATAGGGTTATAAATGGTTCTAAATATGTTTTTTCCGTTATGAACTCACTCTCTTCATTTAAAACTATATTTTATTGAAGAAATATCTTCATTTTATTAATTATATGAATAATCACCTAATTAGCTTAGGAGACAGAAACCTTATTTGCCGATTTCAAAGCTCCCAATGATACCGTGGACAGGTATTGTCTTTGAAAAATCATACCTAATAAGTTGGTAGATTGATAAAGGCGTGCACAAATGACTCTAAACGTCAAGTCCTAAAACAAGGAGAAGTTTCTGAAGACTTCAAAGTTCGAACTACGGCAGGGACTTAAGGACTAACTTATGGAGAAGAAGATGATAACATCACACGAAAACGGAGGGATGTATGTCGGAATGAATCATAAAATCCTTGGATATGCAGATGATATAAAAGCCATTGGAAGTAATCAAGAAGGCATCGAGAAACTCGCTAAGACTCTGATATAATATATGATAATAAGTCGATATATGGAAAATCTCACTCCAAAAACAAGATGTGCGTAAAAGATAAATCATTCCTGAGAGTAGACAAATTCAAATACTTCGACTCCACAATAACCTCGATGAATGACAACGGTCGGAAATAGACTAGCGTATAACAAGTGCAAACAGAAATTTCTTATCCTTTTTTAAATTAGTAAACAACAAGGGTATAAAATGATAAAGTTAGTTCTAATATATGACTGTGAAACCTGGACACTAATCAGTGCCATAGAAAAAAGTGTTGGAAAATTTGAGAGAAAAATCCTCCGCAAAATAACCACAGCGATCTGGGATCACAGTACTAACACATGAAAGCACGGACAGATCTACGGAAGAGTGCGGGCTTTCGGGTTGAAGCCCTCCTCCCCAAAAATGGTAAAATATAACCATATCTTATGAAAAAAAAATTAATAATTATCTCTAAAAGTATTATTGTTTGTGTGATTACATTTAATTAGTATTGCCCAAAATCGGTCTTGGTCTTGCACATTGTAAGATGATGACTGAGACCGCCTAACTGTTGCAAGACCAAGACCAAGGCTGGTAAAAAAAAAAAAATAGTTTTTGTGAATAAAAATTAAGGCGAAATAATTACTAATACTCGACAATTTTAGTTACTATACGTAAAGAATTTGTAGAAACAAAATACTTTTGCATTTAACTCAATTTTTCATTTAAGCTTAGTTAGGTTTCCACTACCTTAAAAATTACAGTAATATCTCTATATTAATAGGCTGATAGGTAACTGAAAGACTATTGCGAGACTCTTGCGCAAGACCAAGACCCAAATCAAGACAGAGGGCGCAAGACCAAGACTCGTATTGGTCTCGCATTTGGGCAACACTACATGAATTAGTACTTAAAGAATAACTTAAACTCTACTTCATATAGGTAGTTAGTTACGTACATATTTAAAAAAAAATCTTTCGGGCTGAAGACCCCTCCCCAAAAAAAAAAAACTAAATCTTGGATTCGCTAGTGCGTGGAGAGGAAACTCTACATATTAGTTTTTTACTCATCTTTGGTTACCTGGACCAGTCTGCTACGATAGGCAGATGTATTTTCGGCTACTGCTTTTCAGTTAATTACATGCACCATAGCAGTATTTCTTTTAATTGTATGTATATATCAGCTCTCTGGTCTTCCACGCGGTATTTAACCACCTATTGCGGTATTCATCGAGGAGCATATAAGGTCTGTGGTGGAAATTAGAATTCCTGATGGATTATTTTCGAACTAAATGAAATGATCGGTGTCGTCTCAACCTCCTTACCTTCATATCATTAGGTTTAGATCGGCCAATTTCTTTTAGTAGTTTCTTATTGTTCTTCCTCCAATTATAATTTAATTTGTAAATTCCGAAATTGTTTTCGTTATTCTACTACTCTAAATCTTAAATTGAGCCAGAATGTATCTTATGTATATGTAGCAGTATCTTAAATCTTAATGTAACTAGATGTATCTACCTCACTCAACTGAAACACTTTTCATCATTTCAATTATTTTGATTCGGATAATTTAAATATATTTATGACAGAACTAGGAGGTATAAAAAAATTATGTAGCTGTCATATATGCCATTTGCAAGAGAGTCATCTACGTTCATAGAAATAAAAAAAATAAGGAAATGAGCTTCAAGTTTGAGCGCTCTGATGGCTTTTCAACTTTTGGTTTATTTACGAATTTATTCAGAATCAATAGGAAATTTGATGCTCTTTCAAATTGATCATAACGAATTTTTTTTGAGGTATGTATAGATTATAAGTTCTGAGGAAAAAATAAACAAAAACAGCTATTTCTTGTGAAATAAGCACTCCACTCCACACTAGGTAGCCCTAAATAAAAAAAAATATGTATGAAATTTATAGCAGCATTTATCTTTTTTTAACGTTGTATAGAATAATAATAACGATAAAATGTATGGTTTCAGAGTCAAGGCGAAAAAACTAAAAAGCGAGAGGAAATTTCGCCATTTTTTTTCATATAGTTATCGAAACACAAGGGAAAATTTTCTTAGTTTCAGAATCAACATTCAAGAGTACCTTAGAGGTTCTACAGGTTGGTAGGTTGGTTCACCTTTCAGCAGTTTTCATTTCTCGGAGTTGTAGTAGCAAATAATTTAAAATTAAATAAATGTTTAAAGCATTTTTAGGGGTATTCCAAAGACGAAATAATTCAAAGTCTTCAAGAAGATTTATATCAAAGTAATTGCTGTATAGAAAAAATTCAGGAAGAGTGTATATGTCTTTAGTAAGTATACGACTTTCTTCTATTTTTCTTACTCTAGCATTACAAAAATCCATTGAAGGCTCCTGGCCCTGTTTAACATCTTAGTCTGATCACTCTCACCCTCTCCATATGTTACATCTTTCAGAGTGGCACAGATTAAATGAATGACTTATTTGTAATCTGATCATTTTTTAGGCTGGTTAAATTCATATCTAATCCTCAATATAAAACCCTAACATACAAAAATCAATTCTTATACAGAATTTCATATACAGAATCATAATTTTTACAATGTTGTAAGCCTTTACTAGGAGGTTTAGTGCATTGAAAACTTATTAAAAGTAAAATAAAAACCTTTTGATATGCTACAACTAAACTTTAATCCTTCTATAAAAGAGAACAGGAGTGCTCCTTGGAGTCGAAGGAGGAGCCTCGGATGGCAAGAAATAGCGGGCAGAAGGAGGACGGATAACGGAACAGAACCTCGCGCCTCGGGACACGTGTTCGGTCCCTCCGTCCGTATTGTATCCCTCCGCGCGACAACACAACGGGTCGTACCTGAACGCTCGGGCGTGTCTTTTCCCTTTTCGATAAACCTCTATGGAGATTATTCAGCGCTAATAAATCTGTCAAGGTGTATTTGTTCTATATCTTATCGCAGAGATAAGTTGGTTGCTTTGAATACATCATTCAGGAATGTTTTGATCGATTGGCGGGGGCAGATGCATACAGTAAAGAATCGATAGTTCAGATATCGTCAATAACGTCATGGCAGTTGCTAGAAGTTTTATTCTTTCAATATCGAAATATGGTGCAATAGGGAAAGTTTCTAAAGTCAGCGATAATTATCGATGGATTTCATCAATCTATTGAATATAGCAACGATGGGATCAACATAAATGCTAAATTTAGGAGCGACCTGATGGATTTCTGCAAAAGATTGCTCTCCTTATAGGTTGAAAAAAAAACATTACAATAAGAAAAATATTGATAACAATATTTATATGATTAATACAAAAATATTAATATTATAAATTCCACAACACTTATGTAACAATGAGTTTAGATCCAGCTGAGTCATCGATGATTCGATCACTGGATAAAGGAACGAACTGAATACCCACTATGTTATCCATCGATGAGTTTAGGAACAGTTTGATAATTTTACAGCACCATCGATGAGCTTAGGGCTGAGTTTAGGTATTTGCCTAATGTTTATAATAAATGATAAAAAAAAAAAAAAAAAAACTCTAACATTTGAACATAATAGGCTGATGATAGTAAAAAAAATTGTATAATAAATTATGAACGAGATCATCAAATAATTATAATAAGAAGTTAACGATGTGAAATTGCATTTTGATGTAGATATTATAAAAGGCTCAACAGACAGTTTTCTCGGAGAAAACTAAAATAACTCGCAAATCAATCCAAGTAGATACATCGATATATCATCAAGAGTGCCAAGGATGAAAAAACATGAATATAATAATATTATTATATAATAAATGCATGAATAAGAACTTCAACAAAGAAACTGCAAATCATTTAATTTCATACAGGAGACAAAATACAGAATACATACAGAATTATTATTATATAAATACTATAAATTTTAAAATTATACAATTGTAAAAGTCTTTTATCTATTCAAATTGTTTATAAACTATAAGTAAATATGACATTGATCCGATTAAAATCGTCTTTCTGATAACGACACAAAACATTTTTCCAAAATTTTAGCTGTTTTATTCTTCCGACGATACATATAAACTAATAATTAACTTTTTTTTTAAATAATTAAACATTAAAGTTATACAACATACACTATCTTCGCCTGATTTGACTCAATACTATTGTTTTAGATCAATTTACAGATTTAAAAACAAAGAATAACGCCTTCCTAGGCGTTGGGAGAAATGCATTTAAATTAAAGGAAATAGTTTTGAATTAGTAAATAAAAAGTATAAATTTATTTTTCCTTAAACCGCTTCATATCTTAGGATTTAACATTCCAAATTTCCACGCCATTATTAACGTCAACGAAATGCATGCCATTTGGATATTTTATATTTATGGAATATACTCATTTTCAATTTACTTCAGTCCGAAATTTTGAAGAAAATATATACTACTTAAAAAATGAATACAAACTTTTTATAAATTAATAAAGACTTATTAACATACTGACTTTTATTTTTTTATTTTTATGATTGATTCAGAATTTTATATTCGAACAACTCAAAAATTAAACAAATGGTACTGCACTATTTTGTATTGTAAGTACATGTAAAACTGTATATATGAAAATAAAAGAGTGAAATAAAATGTTGCTGACATATCAATTCATTTATGTTCTCCTCAAATTTTCAATAATCATTATCATATCAACCTCAGAATACGAATAGTACACTCTCTTCTTTCAAGACGCTCAAAATTAAAATTAAACTATGCTTCAAAAATATACGGAACAGCTAAAACGACCCACATATAAAAAATGCTTAATTTTCAGTCAAATACTTTTAGAACCATAACTAAAGCTCCATGGTACATCACAAACATTACTTTACATAAAAGTCTAAACATGTCAATTGTTAACGACCATATACGGACTCACTACAAAAAATTTCAAGATAACTTACATGGACATACGAGACATGGCCTCGATTAAAATGCCCAAAAACGCGCTTTGGAGGCTCAAAAGAAGCTGGATGAGGGATTTCCTAACCTAAAAATATACTAAATTCAAGCCAAGAACGGGTGCCACTGGGCACTCCTTTCCCTCACACCGATCAAGACACTATTAGTATTTTCCCGACAGCAGATTCCCTAATAGTCAGTAATGGTGACAGGTAAAAAAATAAAGTTAAAAAAAAAGGTAAGAACAATACATAAATGATCAAGTGATATGTCAATAGTAAATTAAAAGTTACTTAAACGGTCAAGAGTTGATAAGAATAAAATTCTTTATAGTTACCAAGATTGGAATCATCAAATGTGAAACTCACCTGTAACAGAACAAATAAAATAAATAAAACAACCAATGAAAAAACCTTTCATTAATTTTAATGATATGAAAATAAAAAAAAAACAAACATTATAAACAAGGATAGTAAAACTCTTCACCAATTAAGGTTTCTAAATTTCAATGGTGTTTACACTGTTAGAAAACAAAAATCTAGATGTCATGGGCATACAAAAGTTACAAGAAAACACGTAAAGTTGACACAAGTATCAGTAATGGCAAACACACAGCTTAGTAATGATCCTAAAAATGTGAAAAACACAACCGGGAATGTGAAAAACACTTCTTAGCAGTCGTTTACACAACAAATGACACCATTGGCACACTTTCAACTGATTGTCAGTCCCAACGCGATAAATTTCCTTCTATTCACGTTCAAAAGTAGCGAAGAGAGTGAATATGTTACATGAAAACTTATGAATTGATTCTGAAGAATATTCATAAGAATTCAAGATTATATACTGGAATATTCACGAATTACCCATTAATTAGTTAATATAGAAAAAGTAAAGAATAGTAAAAAAAAAATTATTAAATGAAATTAGGTATCAGTACAAGTACAAGTATCAGTCTAAGACTTTGGCTTTATCTTATCGTACCTACAATTTCTTTATCTACAAAAATTCTTAGAAATAGGGCGTTTCTCACTAAATAAATTAATTAATTAATCAATTGGGCCGTTTGGCCTATATAACCTCTTTATTTTGACATGTTGGGAGTGTAAGTCACGCCAAACGGTCCGATGTTTTGTGTAGGCCATCTTTTTTTCTCGATTTTTTATTAAATTATCTTATAATTATTGAAGAGGAGAGCAAATAGGTGTTCATGAGTTTTCAGTAGCTCATTAAATATACTAAATTTACCGATCTCTAGATTGAAAACTCCCTATTTTCAAGAATTTTTGTAAATATATAAAAGTTGGTAAATATATAAAAAAGGTTACGATAAGCCATTTACGAAGTTTCAGATATATGTCAATAATTTGATAAAAAGGAGTGTGTACCACGAACTTACTTAATTCATATGATTCTAGATCTCAAGAACTCAAATAGTTTTTAAACAAGAAAATAAGAACAGGCTTAGCGAACCCGAAGATTCGAATCCGACACCACCAATCGCTGTCCACACTCTATACAATACACTGGTCGCCGTCCAAACCCAGTCTCTTCAGAGAGGCATTTTTTATGTTTATAATAAATAAACAAATAAAATATAAGGAGATAGTTTGGGTGGACGCATTGGTAAAAAACGATGTAATAAGAGTTCAACTATTTCTTCTTTAAGTCATTAACAAGTTCTTTTTACAGGAGATTTATAGGAGAATAGTCTGCAGCGCATTTGATATGTCCATTACCAGAAAGAATTATAAGTCAATAATGTTATATGTTTTTAGAGAAAATTATTTAGCCTATCCAAGTAGAGTTATCTTGATAGTTATTAAATATGTTAAGCAGATATATTAAAAATGGGAATTGATTCTGATGTGTTTAGGCCTGTTTGTATGAAAAAGTGGGTTATCTTTCCTGAAAGTGTGATATCAAATTGTAAATAACAACAAAGATAATATTCTGTAGTTTGCTTACAGGTTGCCTGCAGATTAAAACATTGATATATATATATATATATATATATATATATATATATATATATTTTTTTTTTTATTTTTTTTTTTTTTTTTTTTTTTTTTTTTTTTTGTATCACACTTTTAAATGAAGTTACTGAATTTAAAACTTGAACGGAGTTCTAAGCAGATCTTTGAGCCAGCATTTTTTAAACGCTTTGAAAGATTAGCATGACTCTAATATAAAAAAAAATTTAGTTGATTTTGGAACTTAAGTTTATTAGTCGTATTTACGTCGCTATTTTTACTGCTAACAACATACTTTGTCTTGACCGTATTTATTTCGAGCCTCAGTTCTTTACTGATTTTCATTAATGTTATTCTATTTAGTTATGTTGTTTCCGTGTCTTCGGTTAAAAGTACCACATAATCAGCATACCCAACCACGGATAAACATCCCGATTCAAACTATCCACGGAAAGTATCGCCTCTCTAATTGCATGTTCTAATGGAATCATAAACCTATTTGATACCGATAAACGGCTGAAGAACAACATTGTTTACTCTAATTTTTCTCCAGTATTTGGCGTGAAGAAAGTATTAATCATTAGTTGCTCGGTTCCATCTAAATCCGCATTGGTATTTCCTCCGATAATTTTCTCGGCGTATTCCGGGATTCGACTAGTTCTCCACAAAAATATGATTCTCTTAAAAAATGTATAATATAACTCGTAAAGATGTGCTCTCTTCCTCTCCCCTCTCAAAAATTCATAACATCATTCATAATAAAGATGAACGACCCTCAAAAAAGACCGTTTTGAGTTTTAACTGTTAATGTTAAAAAAAAAATCATCAAAAAGAACCAGATGCTCAGAGAGACTTCCTTATGTTCATGGGAGGCGAGGGAGAGAGATGGGGGAGGGAGGAGGGAGGTGGACTGCAGATATGATAGGATTTTCGATACCGTTTCGGACGAGTCCGGAACCAGGATTGGGATCGACAAGATTTCGCAAGAACCGGTCGCCCAGGTGTTGCGGGCGTTCCTACCGCCGAGAGTAGAGTAGAGCATTATATCCTTCGCCATTGACTAAGGAATCCGTTGGGAGTTTTGCAACTAGTCCTAGCTCTTTGTTAGCGCCGTCTATAAAGGATTCCTTCTTCTTCGGCGGGTCCACCCGGCTTCATCTTAGAACATCTTAAAAAAAAAAAAGACACTAAGGAGTCTGTTTTAGACCACACGACAAAAGTGAAAACATCAACAAGGCGATATTAATAATATGAAATATAAATTATAAATAATAGCTCATTATAAATAGGATGATATATTTTAATCCATATCTTCAATAAAACTGGTTATAATTTGATTTTGGATATTATTTTTTCCACTTCGCCTCTCTAACACGGCATCGCGTTAAGATACAAGTTGAGAATAATAGTTTATTACATAGAGGATGAAATGCTGAACATTTCCCTCGGTGACAATATGCAGGTTCGATTTTTAGTTTCTGAGATATTTTAATCTATATGCAAAAACACTTTAATTATTCGACTCCAACCGATTTTGCGCCAAAGAAGTTTTCAATTACAAAAAAAATATATATATCAACATGTCCTAGGATTGTATGATTCAATCACTCCTCAATTTTTATGTAATATTGTTATAAAATTGAAAAAAAATTTTAGTTTTTTTTTTTTTTAATTTATTTAATGAAATTTACAACTGTATAAACAATACAGCTTGTAAAAATGCACACACAATTGTAAACATAAATTCTGAATAATGATAATTCAGCATGTCAGGAGTTTATGTTTGGTACAAAGCCGATTTCGAAACTTATTCTTTCATTATATATGTGAGGATAAGTCACAAAATTATAAACTTTAATTATTCGACTCCAGCCGACTTTGCGCCACCGTTACACATCGGAAATCTGACGTTTCAATCTAATTCACTCTCCACAAAAAAGAGCAAAAAGCACCTAAAGAAGTTTACAATTAAAAAAAAAATTATAAACTGTCTGAGAATAAATAATTTTAGAGTATTAATAAAGTTACCTAACTTTATATTTTATCTCTGAATTAGAGATATACCGAATGATATAAGATTTAAATATTAGTTCATAAAAACAGCTTAAGAAATAAATTGAATTATGTTTCGACGAAGATGACGTAATTGCCCTGGGGGCCTTAAATGTTACACCTCCCACAAATGTACCTGAGCGCTACACATCGGAAATCTGACGGCTCAATCTAGTTCACTCTCCACACAAAAGTGCAAAACGCGCTTAAAGAAATTATCACTTGAAAAAAATAACTTTTAAATAAGTTCTTTAAGAATTGATGTAAATATCTGCGAAATGCAAAGATTTGTTATATTTATTTTACATAATATTTGAAACTGTGATGATTTATATGCGATGTCATATATTACATTGTCTGAGAAGTTATTAAACTGTTATATAAACTAAAAGGTTTAGCAATTTATGGTATATTATATGTATATATATATATATATATATATATATATATATATATATATATATATATACACATATAATTACGCACACATATAATATACCATAAATTGCTAAAACTTTTAATTTATATAACAGTTTAATAACTCCTCAGACAATTGTGAATTCATTGAAGTAGATGTGTTGTTATAAAAAACCCAAAAAAACATCAAAAGTTCTTAGAAAAATATTACCCACTACAACTCATGAAGGGTCTTAGCTTCAGTTCTTTATAAGGAAGAACAGTTTCTGAGCCAACGGTTTCGCAAGGTAGTGATTTGGCCAAGACCGCGCTGAACCGCCAGTTTTTTTTCCTCAATTAAGAAGCACACAGTTTATAGAGGATGGGCTTGCTCCAGGATTGTCTCCTTAGTAAATCCAGGGTCAATCCACGGCTAATACAACAGGATAAATAATTGTCTGCCATAGCCGGACTCGAATTGGCCTCTACAATATAAGATGTAGTGCATGTAGAAAATGAAAGTATGATAAAACTCGAAATGTTAAAAATAATCAGAAACAATCTCTAAGCAAATACGAGAAAAGTAAAATATATTTGATAAAATTTTTCAAAATATCTTTTCCAGGACATAAATTTTATTATTTCATTAACTGAATAAAATGAAATAAGTCTGGGCTTAATCCTAAACTCATCGTTGAGCTCATCGAAGGCATCGAAAATCCATCAAACCTATCTTATGGAAACCATAGCTAGAATTTAGCGCGTTATGACCTTAGTTTTCTCACTTTTTTTACGTATTTATATTCAATTATTTTTTTTATCTAAATCAATTTCTCCTTTTGAAATTCAAGGATTCAGTTGATAAATAATTCCTTATGTATACAGTTTTTATTTTTCATATGTTTTGTAACCTTCCAGGAGTGTCAACTTTCCCTTAAAATCCATCAAAGCGTTCCTCAGCTCAACATAGCTGTCCATCGCTGCTGGATATAATAGATTGATGAAATCCTTCGATGGAATTAGCGTTGAACACAGGAACGTACCCACTATCCATTTATAACAGATGTATATATATGATATATACATAACTCATTTAAAACAATAGTAGATATTTTTTTTCTTATACTGTACAAATATAGAAATCGATTGATATATAATACCCAAAAAATCCAAGCAACATGAAGGAAAAAATAAAAAACAAAATTTTGTTTGAAATTATATAAAATTGTTTTTTTCTCGCCTCCGTTTTTTGCAATAAACTAAAGATATGTTCTTATAGTTCAGGACTATATGTAATATTTGAGTATGATAAAACATTATTTGAAAAGTTCTGAAAATTTATTTACTACTGTTTTTTAGAGGATCTTATTACAAATTTCAAGTTTTCATTTTATTTATTTGTAAATTTACATTTACATATCATAGCAACAGACTCCAAAGGCCAATGGAAAATACAACGAGATAATTTAACAGAAATAAAAACCGAGTGCAACACATGAGTTACAAGCTCCAGAAAATTGAGAAAGGAAGAAATAATATTGTGCCAAATGCGAATTGGACACTGTCTTTTCCCACACGAATACCTTCTTAGAGGTCTTGAAGTACCCTCCTGCGAAAACTGTGACAACACACCTCAGACAGTTAAACACGAAAAACTAAAGTTCCACGATATTGAAGGATATTTTGGGAGACGGAGAGGAAGATGTCATCTTTCTCTTCCAATATTTAATGGAAACAAATTACTACAACAGAATATAAAATTAAGAATTAGTGCCAATGACACTTAAAGGTAGAGGAGAATACAAATAAAAAAAAAAATAAAATTATACTTTGATTATAATGTTTTTTATTGTATTGTTTTTTTCTTTAGTTTAGCTACTTCATTTTGATGTTAGCGCGATCTGAGATTTCGATGTTTCCCATCTGATAGCATTTACATTATATATTCTAATTTGTAATACCTTATAAAACGGAGCTTTCAAACATAAATAAAAAATTATTTGAAAAAATTGTAGATAACTTCATTTTTTTTCAAATTTAGATACTTATACATATTGGCAAATGAAGATGACCAAGATCCAAAAATAAATCATTCTGGAACCGAATCCTCATTAAAAATAAAAACCGGAAAATGATATTAAAGATAACATTAAAAAAAAGTTCCATAAAAGATAATGCCATTATGTACAGCTAAAAGCTTCGATATAAAAAGAAAAATCGATGGGAGAGTTCTCATAGATGAGTCAGAACGGATAAAAAAAAAAAAATAATAAAAACCAGCTTCGCGAGAATCTAAAACATTTCCGGAGGGAGTCAGCTTGTTTTTGTGTCGCGTTTTTATCTCATCTGGAGAAAGCCCTGCTGTTATTTCGCAACCTCAAAAGGATAGGTCCGAGGCGTTTTAAAAAAATAAATACTTAATGAATACTTTACGACATCGATCAAACGCAGGATCGATACCCAGGCGCTCTCGGTATTTCCTGATTCGATTATTTACCAACTATGACGCAATGTATCGCTTTCGGAGCCGGATTGTGACATTAACGAGATGGGATGAAGAAGTCGAGAATGTCATTCGTCAAGTCCGATCGAGGGAGACCGGTGTTAAATGATTTTCGAAACAGCCGCTCACCTCGTCAGTTACCTGTAGAGCCAGCCCTACTTGGAAACTTGGTAGCTACGAGTTGACTCTTAATAACAAGCAACGCTTTAAGAATAACAAGAGTCGGTATGAGGGGGCTCATTCGACAGCTAAGGCATTTAAGTGAACGGGATTGTGCAGAAACGTACCAAAAGATTTAATTTTTAAGTTGATTTTTCACTCAAGTGGTTCTTCTCGCAATTATACTTGGTACTCGGTTCTCACAGTAGCACTTCCCTATTTCTGGGCATAAGCGCCAAAACGGCTGTAACGATTTTAATGAAGAAATTCTTTGGATTTAGAATCTTATTTTCGAATAACTGAAAAATTACACAAATGGTACTGAACTGTTTTAAATTTTAAGTACATATAAAAGTGTATGTTCTCAGTTATACAATGAATGAATATATAAGAGTAGAAACAAATGTTGAAAATTTATATATCTGTGCCACGAAGGTAAAAGGACACTTTACCTCTGGGGTACAGAGTTAAATTGCCAATTTCAAAATGAGAAACTGCTTATTTAAATCAAAATAGTAGTAAGACAGTTAACTAGTTATAAATACAAAATTATGGTGAACAATGAATTTAATGAACATTAAATAATTTTTTATCATGACACAATTTAAACTGTGGAACATCTGTACATAAAAATCTTTGAAAAAAAAAACCCCGCAAATTATTACATTATGGCTTATAATTTCCAAACAATTGTACATCTAAAGTGACATTACCTTCCTAGTAAAATAAATAAAAGGTGATTCCTATTATTGGCCTAAACATTTTTTTTTATCATTTATTATTTTATTGGTTCAATAATACTTTCAAAAATAAAAACCAATACAAAGGATATAACATATCTTTGCTCCAAATTGTCCGATTTCAACGATTTTTTCGTTTTTGTTTTTTTTTTAGGAAAATTCGTGAACTTTTAAATAATCAATGTTTTTTTCTATGAAACTTTTTCTTTTTTTTAGGAGATTTAAATAAGTTTGAAACATATAATTATAAAAATTACAACAAAAGTACATACTTTTGAGTTATTCAAAAATCAGATTTTACCTTCCCTTGTAACTTTTTTTCCAGCTTCTTGTCGTTGAAGTATGTTATATAGATCAATTTAAAGGACATCGGGAAGAAGACTTTAGCCAAGTCCCATTGAAATCGGTACATTCGTTAAAGCGCTACAATCTAGAGCAACACAGGTTTTCCGGTCACCATTTTAAGAGGAAAAAGCGGATGGTCTTAGACATTGATAAAATAACTTTTTTTTTAATATCTTAAAATGTAAAACATCAAATTTTGAGAGGGGATACCTTTTTTTTTCTTGGTAGATTACAAAGGTCGAATATTGAAAATAATAAAGAGAACAAAAAATTAAGAAAGCTCAATAGTTTATTTTGTTTATGCAAAATGAAAATTATTTTGTAACTGATATGATAATTAAAAGCCGCATATTATGAGAAAATCTAAAACGCAAACTAACTATGTACCAAAGCCCATCGAAAGCCGAATCTAAATCCACAAGGACCCCCAGGGTGACACCCCAACTAGCTAAGTGTGAACGGGGCGCGTGGCAACAAAGGGCTACCTGCTGTTCGTCCTCTATACTCCAATTGTTCCATCGATTTTTTAAATACTATGGGGCTAGTTGCGGTACACGAAATAGCCTTCGCTATTTCACACCTCGGTATCGCTATTTTTTTTCTTATACAAAATAGTTTGAGATTCATTAATTTTTACATTCTCTAACTATATATAAAATATAAAGTA
This sequence comes from Nezara viridula, assembly GCA_928085145.1. NCBI lineage: Eukaryota > Metazoa > Arthropoda > Insecta > Hemiptera > Pentatomidae > Nezara > Nezara viridula. The sequence goes on from OV725081.1 coordinate 17,503,104, forward strand.
ACTATTACAATCGTGAAGACACTGAAATTATGTATACATACGTCTGTGATGTTACAGCGACTTTTTCGTTAATATCGTCTTATCGGAAATACCACATAATATCTAACTCTAACAATTTTAATAATACTGATTTAAAACTGAATGGACTTCAATATCAGTTAGGTTTTACCTCATTAAAATAATCTGACGGAGAATAAATTTATAATTTTTAAAATTTCTTTATCAAAAGTATTTTCAAAAGTTTCTTATGCAAAAAGGATAAATATGAACTATGAAAGAATTTGATAGTTAGGTGAAGGGAACATGGGAGAAATATTTTAGCAGATTAGAAAAACATTTGTGCAAATAAGTATGATATACCGTAAAAAAAAAAGATAACAATTTTAGAAAAATGAATATTGAACATATAATTAATGTCGTATAAGAAAATAGAGGGGAAACAAAATCTAATGAATTTTGTAATTGAAAGTAAGCGCAACCTTGAGGTAAACCAATGTAATGATGGAAGAAGAAAGAAACAGAAGAATCTGCGGAAATACAAAAAAAAAAAAAATCTGAATTATATTTCGTTCGATCTCGGTAATTTGGAGAAAAATTACTCCACATCTTTTTTTTGCTTAAAAATATTTATTTGCACTTGCTAACTAGAGTTAGCAATCAGCAAATGTACTGAAATACGAGAAATTATGACATTTCAGGTATGGGGAAGGATTGTAGTCAGCCGCACCTCTTCACTGACATCTTGTAATTACTTAGATTGCCTAAGAAAGGAGATCTCTCATCCAACGCCTTTTTAGTCTCCTCCTCATATTCATGAGTATATCAGCTGTGGCCATGTCTCTTATCAAGGTGTTGTAATGTCCACTTAAATTTATATAAAATCGATAGTAGTGGGTGAAGGTCAGTATGTAGAGTTTTGTTAGTCACGCACCAAGGTGCTTAAGGTGTTTTTGTAAAGAGTCACAATAATTTTGATGGGAAGGTTTGAAATTTTTGTAGGTAAGTTTTTTTAATAATACCTATTATTTATATATAATACACTATTATTTCATGTCTTAAGACTATAAATACTATAAATTGAAAGGGTTGGTAGCTTTATATATCTATAACCCCTCTCTATATACGCATAGAACCTATGTAGGGTATCTATCTATCTTCACAATGCCGCCATTTTGTATTCCAGCTATATGCTGGCAGACGTAAGTTTTTCTCATCAGGCCTGTGGATATGATCAATTTATAAGGACAAAGCTTAGTATGAAATATGACTCCTTTTTTGGACATGGGCTCTTGGACTATAAGACTTTAATGTGCAAGAAACTTGGTGTTCGAAATGGAGTCTACCAAAATGGTGGTGAAGCCTGATGCATATATCTTTTTCTTTTTTTTTTGGTTCAGGAGTTGATCCTTGAATATATTAATTTGAAAAAAGAATCAATATATAAGACATTAGGAGCGGCAAGACGGCTGGATGAAGGCAGACCAGGGAAGGTAGGTTGGGATCCTTGGAGCTAGTAGAGCGGCGAATTGCGACAGAGGAAAAGGCCCAGTACAGCTCTGCAGTTTCGAAACCCGGCTGGAGTCAATTTAGCTTCTACCATTTCCTCCGCAATAGGTGAACGTCCTAGGGTTACCTTGCCGTTGCCCAACAGCCTCATATATCTGCCTCTGTGTGTGTGTGCCACATATCCCAGGTCTGATTCTTTATTCACTATCTCTCAATAGCGAGAGGTGAGAGGGATAGCATTGTGAGAAAAAGGATATATTGAAATAATATCTACTAATAATATAAAAGAATCTGGTGCGCGCAACACACAACTTTCACTTACCGATCTACTATTAATGGAAATTATTTTCTGGCAATGCTGGGCTGTTATAAATTTTAAACGGAGCAAAAGCTTAAAGCTTACAGATAACACGTCATTAAGACCATTATAATTACAAAATGTCAATTTAATATATCGACAACAGGCAATAAAAATATAATCACTCCATCTGCTTTTATAAACCTCAGAATGACTAACTCCAATTTCAACATTTTTGAGTGATGTCATTTTACTGATATTTGTAGTTGAAAAAGTTTAATCAGAATCGTTAAAGCCGTTTTTGAGAAAATTGTGAAAATGTGCTTCAGCGTTGATATAAAGTGGCACTTCCGGTTAGCCGATTTTAAGGAAAAAGTTGCCGTCACATCTAAGGCATATACCTATCTTACGTAATATCAGTTTCGTAGAACTTTTCGTTTTTGAGCTATACTGCTAACATACAAACACACAGACACACAGACCATTTTTCGGGACTTGGTCCTTTCGACTCAGGGTACCTCAAAACGTGTATTTCCGTTGAAAACTCAGATTCAAAAATGTTCTCGATCGCAATACTTACTCTTATTATATATTACATATATACGTAAGTGAAAGTAATAATATATATAGATATAATAAAAAAAAAAACGAAGGTGCGAGCTTTTGACTACACAACAGAAGTGAAAACATCAAACAAGGCGAGATTAATAATACGAAATATAAGTGATAAATAATAGCTCATTATTAAGAGCTTGAAATGCTGAGGTTGAAATGCAGGTCCGATTTATAGTGTCTGAGATATTTTAATCCATATCTTCCATAAAACTCGTTATTATTTGGTTTCCGACATTGTTTAACCTTTTTCTCCTCCCTAACACGCCATCGCGCTACGATACAATTTTAAATAATATGCCATTACAGATAGGATAAAATGATAAACATGTTCCTCGTAAACAATATGCAGGTCCGATCTTAGTTTTTGAGATATTTTAATCCATATGCAAAAATACCCTTCAATTTGTCGACTCCAGCCGACTTTACCCGAACGTTACACATCTTACACGTGTAAGATTAGGCAATTCGTGCCTAAAGAAGTTTTCACTTCAAAAATAACTGATAGAGTGCGTTAATAACACAATTTTCACTTACCGCCATATGCAGAGTACATATTAATTTCTACTCAAGAAGGGTTGCTTAATATAACACTGAAGTAATTAAAAGTAGCAGAGACAATTATCGAAAAAGTTAAATTTTAAGTTATTGTATATATTTTTAATATAACGAAGTATTTATGGAAATGAAAATTTTAATATTTTATCCTTTCTAGAGACTAAACAGAACCGTTGGACTAAAATATTAAATGATTTGAGAAGAAAATCTTCAGCACAATAACGGAAGAAAATCTGGTATCAGAAAACTAACCCATGCAGAAAAAGATTGAATGAAAAACAGCTAGTAGAAACTGGTCAATCAATATTTCATGATATGAAGGCAAGGAGGGCAAGTCATGTAATTTGGACTAATTTATAAGAAAGTCTCTACATAACAATGAATGCTGCAATAGTTGGCCAGAGATCATTTGGAAGGCTAAAAATCAGATGTATAGATCGAATCAACAAAGGCGCTGTAGAGCAGCATGCATATAACAGGAAATAAATAGCCCAAAATAGACAGAGATAGAGAGAGAAATCCGGCAAAAGATCTAAAAGCTCCGTAAAATTAACAGAAAAAAAAATTCCACCCGTCCATATACTCACATAAATTAAATAGTAGGATCAGAACTGAATTTATAAATATTGCACATAGGTGTGAATGTGTTTTATTTATTATCATTTGGCTTTAATCTGTTATTTTACTTATCTTGTATATTACTTTATATTTTTATTTATATATTTTTTCATACTTGGTTATTTTTATTTATTTTCCTTTCTTATGTACATATTGTGTGAATGATAGCTACCGATGTCCTTCAGTATGGCAGACTGTAATAATACTCAATAAAATAATAAAGAACTGAATTGATAATGTTTCTAGCCCACCTTCCGAACAGTGGAGAAAAATTATAATTTCATTTGTGCATCTTCATCCGTAGACAAATTTTATCTGTAAGTGAAATCACTAATTCAATCGACTGGGAATATATACAGTATCCTAAATATTTCTATACTTTATACTTTCTATAATCTACGTTCGTTGATCGTGGTTAACGACATAGCACTTAACCAAGTTATTAAGTTTAGGTACTCGTTTGACGCACAATTTAACTTTATTTAATTTATGAAAGAAAAGGTTTTTCGCTTTCTTGCATTTAGGAATTATGTGTGAAAAAACAATCGTAATAATCTGGCTTTTTTTTGGATTGAAAAAGTTTTTCCTTGGTGGCCCGCGTCAATTTTACAAGTCTAATCCCATATATACAAGTTAAAAAAATAAATACTTTTTTCACAATGAATTTTCCGTTTCTATCCTCAAGTTACTGGCCACTCCATGTTGCCCACAACAAACTGCACGTATCCGAGGGCTGTTGGATAGACGACGAAAATGTTCGACAGGTTGAATCATGTGGAGAGATGATGCATTTGACAGGCAACAACGGCCAATTCGAAGCATGCGGCAAGGAGACATATTTTTGTCGCTTTGTGTTCTTTCTATGGAAAAACTACGTGTAGCATGCGTCAATGCGGTATGCTACATGTTGCCTAAAAGTTGCTTCAGTAGAATTCCGCCTTAACACTGCCCTTATTTCAATAGTTTCATTGCAGTATTGTAAATACAATTTGATATTTTAATAATATATAATACTCAACCGTTGTACATCAATACAGTGAAAGCTATATTGCTTAAAATAACTATATATACGGGAAAGAATATTAAGAAAACGTTGGTATCATCCCCCGGACACGGCATTAGTGCTAAAGACCTTTTGCATAAGAGGTTGGGAAATTGCACAAGAGATGCAGCGCCGTGGAGAAAGTGGCGGGCACTATCGGCAGTTAATTGCACCCCGATAGTGGAGATAGGAGGTCTTTCACACGAGTCTTTCCAAACCCTCAGTATTTGTCTTCAGTGGGGTTTTCGAAAATAATAGTTTTGTTTCAATTTTGTAATTCTTTAATATATCAAACTATATACTGGGTGTCAAAATCCACGACATATAAAAGTACATTACTCTTATCTTCATTAAACTGTTCCAGTGTACGACCATAATAATGGCATCAAGATGAAATATATGTTTATAAAATCCTCAAGAATTTAAGTAGCTCAAGCTACAGGATAACCAGAACTATGGTAAGACCTTCGCCCCCCTTAGTATGGTAGAATAAACGGAACATCAATGTCAAACATTTATCATCCCCAATCCACTCAAGTTCAATAAAAAAGACATGCTCCACTCATTTACTTTCAAAAATGGTACCCCTATTAGAAAATGAGATGGCATCTCAACTAATCACTGTACATAACGTCCAAAGTCCGCGCTACATGTACCTTTTTATATAATTATTAACAACAGTCAAAAACTTCGCGAATGGATTCATCTTGTCATAACTTTCAACTTTTTACTTTAACTTAAATTTATATATATATTTATTTTCAAATATTCTCGAAAATGGGGCTTTTTCTTATTAAATTAATTAATTGAATGAGGTAACTACTAAAAACTAATTACTACTAATCTGCTTTTGATTTGAATCGTAAGATAATTTGAAATCCATAAACATGGCTGATATGCATATCAAAAACGACTAAAAAGGAGCTGGATGAGAGTCCTTCTTTCGTAATTCGAGGAACTCCATGAAGACTGTGAAGAAATGCTGGTGGGTATTATAATTCCCCGTGCCTTAAATGTCATTGATTTTTAGATCATTTGCTTTTTCTTTCTTTTTTTTTTTTTTTTTTGTGTCTTCCCTCTTTTAGGCTATAGGTGTTCTTTCTGGACCAGAGGATGAGGAAGCGGGATTAATGACAGATTTAAAAGCCCCTTCCTGCGTACATCGGGTCGCGAACTCGTAATTATTTTTATCCAATTTACACCGTGTTATCAGGCAACGCGAGATGATGTGCATACGCTTTAGCCCGCTCCTACGTTTCTATTATAAAAAAAAGAATGGAATCAATCCATAATAAAATAATTTTTTTACCATTTAAATATATAGTAACGATTTTTTTTTATTTTTTTTTTTTAGGTATATTAGAAAATAAATATGTTGTTGACAACAAAGGAAACATACTTATTAGAAAGCGTCCAGATTTTCCAAGGCCCTTTAACATTGACGAGAGTTAATATTAAACCTATGCAACCATCATAAGAATAATTCTTTTATCTTTTGTAAGCTTTATAACCACAGCATAAAAATAATTTTAACTAAAAAATATAAAAATAGAAGTTACAAACTAAGTTTTTAATATTAAAGGGAAGTGGGCTTAAAATGAAAACTTTACAAAGTTAAAAGAATCTAGGGTTACTTAAATATTAAAAGCAATGAAATATTCGAGTCTCAGATAACAGAATGATTTTACCTCATTTATAAAAAGGTACAAAATATTTCTAAAAGGATTTTTTTTTCACAAACCTTTTAAACTACAGATAATTTTACTTGATAAACCGAGATACTACTGGCTTAGATTGTAGATCCATATTACAGAAATAGTGAAATTTGTTTGATTATTTAAAAAATAATAATGACAAAAATTATCAATTGAAAAATAAAACTTATTGATTGCACTCACCACGTTATTTTTTGTATAAAAGTTAGCGTACAATAATATGGAAATATGATAACATCCATCATATCATCCAGGCTAAAAACGTTATTATCTTATATATAAGCATTTCAAAGTTATTAAAACAAAAAAAGGAATACATTTTGCCCATTACCCACAGTATACTAAATCCCTTGTACAAAAATAAATCCTGGTAAAAAATTATGGAAAAAAATACAAATGATGTAAAATATAGCTAAATTCATGCAATAAAATAAAACAAGAATCATAAAAATAAAACTAGTATTAGGTATGAATATAGCATATTCTATTTTTAATACGTTTATTTATTAGTTATTAGTTATTTATTAGTTAAAAAAAAGTATTGTAATCAGATCAACTTAACGACCTTCTGGATACGAAAAAAACATTTTACGGAAACATTTTTTTAAAAGTTAAATAAAATTCCTATAAAATAAAAAAAAGTCCAAATAGACCATTATTAATTGTAAGGCTTAGCGAACCCGAAGGTTTGATACTGATACCACCAATCGATGTCCACATTCTTCCATCCACAGGGAACTGTCTAAATCCAACCCTACCAGATCAGACATAACGCAATCTTCTCACCTTCACTTCGGCCTATCCCTCTGACGGCGTATATTATTTTTTTAATAATTCTTTTATTGCTATCTCCAATGATTTTACATCCTAAATTCTCCAGTTGACCAATCCTTTTTCAGTCCGAATGTTCTGCGCAATACTTTATTTTTAAAAACCTTAAGATGTTGCTCATCCCTTAATGAAAGCGGACACGTTTCGCATCCACAAAGAACCGTAGGAAGGATAATGGTTTGGTAAATTCTGATTTTACCAAAGTTTCGGGAAAGTAACCATTTTCCTCATTTAATCTAGCCGTAAAGCGCTCTCGCTCAGAATCCGCTGGCTTTAGCAGCAGTGACGCGGTTGGGAGAGTAGCGCGGGGATCTTTTGAAGTGCCGTTTTTCCTTCTATAGTTGGAGGGAGAAGCCTGGCTTGGGGTTCCCTGCCTGATTGTATATATTGCATATAGGTATGACTGTGTTTTTATGTTTTTAATTTATTTAACTTTTTTTTATTTTTATTTTTTTAAGGTTGTTTTATTTTTTATTGTAAATAGTTTTTGATTATTATTTTACGTTTTTTAATTTTATATTTTATGTATATATGGTATGACTGTGTTATATCATATATCACTATAATTATTGTACACGTGACAGATTGTTAGATTTCTAAATAAATAAACAAAAAAAAAAAATCTAGCCGTAACTTCCTATTAAATTTATTTTTTTCTTGTTATCGTAGACCCTAAATATCTAAACTTCTCTACTTGTTCAAATTCGTTTCCTTCAATATTTACAACACTGAAATCGTTGCCATTTTTTCTTTTGAGTAACAGAGAGCCGAAACATTAATAGAAGAATCGAGGAAAGAGTAAGTTCAAATAGCTATCGGAAAATTAAAATCATATAAAGCAGCGGGAACAGATAATATCCCTTGTGATCTAATTAAGGCATGTGGGGAAGCTGGAGTTTCTAAAATACATGTTTTGGTTAAAAAGATGTGGGAAAATGAGAAATTGCCTGATGTCCCGTATTAGTTGCAAAAAATAAAACAAATCCAGCGTATTGAAATTCATACACCGATTATAATTTGTCTAAAATTGGTAGGAAACGAAGATCAAGTCACCACTCTATTCCGATATTTAATAGAAACCCAATATTACAATAGAGTATAAAAAACTAACCCCCAATGGCCCTCTAGGACAGAGACGATAACAAATAAAAAGGTTTTTGTTTAACAATTAGTTTAGGATTGTGAGAGATAAAACAAACTAAAAAAAAAATGTTCCATAGATTTTTAGTAGACAATCCAAGTCCAATCCATTTTTTCGATGATAACTCACTGAACTAAAACCGATGCTACTTTTGAAGTTTCATGGGTTTTGTAGATTTGGGATGTATTATTTTTTTCTTTTTAAAATTTTTTTTTGCCTAAGTTGTGTTACAGCTTCTTTTCATGAAGTTTCATGTTAAATTATTTCTCAAGATCATATTTGATAAGTTAAACATTTAAATTTATTTGAAATATGGCTCCATTTATGGTTGTGATAATTTTGAAAAATTAGAGATGTTTTTGGCTCTTTATAAATTTTGTATTCATTTACATTTTATTTTCTAAAACTTTTCATTCACAGTTGTTGTCTAGGAAGTAGTAATATTATTCTATGAAATACGGCTATTGTATTTATAATAAATAGTGTATTTGTAATGAGTTTTGCCAGTGGAAGAGATCATACCACCTTCTACGATAATCGAAAATGACAGAAGGAGGGCCACCAGAAAATACATGGCAAATGAAACCGGCTATTACGTTTCAGGCTATAAAAACATGATTACTGTTTTCCGTTCTCACTGCAAACGGAGCTGTCTCTCTAAGGCCGACCGCGCCTATTCTATTCTTATTTATTTTGTAGTCGGCCATATTTTTATAATTGGAACATTAATAATTGACACCCGTCGATATATTACACTAACGAAGGCACTGGATCGTATTGTAACCTTCATCCAATGCCTACATACACTGTAATGTCGGTTACTTTATTTATTTCATTTCCAGTAGTGTAAAATATATAAAGTAGAATGAGCTTGAGGAACCAAAATGGCGACATGAAGGTGGGGGGCATCCAATGAAACCTTTCAGTTAATTTAAACATTTCTTTAATGAATAATAATATTACATTCAGTCGCTGAAGACATTAGTAAATGGTGATACAGAAGTATCCATAAATTAAGATTTTAATTTCAATCTGTTTCAGAATTAGTTAGATATGCCTGGTGGTCTGAAAAGCTGTGGGAATAATATTTAAGATAACAGAGGAAAACACCATATTTTGACATCGATATCTTTGACATAAGTATAATAAATTTTGACAAATGTTTAATTATTAACTTCACTAAGAATATATAAGTTTTATAAAATAAGTTTTACAGGAAGGCTACCAAACTGTCGAAATAAAATTCCCTGACTTTTCCCTATTTACTGATAGTTTTCCCTGACCACCATGTCAGGGGACACAAATGTTAAAAATGAAGTTCATAACTATACATATATAGCTTATTACTGTAATATATATATATATATATATATATATAGCTTATAACTAAATCATTTATTATAAATTAGTGAAAATTGAAAGATTAGACTAAAAAAGTCTGTTCAGTATCTTAAATAACAAATATAATGTTATATAGGAAGATTTTTTTTAACTTGATTAGGAATATAGACTTTTTTATTTTAGAAAACTGAACTTTAAGTAATATATTTTGATCGCCTTTATTTTATTTTCATACAGTGAGGCCAAGTGAAATTCGACCATATTGATTATTGAAAATTTGAGGAAAACATAAATGAATTTGCATGTCAGCAACATTTTTTTTTTTCACTTATATATTCCTATACACAGTTTTAAGTGTACTTACAAAACAACATGGTGCAGTACCATTTCTGTACTTTTTGAGTTATTCGAATACAAAATTCTGAATCAATCATAAAAAAAAAAGTGCAATAAAAATATCTTATCGGTCATTATTTTTTGGATTTCGATGATTAGGGAATTTTCAAAAATTCTCAAATATTCATGGGTTTAATGAACCAAACATTTTGTACTTTTTTGAGTTATTCGTAAAGAAAATCCTGAATCTATCGTAATTTTTTTTTCAACCCCTTTTCGGGGAAATATGTTACATATATAAATTAAAAGGACTTTGAGGAGACATTATCCAACTTCCGTTAAAATCATTACAGACGTTTTGGCGCCTTAGTCTAAAGCGACAGAAATTTTCGTTCGCCAGAGGGTAGTGAAGAGTATATAAAAACAATTTTGAATTTGATTGCAACGTTGCATCAAAATTTCAAAGTATTAGGTGTAAAACTTTCGGTGATTAGCGATTTTGAACAAACATTTATATCTTTATTTATTTACAGTGGTTCCAAATTTTGATAGCTATTAAACAAAAAAAGAAAATCGATTGAAAACAGTGAGGGAAAAATAATTAAATGTTTTTTCATTGTCTATTTAATAGTAATATAATAATCATAATCAAACAAACGTCTACGTTAAAAAATTATAAATATTGAAAACAAAAACTTCTTTAAAACTTTTAACGAAAATTGTTTTAGAGCTATATAACTCTATAAAGACGTTGTAGGTTACGATGAAATGAAGTCATTCACAAAATTTTGGACTAACGTTAATAATTTTATAAAAAGAGGTAGATACCGCGGAATAAACCGTTATTCGTGTTGTCACAAAATATTATTTTACTCAATAAAATAGTAGTAAAATAAAAACAAATATAGCAAAGACATGGATTTCAATACTGCAAGTCTGCTTTCTCCTATAGAATAATGCTCACCAGAGAATTTAACAATTAATAAATTGAATTTAGGTACCACTCTTTTTGTAATTAAAATATTTATATAACTTTTACACTGTAAATATAATTGTTTTTATTTTCTTATTAATTAGTTGCATATTAATTATTATATGATTGAAATATAATTTTATTATGAAACACAGACTCCAGTCAACAGACCATATAGCACGTCTGATTTTCGGCTTTATTTCCAAAAATATTATTTTGTAATTTATATTATGTTTATTATTTTTTATTTAAAAAAAATAAAAAATATATTACGTAATTTTGATAAATAAAAAGACTTCTTCTTCTTCTTCATGGATTTTAATAAGTAAAACAACATGGCGTCTCTAGCAGTTAAACCTAAATATCCTTCACACGGCTATTCAGTGCTTTTTTCGATCTAAATGAAAGATAATAGCATTTAATTTTTATTTTTTAGTTTTTTATAATATTTTTTAAGAAGATCTTTTTGTTTCAAGTGAAAAGCCAGATATATTCCACGCTGAATGGAAAATAAATAATAAAATGCAAGGAGTCTTATGTAACAATTTTTCAGCAAGAGAATATATTAAAGCTTCAAAACCGGCTAGCGGGATGTTAAGCAATAGACGGCGTGGCACCTGTGATTTCTTTCCAAGCTAACCTGATTTATTCAAGCAAACCTGTATCGTCGTCTCCACGGCTTATTAAATCTCGAAATAAGAAAAAAATAAAATGTATAGCAGATTGCAATGGATGTGCACGAGAAACGCGGAAAATATATTACATTAAAAAATAAAAGATTAGCGGAACTGAAAAAGGTCAAGAACGATGGAAAACAAAAATAATAAATAAAATATGGTGATCTCTCTGCAAATTTTTAATCGAAAAATTAAAAAAACTGAAATACTCGAGTATTTTCTTTTAGTATAATATTAATTTTGTCATCCCCATATATATTACACTTCACTAAACCTTGAATTCGGTTTTGTCCAAATAAGGTTCTGTTATGCTCAAATTGGATTCAGAACTTAGTGGGTTAGCGAATCGTATACTTTCAGTTTTTTTTTTTTATTTAAACCATATATAATTCCGAGCTACACATTTAATTAGGTATAATTTTTTTTAATACTTTTATTGAGCATTAATATAGTCTACCACAGTGAAGGGCATTGGTAATGGTGCTACAGTATCCATTCACACAATATGTACATAAAAAAGTAAAATGAATATAAATAACTAAAGTAAAAAAAAATATGCATACATAATTAAAAAGACAAACTAAATAAGATAAAAAGATTAATTTACACACACACATATATATATATACCAGATAAATAAAATAATAGATTGAAGCTGAATGATAATAAAATAAATAATCCACATTCACACTTATGTAAAATATTTACTTTGGACCAGGAGACTCTTTATTAGAATCTGACTTCTAAAGAGGGACATTGGTCAATCGATGTATCGAGCCAGAAAAAAATTCGGTTTCGAAGATTTTAATAGCCTCTATTACCTCAACTGCATCACTGATACTAAAGCCAGCGGAAATTGATCGAGAGCAGTTTCGCCACATACACTCATGTCTTGAGTGGAGAATCTGGCCATTGATAGAATTCCAATTTATACAATCTACAAAAGATCGCAGGGAAACTGCCGTTTTTGAAGGATTATACGGATTGGTGATGATAGGGATCGTGCAAGAGGATTTGGATGATACATAAGGTTCTGGTGAAATTTGGAGAATTTTTCTGGAATAAAACACAAGGGGAAAACATGGAACAGACCCCAGCAAGTATAATTGTATATGATTTATGATTTTTCTAATTATACCTTAGCTTGCAATATATTATTATATGTATCGCTCTGTAGTAAGAAAGGGTGAGTAATAAAATATCTTGGGAAGAGGGGAGAGATGAGATTTTTGCGCCATAGACCTTGGGGGGATGGGCACCCCTGGGTCTAGGACAAATGGGATGTTGAGGGCATGAATACTTTTAAAGCCATAAAATCTGCCGTTATCGAGGTAATTCATATGAAATGGTTTGCAACCACACAATCTACCTAAATGGTAGCGTAGCCATGGAATAAATTCTGCATGCCATCGATTAAATTCTTATGAATGGCAAAGAAGGAGGTGATATTAATTACCTTCTTATTAATAAATCTTAAGCATAATAATTTTATTAATAATAATTTAATAAATTTTAAGATGAACTTTAAATAACACTTTATTAGCTTTCGAATTAGTAATTTAAATATTTCTAAAAATGTGTAATTTTCTTATTATTTAAAAACCTAATTAAAAAAGAATATATTCTCATTTATTGTCGTGAAATAATCACATCCATCAGAAAAAGGCGAAAAAATATTATAATTCAAAAAGTATTAAAATTTTGAATGATGTAGAGATGGTTGACCGTTGATATGATATGAGAAGGAGTTAGTCGAGGGTGCGGTCAAATAAATCAAAAAATTAAAATATATAAATAATTTTAATTTTTGCCGACGTTTCGACCCACTTTGCAGGTCGTCTTCAGGGCGTTGGATGTGGCACTGCGGGAGGCAGTTCAATAGGCAGTATATATTTTAATTTTTTGATTTATTTGACCGCACCCTCGACTAACTCCTTCTCATATTAAAATTTTGGTTTATATCCATGATCAGCAGAAAGCCTTTTAAATTCCCTACTCTAATTTAAAATATTTATGTGTAAAACTAGTAATTTTGCTCTCGACCAATCTCCGCTGGCTTTAGTACCAGTGACGCGGTTGGGAGAGTAGCGCAGGGTTCTCCTGGAGTTCCCTCGCCTGATTGTACATAGGTATGCATGTGTTTTTTTTTTTTTCCCTTAGTTTTAATTTTCTTATTTTTTAGGTTATTTTATTTTATTGTCTATTGTATATACTTTTGATTATTATTTTGTTCTATTTATTTTATTTTTTTGTACATATGGTGTGAACGTCATCCTACCTCACTATAACCAATGTCCAACAGACAGATTGTTATAATACTCAATAAAGAAATTTAAAAATAAAAAAAAAGAAATTAGAAAACGTTTTCTGTAACCCGAAGTTTTAACGACTTAGCGTCGCGATGTTATTTACTTTTACAAGACCATTGCCTTATTGTGAAAGACTTTTTTATTTATTTATTTTTATGTTTAATGACATTCAAAATACAATGACAATATATAATAAATTGAAAGTCTTTTGCACCACATTACGTTGTACAAAAAAAATTATTTTTACTAATTTTAAGAGTGAAAATTGATAATAAAGATATATCTCTTTTTTTTGTCACTACTTTGAAAATAGAATAATTTTATCTTAAACAACTAATGCCTGCTTATTATTATCAACTTCATTAAGAATCCTCCTAATTTCTCAAGATTTCACGAATAACTTAAAGTAATTAAATTTATAGCAAAAGATACTGTATTATTATAGAAAAGGGGAAGATTTACAAAAGGGGCTATAATATCAACATAGGGGCTCTCTCTCTCTATATATATATATACTGTTGTGTGATAGTAAAATTCAAATATATTTATTTATTAGAATGTCTCGGTACGATAGCAATAGGTTCAAAAATTATAAAACATACAAAAAACTGATTATAAAACATAAAAGGCACGTTAAGACTTGTTCAAAATATTATAGTTATAGCGTACAATAAACTAGTGACAAAAATAAAACAAATAATAGTTAGTTGATAAATTGAGGGCGAGCACGGGGTAGTTTGTCGTGCGGTGTGGTATAACTAATGCGCCTGCAATATTCCAGATGTTATTGTGCTGAATTCGGAATGTCTACCAAAGTTTTAATACACTTCTTGATTAAACGGCCATTGAGTGTATTTAAAATAATTTTAATGTATTGGTATTGTGTATTTTAATTTTTTTTATAAATCGGGTTAATGGAGAAACTAAACAACTAGAAATAAATATACGTAGTGTCCCTAGCATATTCAAGTGGGAGAAACTTTCGGGTTGAAGACCCCTTACTCTCCCCCTCCCTAAATAGAAAAATATTTTTTTTCATTGGTCTATGATTGTTTATATGAGTGATCTGTGAAAAATACTTAATCGATCACAAACATTCACTTTTTTAATTTAAATGATTTAAGTAATTCATTCACTAAGTGTAAGCACGAACAAGAAAAATATAAAGATGGTATCCATAAAAGCATTATTGTTCCAGTAATTAACTTAATAAACTAAAAAAATAAGCAAAAGGTCAAATTTTAGCTCCTAAAATTAAATCTGGATCCGCTGAAGCTTATTGCCAAATATAACAGAGTATAAAACAATATTTTACACTAACTACAGTCATAAATTGAGGATAACCGTCAGAGGAATGGAGGAATAACACTAAGGAGTAGAAAAGCAAATAAATGGATCAGAGCTAAAACTGATCTTCCAGATATTCAGGAAAAAGTGCACATCAGGAAGTGGACCTGGACCGGACATATAATCAGGAGGAATGATATAACATGGACCAGGCAGCTTATGGATTGTTATCCAAGAGAGCACGTGAGGAAGAGAGGACGCCCGCCTAAGGACTGGGACAAGGAGATGAAGATGACCTGTGGGGGAGCAGCCTGGAAGAGATTAGCATTAGAGAGGAAAGAGTGGAAGCGGATGGGACAGGTTCATTACCTAGTGAGGTTGCAAGAGCTAAAAAAAAAAGAGAAAGAAAATCGAACTCAAAACCTCAACTAAAATATTGATTTTGTACATATAAGAATGTCAAGTATAAATCAAAATATAAAGATTTTTTATAAATCTATTTTTTATCCATTGTTGTTTGCACTGTATGTATAAATAAAGGTTATTATTATATTATTATTAGTTAAGGCGATCATATAATATTTTTCAATATTATTATAACAGAGCTATGGAAATAAAAGTTCTAAATATAATCCACGATAAGAAAAGACACGACTATCAAATCTTAGATAAATTAGATCGCATTTTAAGATATTGGATTTTAAAGTAAAAATACTTTAAACAGATAAAACCTTAATCTATTCGGAATCTCTTTGAACAGGCAGCCCTGATGAAGTCCTAAAACTTAAAGTGAAATGTCGGAACAAAGAAAATAATTATAATTTATTTTTAATTCCAATGACTACAATCCCAAACAAATTTTCTTCAGACATTACACCTTAAGGTTTTCTCTTTTTTAAAAGTTGTTTTCTGGATTTTGAATCCTTTGTTAATTTATATATTCAGCATTTTACAGATCCGTTGTTTTAGTTAGTAAATTACTTAAAATATATTATTTTTAATAAGATCTATAATTTTTAAAAGAAAAATACTTTAAGTACAATATAAAAAATCTTAGTGGATCCCTTGCTTTCTAATATCCATCATTTAATCATTTCTGTGTAATTATCAATTTTCTTATTTTATATTTAACAAATCCTTTGCTTTAAGAACTAAAATATAGAAAACATAATTATATTCAATTGAAAATAATTTCCAACTGATAAGGAATCCCTTGGTTAATAAATGTATATAAATAGCAGAAGTGGATTATATGGTGAATAGCAAGCCAGTATGCGTAGGACTATTGATTCAGCTGTACATCGAAGGAAAACAGTTTACACTATGTTTAAATAATTAGACTGTAACAATACGAATCTACATTCACAACACCATTCAGTTCAGTGAACTCCCATTCATCTTGGCTCCCATAAATGTGGGTGTCAATAGTAATAATTCATTAGAAATGAAAATTGAATTGAAAATTTATTTTATGGAGGGTAGAAAAAAAAAAGAAAAAAAAAATCATAAGTAAAATAAATAATACAAAGTGCGAACTTTTAAAAATTCTAAATTTCAATTAGGACTTTTTCAAAAAGATTTTTTTCCAGAATCTAAGTTTTTAAGTTTCAAATTAAATTCCATGTCTATCTGTAGTCAAATCCATTTGACCGAGATACACCTATTACCTCGATGTTATTTTGATTAAATTTTCAGAGATTCTGGAGATTGATTTAATATTGATTTTATCAAAGTCTATACACTATTTTTGCTTATTTACCAGATACTCTTATAATTCGAAAACGGTACGTTCTATTGGAACCAAATTTAATTAACGTAAAAATCCAATTTCATCTCTACTTTTGCTTACGCATGCGAAATACTAATTTAGACATATTTGAAAATGCGACCGCCTGTAGCACAGAGATCACAAATTTTGTTTAAATTATATTGCATACATAATAAATGTAAGCAAATATATTTTAAAATCATTATTGTTCATGTGATTAACACATTCTCAAGTACTTATTTATTTCATGTAGGTAGATTCTTTCATTTTCTTTCAAAGTAATTAACATAAAAAAAATCCATTCTCCAAAAATAAATTTAGGATCATTGACTACATCAAGGCAAAATGTTAATAAAAGATTTAAACGACTATAAATGGTATGTTACTTAACTGAAATTTTTCTAAAATAATACGACAAAAATTTAAATAATAACTTTAGCAATTAAAAATCCACATTTGTTTCTTTTTCAGGACAGAAAGATAAAATATTTACAAAAAATATTTTCTGTCCTTAATATATATATATATTGTTGGAATTTTCCCGTAGAGCCAGCCATAATCTTATGGAGTTTAATTCCTATTGTTAAGTAATTTTATTATAGATATATTTATTTATTGAATGCAAGTATAATGTGACACTGATGATGTCCTTAGGTTTGTTCGATGTTAATAATTTTTTACATAAATTATTATTATTATAAGGATTAAAAATATTTTGAAAATTTATGTCTCTAATTTTTATAGGCAGGGCATTATATAATTATGAATGAAAAAATTATATGGTGGAAGATTTCTTTCTGATTACATTTCTCACATTAATATGCTGTAGTGTAGGTGTACTTTGCATAAACCATGATTTGATCTAAACCAAGCAAAATGTTTAACTATGTCTTTTGATAGGTTCAATATAAAAAACCAAGACTTACTTATATTCGCGGTACATTAGACTTATAAAATCTGCCAGTAAATGAGTCCTAATAATGGTGGAACCATTTACTTATTATTATTTTTTTTAACCATCAAAACGTAATCTGTGTATGGCAGTTTCATGTCGTGGATAGTCTACCGTATAGTTTTCCTTAATTCCCTTTAACCCACATAAACATTATTTGGTTTTTATTGTTTATGGCATAAAAGTGTTCTATGATCACGAACAATAATGCTTTTATGATTATAGCAATTACAAAAAAATATTCTTCCTTAAGCAAGCATTCAAATAAAATCTGAAAGAAAAAAGATACATCATTATTACAAAACTAATATCACGTGTAGTATCTGTACGAAAAGATTAAAAACTCAATCGAAAGCGCTAGCAATCACTATAGATAACTAATCGTGAGGTCATTCACGATCGAACGTTCAAAGATTCGTAGCAAAATTAATACAAAAATAATAATGGCATAATCTTTTTGGCACGTATCGATTATCAGTGTCGTGTCAACGGCTGTGACATCATACGACGTTGCAAGGCTACAAGAGAGCGCTGTGTCACCAACGAATCGCACAGCTTGCAGAAGTGCATCTCCCTCAATCGTGAAAGGATGTCTCAAGATCTCAAGATCTTGCATAACACAGGAAAACATGCGCTCTAGTTTGTGTAAAAGTAAAGAATGGATCCCAACCAGAAAGGAGTCTTCACGAGACTCAACATGTCGCAACGGACTCGAGTTCTCATTTGTTTCGTTTAAGAGAATGTCATACAAATAATGAAAGTATAATATTAGTTTGTCTCAAATAAAATACAAACAAAAATTATATTTATAAATATAATTAAAAGTCTAATTAAAGAATATACTATAATAAATATTTTTAAAAAGAATAAACGTTAAAAAAAAAAAATATATATATATATATATATATATGCTTTTGAATAAGTATATAAAATTGTGTTGAAATAGAAATAAAGAGTTATTGAGTTAAAACCAACAGTTATTTTATCAATTTATATTGTTTATGTATATCAATAATAGTTGACCCTTGAGAATTATTCACATCACTGGTGAATCTAAATGGGGGCGGCGGCTTTTAGGATGAAGCCTCCAAAATGAAAAATTGATTTTTTTTTTACTGGTCTATATGTGTATAGATCTAAGCTAAATATTTAGTACAATCACAATATACAATATATTTTAAAATTATAATACATATACTTATAATGTAACTATGTCTTACGAAAAAATGTTTAAAAAAATATTCCTAAAGTATTATTGTTCATGTAATTACTCTTTTTTTCAAATAAAACTTCAACAATCATTTCATATTGGTAGTTTGTATCTTTTTCTTCCAAAATAATTATCGTTATATGTACAAAACAAAAATAATTTGGGCTGAAGCTCTCCAAAATTATATCTTGGATCCACTACTGAGTTATATCCAATACTGATTCGCTTAGTGTATTGGTTAGTGAACAAATAGCCAAATAATAAGGAAATTTAATATATTATCGCTTAGAAAAATAATTTTTTTATTGAACAAATTCACAACAGGATGGTCTGATTTCAATAATTTTCTTTTTCGTTAATTAAGGAATTTTTAAATTTTGAATGAATATAAACGGCCATAATGTTTATACTTTTAGAGTTGTGCGCAAATAAAATTTCTTTTTCTTCATAACTTCATATCTTTTCTCATCTTAAAGAAAAGATAATCTTCAAAACTATGGACTATTTAAAAATAAAATGATGGCATATTTAAAGATTTCGTTGCTATACCGACAATAAACTTAAAAACTGAACTATCGAACTGACTTTATAGTTTAATAATGAGAATGACTGACAAGAGAAGCGTATGTTATATTATAAGGATTAATCTATAAGAGAAAGATAAAAGAAGAAAAAAAAAATTGATAAGTATTTCAGTTTACAATTGGTATAACCGAATTTATTGTTTCGTTGGCATACTAATTTATTATATTGTACGGCATTAATTGACTGGAACACATTTACATATTGTCATCTTCGAATTATTGGAGATGGAAAAAACGTGGTTTGGAAATATTCACCTAAAGTATAAGAATATTTATTTAAATTCTATTGAATGTTCAGAAGTGAATAATGTTGTGATTTCACATAGGGAAGATCATCAAATTATTCACTAATTTAATTTTCTAAAATGTTACTTAATGATTATTTTAATGAAATCGACGATATATACCTAATTATTTATATATATTATCGGACCTAAAGATATTAAACTACATTCAATGTGTTCAAGGTTATCAACATATGCTTTACTCATCCATGAAATATTTTTTACACAATTTCTCGAGTCAGTGGACAATATTTTTTTTTTCCAAACTTCTTAATATTTTTATTTAATTTACATTTCATTTATTTACAATATAAAACATTTGGTTACCGTTATATAATATTAATTTTCAGAAATTTACGTTTTCTCGTTACTCTGTATTATCTTCTAAGATTTTGTATGTTATTTTTTTTTTCTATAATCCTCAGCTTTCCAACCATACTTATATATTTTGTATATTATTTCCGGAAATTCATTTTCAATCCGAAAAACCTGTTTTATTTTTTCTCATTTAGTCATTTGCCGAATTCTTTCATACATTGTATTGAGTCATTTTTTTTATTACTGCTGACAATTAGAGACAATTAATTAATCAAAATATACAAAATTAAAGGTAATTTGGATGAAGACATTTTTAAAATTCGCAACTTAATGTAGTCTGTTAGGTTACAAGGATCAGGATAATATCTAGCTGGTATTGAAAACGTATGTAATTTTAATGAACTGTCATTTATTGCTCCTCACTGAATTATTGAGATAACCTGCATGGACTGATATTCCGGGAACAGGTTATGTTCCATCACTACTATCGATTCATGCCAACAATCGATTAGCTGGAAGAAGCCGATTATGATATAGCATTAACAAGATAGGACTGATGACAGTACCTGTAATATCCCGGCAGTTCCCCGTGACGACAGCTAAAGAAGACAGGTCACACACAGTATCCCTTAGTCCTCCGACACACATCAACAACTGCTCGGCAAGAAGGAGCAGCGAGGGGGGCTTGTTGCCGACTGGACTCCAGCGGTCCCCTCCAGTCCTGGAGGAGGAGGAGGGGGAGGTCGTCCGCTCACCTTGTCGTCCGACACCCACTGGCTGGCTACCATCTTATATCTCGGTCCTTTGTTGTAAGGTGCACTCAAATTATTAGTGGAAATATCTGATAATCAGTGGCGGACCCAGGGTACAATTTTTAAAGAGAATGATTGGTTCAAATTTTTAACAGAAACACAATTTCTCTGAAAAAAACAAAACTATAATTTTCTAGTCACATCCTTCAGGTTTGGTGCCATTTTATCATAATTTTTTTATATATATTTTAGGCCAAAGGTCACCAAATATACACAGTTTTTTTATCTCCTGTATTCTTTATTCAAAGTTTCGGCTTCAGGAGCCATTTTCAAGATCCATGCACCACGCCATAATTTTTTTAAAAATCTATCATTGCGATATGATTCGTCCTTTAGTCATTCTTTTATTTCAAAGAATGTCGTTTTTTCATTTCTCTTTTGCAGACGATATCAAGTAAATTGTTACTCCTGTATGAATGCCCTAGTGAGGAGCAACAATTTTCTTGATATCGTCTGCAAAAGAGAAATGAAAAAACGACATTCTTTGAAACAAAGGATGTCTAAAGGACGATTCACATTGCAATGATAGATTTTATAAATTTTATGGCGCGGTGCATGGATCTTGAAAATGGCTCCTGAAGCCGAAACGTTGAATAAAGAATACAGGAGATAATAACACTGTGTATATTTGGTGACCTTTGGCCTAAAATATATATAAAAAAATTACAAAACTATAAAATGTGTCCAGTAAGTAGTATGAAATATTTAAAGGGTCGATAGCAGACGTCAAGAGCTACAAACAATGTATATTTCAATTTACTTTTATTTATTTATTAAAAAATAAATTATTTATATATTTTATAAATTTAATTATATTTAAGCTTTTATATATTTAATTATTTATTTAGGTATTTTTTAACAAAGTATATTATTTATATTTATTACATAAGATATAACAAAATATATTAAATATCTTTACTTTCATATAAACTATTTACCAATTTTGTATACAAATGGTGATAAACACTTCACTATTCACAGAGGTTTAAAAACATTTTATTCTCAGAATCGAAAAGTTTCACTGGCGTTTCAGACATCAAGGATCAAATTTGGTTTGGTGTCTGTCTGTTAGTCTGTACTCAAATCGATGTGAAGGACATATTACCTACTTATTACATAAGAAATAACAAAATATATTAAATATATTCATTTTTTTAGAAAATAATATCGTTCATCACTTACTAGTCAGACTTTTTTAATTTGTATCACTACATATTTTATAACATTTTGCACCGACGATGAAGGAAAATCTATTATGTTGCATCATGTTGTCATATAAAGTTGTCTATGGTGGAAAAAATTTAATTATAAAAGTATACTATCAAAAGTTTTTTATTGCCAATAAAGAAGTTTTGTTGTTTTTCTATCTTTTTACGGTTTATCGATTATTAGTCAATTGACTTTACAGTAATTAGCCTTATTATATTCTATTTCATATAATATATATATCTATATAGGAAAATGAGTAACCTAATGAAAAGTGCAAATCTTAAAATTTACTTGAAAAAAAAATTAAATTATTTTAAGTTAACTATATTAGGGCATATTATTTGACTGGAAATAGTCGCAAAAAATAATGTATGCTGTCGGAGTGGAATTTTCAATTCAAAATTAGTCAATAGCATGTAAATTAGAAATATAACAACAAGTTTTTAAACAAATTCAGAAAGACAGCTATTTTTATACATCTTCTAAAATCAATTTATCAATATGATTTCTTACAATATATAATCCATAAAAATATAATTATATGTTTTTATTAAGCTTATAATTTTCTATTAAAATAACTTTATTTTAATAGAAAATTGTAAAATACTCCATTAGTTCAGTATTTTTTTGTAAATAAACCGATTTTGAAAAAGGTTTGTATGTCTGAATTGACTGAAAGTTGAACATACAATAGTCTAGAACGATCTGTATCTTATTTAAAATCGATTTATTGCTATAACTTATTTTAGTAATCAGTCAATCGAAATTTGTTTTAAAATCGAAGTCAATACAAATTAATTTCCATTTATAAATAAAATATTATTTTTGTTATTGTATTAACGTAAAAATGTTTGAAGAACCTCATTATATCAAATCATATATTAATATATTGTACATGAAATATGTACCTCACTAAAAAAGGGCTTAATTTATTTTTGAAACTAAAATAGCAAATATTATTTTCTTTAAATATAACTTATCGTTTAATTGTTAAAATATTTTATAGCAATGCCGTATGTATTATCAACACCATTTCAAGCCATATAATTTTACAACTATATAAATGACAGAACTAAAGTAATGGAATATCGAAATGAAATTATTACTCTGCCCTGTCCAGTTTCATTGCTTTGGCACCAATTCAAGAAGGTTAATAACGATTCCAGTACAAAAACAACAAGAGCCAAAACATGGCCTCCAACAAACCGATCCAGGCTATTAAAAGTTATTTAAAAATACAAAAACATTTTAAATAATATTGTTGTGTTAGCTGCAAACAAATTTACAAATACAATTAAATTTTTACCCGCCCCTCTTAGTGACAATAAATTGGAATCTACTAAAATACAGTCGCCCCTAACTTTGAACTGTAATATTTATATAAATATAAGTTTCATAAGCAGAATTAATTATGCTCTCTTGGTAACTTAAAATTCGAAAAAAGATGCTATTAATTTTATTTTAGTGTACTCCATTCTGGATGAATTTAAAATACAACATTTTAAAGAACATTAGATGTGAAAAAATTTATACATTATTTGAATGGTAAAAATTAGAATAAACATGTTAGTTAATGCAGAGCAGAGCAGTGTATCAAATAAATTATTTTAAAATAATTTCTTTGTATTTTGTATTTGAAAAAATAAAATATAAATTTATTTTCTCTTACTTATTTCTCTAAATATAAAATATTTTAAAAAATGTGATATATTTTGTATTTGAAAAATACAAAACAAATTACCAAATTGAATAAGTTTCCTGTATTATCTGCTTATCGTACACCATTATTTTTATTTATTTTTTGTAATTGAAATACAAAATATTTGTAGTATTTTTGATTTTCAGAGTCATACATTGTTGTTTTTCAGCTATACTAATCCCGTACATCTTCATGCAGGTACATATTTGAATTGAGAACTCGGATTCGAAATTTTTCACGTTCGCAATATTTTTCCTAATATATGTTTAATATTAAGAGTTAGTAAAAGTAAAAAAAAAATTTAAATTATTTAGGCTTACAATTAGTCATGTTTCCACCAGATACTTAATTTAATATTATTTCATTTACAATAGCAACTTTCGGCCATTACACCATCATACGACCAGTATAAAAATTTCAACATTTAAAAAGAGTTTTCTCCTTAAATTTTAAATATAGACAATAACAATATTGATATCTGTGTTCAAGATTTAAATGCAGTGAAGGCTTTTTCTTTCAAAATCTTTAACTACGTTATAAAACAGTGTTTTCCATATTGTAGAAAACCTCAGTGATTCATAAGGCACAGACTTCCAATTCTCAAGATCCTGATTTCGAATCCTGCTGATAGCAGGTAATTATTCTGTTACAGATCGGGAAACCCTCCTGGGGCCCATCGAGCCTCTACAAAGTGGGTGGGTACTCTTTATAAAATAATTAAGCAAAGTAGAAAATCGTGATCTAGACCCAATCACCTTCCTGCACAACCGTTGACCTTGAAACAGTCAAGCTTCACTTTAGGTTGTAGCTAGTGTTGCCCAAAATCTGTCTCGGTCTGGCACTTGGCAAGACCAAGACCAGGACTAGTAAAAAAAAAATCGATTTTCGAAATAAAAATTAAGGCAAAATAGTTACTAATACTTGACAACCTTAGTTACTATATGATTATTGGAATAACCAATATACTTTTGCATTTAACTCCTCTAATTTTTCATTCGGGCTTAGTTAGGTTTCTCCTATCTAAACAATTACAGTAATATCGCTGTAGTAATAAGTTAATAAGTAACTGCAAGACTCTTGCGAGACTCTTGTGCAAGACCAATACCATGACAAAAACTAAGTTTGCAAGACCAAGACTCGTCTCGGTCTCACATTTGGGCAACACTAGTTGTAGTGGTACAGTTTTTTATTTTTTAAGCCTATTGTAGTATTTTTTCGAGACATCACTTGTCAAATATCCATAAATTTAGTAAATATCTTTTCGAATTAGAAAAATTCATCCAGTTTTAAAATACAGTTTAATAAGATTCAAAATTAAAGGATGTAACTATTATAATTTATGCGAAACCTGCTGGACTACTACCCATTGCCTCACCACCCACCTCCCTTTGTGCCCCGGAATCAAAGGACGCATCGCCACCTACGGAAATACAAAAAAGTTTCCCCTATTGTGCCTCGCACTCGGTCCCGGAGTATCGCAACTCCGTGCCCTACCGGTCCGGCTAGCCCAGTAGTTTTTTATTCAAAGCGTAATAATATCGAGTTGAATATTAAATATTCATATTATGATTTATATAGAATTCAAATATTATGTAATAAGATGAGTGTAAAATAAATTCCAAAATAATAAATGAGAATAATGAACTTAGTCCGAGGTAAAGATCCCATGTTATCGAATAATTGTTTTATTTATTCACAATTAAGGACATTTATAAGAGTGTTCACAGAGCACATTCACACTTTATTCACAATAAATAAAAATAAATAATACAACCAACTATAGACCAACACATACGTACTCTCTACTCTCGTTTGCATCTCGAACTACACGGACATACAAACAGACTAATAAACGACATGGCTACGACTGACATAGCCATCAGGAGGAGACTAAAAGGAGCTGGATGAGAGATCTTCTCTCCTAAATAAAAAAAAAAATAATGACCAGGAAGAAATGCTGCTGGGTACTATCCTTCCTCATACCTATAATCCTGATCCTCATCATCGCAACACATCTGCTGATTGTCAATACCATGTCAGGTGCGGATAAATAGTAAAAGAGAGAAAAAAAAATAATACAGAAACTAATAATAAAAGTAAATGTATATAAACAAAAGAACAAAACTAATCAAAATAACAACTAAAACGCATGCCTACTATACAGTACCAAATGATCAAAATCCACTTAAAACTTCGTGAATAGCTTCGTCTTATCGTAACCAACAATTTTTTTATCATCGAAAATTCTTAGAGAAGGGGCATTTTCTCATTTTTTATTTTATTTATGTAATTTTTATTTGTTTTAAGGGAAGAACTCTATAAAAATAGAGTCTATCAAAATATAATTATACTTACATTTACATTATTATACTTACGGAAGTACAAATTCATTCCTTCTTATACTAATTACAGATATTACAACACTCTTAATAATAAATTAAAAATCATATTATGTATAAATCAGACAGTTAAAATAGTTCCAATTATCAAATCAATATAAAATTTAAAATATACATACAATAATAATAACTACACTCTTTTTTTTTAAATATTAATATTGGCTAAAGTGCTCTCGATCAATCTCCGCTGGCTTTAGTACCAGTGATGCGGTTGAGAGAGTAGCGCAGGATTCTCCTGGAGTTTCCTCGCCTGATTGTATATTATACAGTTATGCATGTGTTTTTTCGCTTAGTTTTAATTTTCTTATTATTAGGTTATTTTATTTTATTATTTATTGTATATACTTTTTATTATTATTTTGCTTCTATTTATTTTATATTTTTTGTACATATGGTGTGAATGTTATCTTACTTCGCTATAACCAATGTCGAAGAGACAGATTGTTGTAATATTCAGTAAATAAATTTTTAAAAAAATTATTATTAAACTATGTTTTAAAATTAAAAAAGACCAGGACAGATTACATGCCGTAGTACAATGTGCAATTTTTGCCATACTAAGCAGAGGACAATATGCCAGATTACCCTACCAATTCTCTATAATTTGATATAATTGAGATAAAAAAATATATTTTTCTCATATCTTCTGCAGTGTTTGGCTTAAATATTTCTATCTCATTACGATTTCCCATACTCTTATAAATTCTTAATCTTAAACTACTGTAAATTGGGCAATATCGTCATGAACATTAAATATTCATATTTCAATTTATATTGAATGTAAATATTATGTAATAAGGTGAGTGTAAAATATTTCAAAAATAATAAATGAAAACAGAGAACTTAATCCGTGGTACAGACCCATTTTAATCAAATTATTAACATCTCCTTAAAACTTCGTGAATGGTTTCTTATAGTAACCATTAATTTTTTTGTCTACGAAAATTCTCAGAAACATAAAACTTTTTAAAGAATCTCATTATGTCAAATCATATAGTAATATATTGTACATGAAATATGTAACTCACTACAAAAGGGCTTAATTTATTTTTGAAACTAAAATTGTAAATATAATTTTCTTTAAATATAACTTATGGTTTAATTGTTAAAATATTTTATAGCAATGCCGTATGTATTATCAACACCATTTCAAGCCATATAATTTTACAACTATATAAATGACAGAACTAAAGTACTGGAATATCGAAATGAAATTATTACTCTGCCCTGTCCAGTTTCATTGCTTTGGCACCAATTCAAGAGGGGTAATAACGACTCCAGTACAAAACAACAAGAGCCAAAACATGGCCTCCAACAAACCGATCCAGGCTATTAAAAGTCATTTAAAATACAAAAACATTTTAAATAATATTGTTCTGTTAGCTGCAACAAATTTACAAAGACAATTCAATTTTAAACATTGGTTTTTAACATCAAAAAGAAATCCAAGACATCGCCTTAAATATACGGTTTATTTTTATTTTTGAAGTTAGATTGACGAGTAGGGAATTATTCTTCCATCATCAGATACCTACTATTTATATGCAATAATAAAAACTCACATTAGATCCTAACAATCCAACTTTATTTTTGTTCTACATAGAACCTTTCAACCCTTAGTAATAATAATGATCTTATAATCAAATAAATAATTAAAATCTGTTTTATAACTTCTTAATGATTATAATCTGTTTTATAACTTCTTAATAATTATAATCTGTTATATAATAAAATAATTAAAATTTTATCCCAATCTGTTTACTTTTAACTTACATGCAATATTCTCCTTCATTTTCTATTTTTATTCATACTTCTTTTCCATTTTCGTTTGTATCTTCTACATATATAATACTTGATATTTTAACTACATTGTCACCTACTATATCTCTGATATCACCTTTTTATTTCTGTATCAGACAACTTCTTCTTATTTCATATCTACTTATATTGATTTATTTAATTTCACCATGTTTTGTATCTTTTGTAGCCCTGATGAAGACTGCAAAGTGGGTCGAAAATTAAATAATACTATTTATTTAATTTAGTATTTATTTGACCTCACCCCCCGATCAACTCCTCAAAATAATTAAAATATACAATCGTTAAATGCAATGATTAACGAAAAAACAACACAATACATTAGACCACTGTGAAAAAAATGTGGTAATTGATTATTTCAAAAAATATTTTATGTCGTCTGTAATTTTTACTTTTTCTTCCCTTTGTCTGAAAAAACCTACTTTTCCTAAAAGAAGGGTGGTAAGCGAAAATTGCAAATTGTACCAGATTTTTTTTCTCCTTTTATAATTTTATAAAATTTGTTGATTTCGTTTCTGTTATATATGTTTGGGAGCAACATACATATTGACCAACAATTGGTAACATATGAGAATGATTTTTATTTTGTATCTTCTCTCATTCGGAGAATTATGCAAAAGGAGCACTATCTTAGCACCTATAAATTATGTTTCTAATGTTAGGAAGAATAATTGCCGAAAGGTCAAACAAATGTAATAAATAAAAAATGTTTACTGTATGCTAAAAACAAAAATTTAAAAAATAACGTTTATTTGCTTGTATCTCTAAATATGGGCTAAGCAAAATGTTGTATTATACAACCCTGGAGGTGAGGAAATGCTAAAAATGGGTCTCCGAAGTGAAAACGAAGCAGTCACTTCAGTGCGTGACTCAAGTATTTGGGAATTTTAACAAGACCCTTCCAAGAAGATTTTATAATATGTATGAAGAATAAAGGGGTCGTTATCCTACTGTTAACGGACCTGTTCTAGCCATAGTGGAAAGGTCGAGATTCATTCAATAGCTCGAATTGAATTAATAAATTTCAGGTAATTTAATTGGCTCTATTAAAGTATTTTACATCGCATTACATCAGAAAAAAAACAATGTGATAAATCAAAAGCGTAAATCGATTGGCCAATTAATTTTATCTCTTAAACAAAAGCATAAAATAAAAATGGTCTTTATAAATATCTAATCACTATATTCAATACTTTAAATACTGATCAGATTTATCATAAAATCAGCAAGCAACGAGGAAAATAAAGGACTTTTGTTAAAAGTTCATGGAACAGAGTTCGAAACTTTATCTTAAAAAATATAAACACGATATTAAATATCAGCATTGAAAATAAAATTTATATTTTATTCATTAATGGATTAGTTATAACTTTAACTTTTATATTAACTTATTATCAAAGTTTCTGAGAAACTTTTATAAAATCGTTAAAAGACTGTCGGAAAAAGTAATTCAAAAACTTTGGTCGAAATTAGTTTTTCCTTGGAAGAGAGGAGGAAAGAAACTTTTTTGAGGGGAATACATTTTTGAATCGGTTATTATTGGAAAAAATGTTTATACACCAATGAATCTTCTGTAATTTATAGTCATTGATTGAATAATATTTAATATATACCTATGAAATTATGTTTGATTTTAAACTTTCGAAAATTAAAAAAAAAATGTAATTATTTCAATCACTAAATATAGGCGAAGTAAAAAATTGTATCATACAACCATGGAGGTGAGGAAATGCTAAAAATGGGTCTCCGAAGTGAAAACGAAGCAGTCATTTAAAATTAAAATTTTAAAAACTCGCATAGTATATATGGCAGCGAGCAATTGACAATATAATATAGAAATGAGTTAATGCAATGTACTATGAAAAATAGGAAATTATTTTATATCCATAATAACAACAAAAATAACAATTAAAAAATGTGTACATTAATATCTAACGGTATGATTTCGATGATTCAATTTCCTTTTTCTTTTTTTTTCTTTTTTTTTTTTTTTTGTTAATGGAATTGAGTAATCTATCAAATACTCAACGGTGCAATAAAAATAAATAAAAATGTATACTTTTTGATTTATTCGGAAATAAAGTTTCTTCTCCTTAACTTTTTTTTATTCACATTTCTGGGGATGTCATTATTTGTTCCACCCGAAGGAGAAGTTTTTCAAAATAAGCAATGTTAGGCAATTGTAAAATTTTTGAATTGCATTTTTAACCAAACTAAAGCTAAAAGTTTACAGCTAACATATCATAAATACCATAAAAATAACAAAGTACTAATTATTATATCAACGGTTGATTATGGGCTGTACGATCAGTTGATTATGGATTGTAGAACGGTTAGTTATTAAACTGTAATTTTCCATTGTAAAGTTTACTAGAATGAAATTACGAGATTGCCTGGTATCGATAGGTCAAAAGTTGTCACACTAATTGTAAGGGAATAATGTTGGAATTTACAAAGGGAAAATTCAACAAATTACTCACTAATTTAAATTTTTAAACGGTTAGTTGATGATTTTTGGAATAAACGGGCGATATATACCTACATTATAGATACATCGTATTTGCTAAAGAATTGACGAAGATATGGCGTACAGACAAAAAAAAATACCTTTGAGAAATAATATATAAAGATATTTGAGTTCAAATTATATTTTTAATAGTTAAAAAAAATATATTTAAAATTTCTGTACTTTTTACTTTACTATTCTATACAGGACGTCTCGTAAATAGAGGGAACTATTTAAATGGATTATAACAGACCTCAAGGACTTTAAAAAGGTTATGCAAACAATGGCCCGATTTTCAGAAGAAAAGTAGGAAATTTAAGTTTTGTGTTCTTTTTAATTAAGTCGCGTTTTTTTTTTTTTTGTTGAATAGAAAGTGGTGAAAAAATAAATATTTAATTTAAGTATTAAAAAATTTATTCACAGTAAACAAGATAAATTTTATTTCAAATGAAAGTAGAGTTTGTCATTGTTAAAACTATTTAAATAGGACTTTTGAGCAAATTAACAATGCTAAGTTACGTTTCTTAAATAAACAAAAATTATTCGTGATTATTTTTTTGTCATCATCCAACCGGGGGTGCCCGAAACAGGGTTTCATGGCGCAACTTGTGACATCAAAATTATTGAGGGGGCACGTTTCGATAAGATTGTGAATATTCGGAATCAAAAGTTTCAAACCAGAGGACAAGAGAAAAGCATAGAACAGACCACTGAAAGTATAATTGTATACAACCAATGATTTTTTAAATGCTACTACTGTTTATAAGAAGAAGAGAGCAATAAATATCTTGAAAGAACGGGGAAAGAAGTAGGTTCATGCGACATCAAGCTTCGGAAGGATGGGCATCTCTGCATCCAACTAAACTACTAATATCTTACTTTTAGAAAAATTTCCTTGTTTAATAAGCACTGAGTCTATATTAAGTTGAAGGTTTATGTTGAAATATACTTCGCCACACATTGCCAAATGTATTGGTCGAAATACATAGATTTGGATCAATTTGCCAGTCTTCTAAGTCAATTGTTTATTAAGTTCATTAACAATTGTTTATCAATGATTATTTATTAAATTCATTTTAAGTTGCGTAAAAAAATGAGGTTTTTATATATTCTAACACCTAAAACTACCCGTGTTTTCAGAAAAGGACTAATAAATTATTGTAAAAATTTAATTTTGTCTTGTTTTCAGGATCTGAAATGTGAGAGAGAAATACTTTATTAGACGTAATGCCGCTAATGCTACTATAATGTACTGTAATGCTACTACATGCTACTACTACATAGGTTTGCTTCATACACAACAAACT
Source organism: Nezara viridula (assembly GCA_928085145.1). Classification (NCBI taxonomy): domain Eukaryota; kingdom Metazoa; phylum Arthropoda; class Insecta; order Hemiptera; family Pentatomidae; genus Nezara; species Nezara viridula. The sequence goes on from OV725081.1 coordinate 17,535,214, forward strand.
TATCAATCCATATGGACATTACTATTATATTACATTTTTCTATATATATATATATATATATATATATATATATATATATATATTTGACATATTTTTCCTTTCTCTCTTTTTTTTTCATATCAGTACTCTTATAAATTATCAACAATAAACCATATTAAACTATAGACATTAGACAAAATTAAAAAACTTTCAAACGCAATCGCACACATATATACCACAGTAATTCCTCCAATGTAGATAAAAAGATAAGACGATTATAGAATGTTTGCAATAAATAAAATTGCATGAATATCCATTTTATTAAAAAACTTAATTTATAAATTAAAACCTTTTTCATATTTTATTTTATTTTATAATAAATTAAAATTGTTTTGTTTTTTAATAAAAACAATTTCCTACTCTTCAGCTAAAATTGGTTTACTGTTTATATAAAAATTTTATATCTCTTAAGGTCAGCTCTTACCTTTATAATTATTTCCTTACGGGACCTTACCTAGTACCTTTATACTCCTTATGGGACAGCCTGTACAACTAATAAGAGTGAAAATGTATTAGGCCCCTAGGATGGTTAGCTTGCCGACTATATCGGTCGAAATCCGCAGATTTAGACCAATTCAACAGCGTCCTTGAACCCGAGTCTGTTTAAACGTCTTTCAGAAGGGCACTTCCTGACGGACCCCAACGTTGTAGAGACGTGGGAAACTCGCTACTACTGCACAATGGAAAACATGATTCGCAGCAACATTCGGCTGAGTGACCTTAACAAGGCTCTACGTAATAAACGTATATAAAAGCAACATTGACACCGGCCTCTTTAAAAATTAACGTCAGCTTCTTTTAGTCCTGTTAGTCCGTAGTAGAGACCTCTCTTTATCAAATTATAAGCTTCATGTTATCGTAACGTACATCTTTTTTATCTACGAAATTGCTCAGAAAAGGGTCATATTCTCACTATGTTAATTAAATTAATGAGGTATTTAGTAGATATGAGATATCGATGGCCCAAAATCGATACTAATATCGGAATATAACTATCAATACCATCAAAATATCGGACTTGAAATATCTATAGTCGATATTTTCATCTATATTATAAATATCTTTGTAATATGAATATTAATATAAATATTGATTCTCTAGCACATATGCGCATAAAAAAAGATGTTGTTTTCCTCTTTAAATTAATTAATGTAAATACCAATTCTTCTACCTTCCTTAGTAAAATCAATTATCTAATTTCATCTTTGTGATCCTCAGATTTTTTCTAGAAACTTCCAACCACCCATAGATCGAATTCAAATGCTTGTTTATTTTTGCATCCTACGTAGATTTCTTTGAAAATTCGTGGTCTTGGTTTGATAATGTTCTACAAATTTGGGCAAACTGAGTTTACTGAGTGAGAATGGTCCCACTATTCAACTCTACTTAGGGATGACCGTTAGTAACAACATTCATAACTGTTTAGGATTTTCTCCAAATATAAGTTGAATTAGTGCTCTTTCAACCAAATTAGTAACTTTTGGATTTAATTCCATTTTAAGCTAGAATTAAGAAAAGCTTTTATATATTATATCGTTGGAGTTGATATGCTTAAGAAGGTACCATTTTGTGAAGTGTACAGTACTCTAAATCCCTAATAATTTTCGTGTGAATCGCTATTTATTTTGGAAAATATCAACATTGTGGCAGAATTATTCTTTCAATAAAATGATCATTAGAAAAAAAAATTGTATTATATCATTAAATAATTATTTATTTAATTTAAGGATAAAAACAATAATTTTTTATATATTGAAATAAATATTTTTGATATTAGAGAGAGAAGTATAATAAAACTGTACAGCTACTCATGTATATTGAGTTGTTAAAACACTCAGCATACTGATCAGTATTAATCGACAATATTTAGTAAGAGAGAACAAAAAAAGGACCAAACTCAGCGGTACTGTCATACAAAGTACCGAATATTATTATAATTATCTATTCATTGCTATAATTCTTTAATATAATAATTACTTCTGTCCGTAGAGCTCACAACGTAGTGGACAGAATTAATAAAGATATTGGTGCAGAATTCCTAATGAGTCCAGAATAATAGATTCTGCTACACTCTTCAGATGTCTACTTTCCACACCCGGCTTTCCCAAGAAATCAGCAATTTAAGGTAAAATAAAACCAAATTAAAATAAAATAATGAAAAATATAAATTAATTAATATCTAGCAAAAAAATGTTGAGAACTCCTGCCTAGCGTTATTCGGAGAAAAAAAAATAGAAAAAAATATATATATAAATACACACACAAAGATATGCATTCAGACTAGACATAGAAGAGGGAAAGGAGGAAGGTACGTTGGCAAGGAAGACAGGATTCGCAACCCCCACACCACCAGGAAGAAAAAACGCCCCATCCTTCCATGTTCCCACGCAGACCTGTTACGGCCCCCGTCCGGCCAAAATTTAAATTGAGGGAGGCTTTTTTATCTAGGACCGGCCGTGGTCTGGAGATCTTCGGGGGGAAGACCTCTACAAGAGTAGCAAGACGATTTAAATAGAGCACCATTTCCATAAACGGGTATGCTAATTCATATTCAGTCAGGATAAAGTGAGGGCGAAAAGGGCATTTTAAATATATATATGATTTATTATAAAATAACTGAAGGGGTGGGAATATGTATAATATCATATCCACATATATCATTTAATTATTGTTCGAAATTGATCAATTGTTTTGATACTGTGGGCGCAAAACACCTAAGTCATCAGCCCCCGATTAATAAAATATCAAGTCGTTAGGAATAAATAAATTTATATAAATACGGAAATAGAATGATTTGAAGAAAAAGAATGGATCTAAACTGATTAAATAAAAATAAATAATAAAAAAGATACTAAGATTGATGAAAGTATGTATATACAAAGAAAAATGAATAAAAGAAAAAATAAATAGAATACAATATTCTTTAGAATAAAATGATTATTATGTATATCTTATTAAATGTACGCTTGTAATAAATGATATTTTATAGGATCTATTACTGTCATTCTATTAGATACGTTTTGCGATTAGTGTTGCCCAAAATCGGTCTTGGTCTTGCACATTGCAAGATCAAGACCAACACCGTCTATCTGTTGCGAGACCAAGACCAAGACTGGTAAAAAAAAAATTGATTTTTTAAATAAAAATTGAGGAGAAATAGTCACTAATAACTGACAATTTTACTTACTATACGTAAATAATTGGTTTAATCAATATATTTTTTTTATTTAACTCTTCTAATTTTTAATTCAGACTTAGTTAAGTTTCTCATATCTAAAAAAATACAGTAATATCTCTCTAGTAATAAGCTAATAGGCAACGGCAAGTCTGTTACGAGAGTCTTGCGCAAGACCAAGACCTAGGCCAAGACTGAGTTTGCAAGACCAAGACTCGTCTCGGTCTTCCATTTGCAACACTATTTGCGATAAACCCGTATCGTTTAATTTATCAGTGTAAATTGTACATGTTGGAAAATGTGGAGTATTTTTACTATAGATAGATAGATAGATAGAAAAATAATTTTATTCTGGGACACAGTCCCTTGAGAATAACGAAATAGAATAAAATTAAAAGATCACATCTGGTCAAAATAAAATCAATCGAAAAAAAGAAATAATGTAAAAAAAATATAAGGTAAACATTCTATATACAAAAAACGAAACTATATACAAAACAATTAATACTATGACAAGACACTTAAAGCTATTTGCACTGATAGACTCGTATACACTTTTGAGAAAATAATAAAGAATTAAAATACTATACTGTGTATTTTACAAAATATAAGCTTCCCTCATGCTCAAATTCCATGAATGGAGTATCTTTGGATTACAAATTTTCAGGTGTTAGTGAATCTTAATCTCCGTTTTTGTTTTGTTTTTTCATCAAAAATAAATAATATATATTTTTTAATCCGAATGAAATCTAAAGATAAATATTTTTTTACATTATTTTTGTAAAGAATACTATTCTTTACATTTCTTTACAAAAATAATGCAAAAAAGTTTTTGTTATGAATATATATGACATTAACGTTATGATATATAAGTTATTATATAAATAACTAACGGCGTACCGGTAGTTCATAAACGAGGATAACTAACGGACTACGGCTTACCCCAAGTGCAGTCGGATATGCAAAAAGTGAACTAGGCGAGGGGAGTCAGGTGGGGGCGTCCGGTGAGACCCTCAACTGTATTTCCTAGTTGCCGATTAGAGAACCGGTAATCCATAGCAGGCAGTCAGTGTTCCCAGATCTCTAGCGTAACCCCCTCCCCCCCCCTTAATTTATTTAAATTTTCATCTAAATCCGACATCTTTAGTTCTAAATAGTCTAATTATTATTCTTTTTTATTGTAAATAAAATTGTCCATCTTGAATTAGATGAGGGTTAATTAAAAAAAAATGTTTACTTAATATTATTCGAACGGTTTTATATTAATTTAATACAGTATATTCTTAAATATATACTTCTTAAATTAGTAAAATAGAAGTTGAATGACCAGATGAAATTAATTAACAAGCAAACTTTTACTTTTTTTTTTATTATTGAAATTTACAACTGCATTAAATGATAAATACAACTAGTAAATATGAAATATGTAACATGAAGAGAAACTACCCATTGGTAGCACTCCAATTATCTCCCAAATTTCCCGTCTCTACCCTGAAACAGTTTAACCGTGTCCGCTATTTCCTTCCATATAAATCCCGTCAACTCCTGGTTTCCTCCCTTGTGTTCCTCCACTTCGACTATGGCTGTCTGGTGTACGGCGGACACTCGGGAGAATTCGAGGCCAGACTTAAACGCCTAATGAACTGCGCAATACGTTTTGTTTTTGGAATCTCAAGAGATACGCATATAACCCAGTATTACACCAAGTTGAAGTGGCTCTATCCATCCAACCGCCGTTTGTATTTCCTTGCCACTTTTCTATACCAAGTCATCATAACTCAGCGGCCTTCCTATATTTTTCACAACCTACAATTCAAATATTCCATTCAATCCCGTCTCACTAGATCTCGTACCTCCGACCTCTATCCACCTCCCCACCGAACTGCAGCGTTTGACAAATCCTTTATAATTCAAGCCGTCTCCTTCTGGAATACCATCCCTCCCGATATCCGACATGTACAATCAGTTTCCTCATTTAAATCTCTCCTTTTTAACCACCTACTCCTTTCCCAACCCGATTGATCATGAAATGTAGATAAGAGAACTTTTAAAGTTCCCTCAGAAATTATTTTCTTTACTTATGCTATTTTATTTTATTATATAGTTTGTATTATACATATCAGAATGTTTTTAGTGTAATAGTTGTATTTTTTGTTTTATTATTTTTTCAAAATCTTAATCTTAATAATAAATGTAAATAATTAATTTCTTATTTACATAAATAATATAATATCAAAATCTTAAATATCAAATATCAAAATCTTAATCTTAATAATAAATGTAAATAATTAATTTTATGTATGGCCACACAGGCATTTATTCTGTATCTGTAATTTGTCTTAAAGGGACAACAGTCTCAGGATAATAAAAAATATTTTCATTTTCATTTCATTTTCAATTATATTTCTATATTAGAAGATCCTAAGGCCATCTTCTTTTCAGACGCGTCGGAGGATTATCAGGAATAGAAGAGGAAGCAAGATTGGAAACAAGAGGGTTCGGATGGTTCAGAAGTTTATTACGGAAGGATAGGTATCTGGATTGAGCTAAATCGGAAACATATGGTACATTAAGGTCGTTATGGATGATTTTATTTGTGACAAAGTAGGGAGCATCAAGGATTTTACGAAGGATTTTGGATTATACGGATTGGATACCAGAGAGGAATTTGATGGTTTAGTAGAGCCTCAAAGTTCGATCCCGTAAGTGCAAATAGGTCTTATTATAGTAATATATATGAGTCTTTTGTAAATAGTTGGAAGTTGAGAGTGTTTTTATAGTAAGTGCTGCAGTAGTCGAAAACGTCGGGCGGTTTCTAGTCGTTTCAGTCTGGTATGGGGATAATAAGCAAACTTAAAACCGTAAAATAGACATAAAAATTATTTATATAAACAAATATCACGTTTTACAGAGTATCAGAGAGGGTACGTTAAAAATTTTTAAATAACAATCAAAATGAAATAAGCCAAGTCTTAATTAAATCACCATTTATATAATTTAATGATTTACTTAATTATCAATTATATTATTTATCTATATATGAAAACTTGGGCCTAACTTTAAACCCGGCACAATACTTTAATTCAGTCCCATTGCTAGTCCATGGTACAGGCCATTTTTACCAAATTATTAACACCCATCTAATACTTTTGAGTGGCTGCATTTTATTGTGGCCTACAATTTTTTTCTTTACAAAGATTTTCTGAAATGGTACATTTTCAGTCTGGAGGTGGGTAAACTTTATTACTTTATTGAGGTACTACTAACAACCAATAAATACCCATTCGCTTTCCACTTGAATCGTTATATTAATATGAATACAACATGGAAAAAAAAAATATATATATATATATATATATATATAATATTGGCGTGGCCTCCATACCAATTATCTTACGATTCAAGTGGAAAGCAAATAGGTTTTATGACTGTACGCCGTAAAATTAATTAATTTAATTAAAAAACACTTCATTTGTGAGGATTTTCGTATTTAATAAAGTTGTAGGTCACGATAAAATAAAACCTTGAAGCTTACATTTCAAATAAGAAGCAAGTAGCTGTTCATGAGTTTAGTATCTCATTAAATTGACTGATAGTCCGTGGTACAGACCTCTTTTTATCGAATTATTAACATCCATCTGAAATTTCGTGAATAGTTTCATCTCATCGTAACCTACAACTATTTTATTTACGAAAACTCTTAGAATTGGGGCGTTTTCAATCTGGAGGGGGGGGGGCAATAACTTTGTCTATTTAATTAAGTACTAAAAACTCATAAATATCAATTTTCTTTCTACTTAAATCGTAAGATAATTTGACCACAACACCAAGAAAAAATACGGCCTTTAAAAATATTGAGCCATTTGTCCTATAAAACCTCGTTATTTGAAAATTTGGGGTTTTAGGTTACGCCAAACGGCTCAATATTTTTTATGTTCACCTTTTTTCTCGACGTTGTGATCAAATTATCTTACGATCTAAGTAGAAAGCAAATGGGTATATGAGTTTTTAGTACTTAATTAAATAGACAAAGTTTGTCCCCCTCCAGATTGAAAACGCCCCAATCCCAAGAGTTTTCGTAAATAAAATAGTTGTAGGTTACGATGAGATGAAACTATTTACGAAGTTTCAGGCGGATGTTAATAATTCGGTAAAATCGGGGATAAAAAATAGTACCACGGACTATAAGATTACCAATCTCCATATTGAAAATGATTCATTTCTGAGAATTGTCGTAGATTAAAAAGTTGTAGGATAAGATAAAATACAGCTACTCAGGAATACGAGTGTTAACAACCTGATAAATAGGGATCTATACCGCGTACTTACTATATTAACTTAATCACATCACAATGAAGTATTTTTGACGAGCGGTATACCTTTTTATTGGCTTGTTCTCTCTACCTTTTGTAAAGAAATTAATTTAAAAAATATAAGGTATGTTTTCAAACTAATTTCAATGTTTTATTTCTAAACATATAAAAATAATTAATGCCAAAAAAAATCTTGCCGGCAATTCTGCAAGCAGTATATTTTTATTTTTATAAATTGAAAAAATCCGTATCAGGTTTGTCATATCATTGTGATGAAAAGATAAAAAAATAAATTGTTAGTTTTTATTTTTGTTTTCCATTTACAAGATTCTATGTATTTGGATTGCAAGGATCTATTTCATTTTTACATCCCTTGCTATATATATATTCCGGTCAATCTACGTTTTTGAATATATTTTACAATCCTATTTAAATGTTTTCAAAGCTCTTAAGTAACAGATATAAATCATTTATTTTCTTTAATTTTTTTTTTCGTTTTGTCGCTACAATGGTTAGCTCATAAAATTAATTTAATGTTACTTTGGCATTTTATTTATTTACTTATTTTTATTTTATTTTTCTTAAGCAGAAATATCGCAAAATAAAATTAATTAAATAAAATTAATTTAATGTTACTTTGGCATTTTATTTATTTACTGATTTTTATTTTATTTTTCTTAAGCAGAAATATCGCAAAATAAAATTAATTAAATAAAATTAATTTAATGTTACTTTGGCATTTTATTTATTTACTGATTTTTATTTATTTTTTTTTTTAAGCAGCAATATCGCAAAATTGTGATCCTATTGCTCACCTGCTTTTATTAATATATCTTTAAGCTATGTATATACATGTTTTACAACTTATGTTTCAGCTATTCTTTTATGTATTACATCTTCTGGACAGATCTGATTCTAATTTGAATGAATAATATTGTTATTCTAAGGGCTATTGTACTAGAATAAAGTTGATATTTGTATTTCTATTATAGTTTTATACGAAAATATATTTTTAAATCGAAATTTTCATAAATAATAATAATAAAAAAAAATTGAACAATGAAATTCCAAGAACCCAGTTAAGAAAAAGAAGCCAGGGCTAAGGAACGACTTGAGGCAAGCTGCACCCACCCGTTGCCAAACCTTAGCAAATATTTCTCCAGATAACATTTTTTTTCTCTCTTTACCTTTTCCGAGGACGTAGCATTCCTTTTATTTTTCGTTTAGCATCAATCACTTTTTATTCTAATTGAAAATTAAGCACTGGCAAGAATATTCATTGTTTAAGACGACATTATACGCTGTATTATATGCAATATTGCAACAAGTGAAAATATTTTTACACAATAAAAAATAAAAAACAAATATTTATGTGGGTGAAAGCTTACATACGAATTACGGAAAAAAACTTCTGTTTACCTACCTCATATTACAGATATCAAACTCATATATATAGATTTTTTTCGACATATGTTATATAAATGGTACCAGTATTATCAGGAGTCTTTCACGGGTAAATTTTTAAAAATCGAACGTGCCGGGAATTTTATCAAGCCTAAAAAATTTGTCTACACTTTAGTATACTTTAATATACGTAAAGTATACTTTCAGCGTATTGGAGTCAATAATTCTGCAAACTGATATAAATGTAACAAAAAAGCATCTCTCCAGCATATAAATATACAATACCCATGCCAATAAAAATTAAAGAAAACATGTCAAAATTTTCTAAATTCTTGTAATAATAACAATATTTATATATGTACAGGGTGTTTCCTAATTTCACAGCACTATTTTAGGTATGTGTTCACTAACACAAAATAAACAAAAAAGTTAATATTAACATATATCTCAAACTCATTTATTAAACAGATATCAAAGGTTAAAGATTTATTATTTATTTACTACATTAAGACTGACTGTACAAAGTTTAACGTGTTTAATACTAAATAACAGGTTTTAATCACCTGATAAGAACAAATGAACGATAAGCAATGACTGTAGTTGCTCATCTGTTTGTCTAGTTCTGTGTTTTAGTGTGAGTGAATACTGTGACACAGTTCAATTTGTGATTATCATGGAAGAAACCATAAATGTATTATTTTTTGCAGAGCAAACAGATATCCTTTAATTTATGGCGAGGTACATAGAAACGGTGCTGCTGCTGTTCGAAGATATCATGAAAAATTTCTTAACCGAAGAATACCAAATCGTAAACCGTTTGAGGCCACTGAAAGACGCCTTAAGGATAATGGCACGCTGAAACCTATACGAGTAAACCCCAGTCGACAAATATTTCGACGAACTACAATACTAATCTTATATTTTTTTAAATAAATATATTTAAATTTGAAATAATAAAAAAATAGGAAAACAAATACATGATTTTATAATTGGCTGCATGGAAAATTCCAATGCCAAAAAAAAAAAACAGAATTATTAATAATTTTCATATTAATAATGTACTGCACCATTACAATTTGTATTCGACCAAAAAAAAAAAGTAAGTTCCCCCTCAAAATTTGAGTTTTTATGTTTCAAAATATACAGACATGAGCCTCAGAACTAGGCATTATCATTCGACCTTTTTTTTCAAGATGGCAGTCGAAAGACTTGTGCTTGCTAGACTGTAGCTTCTAAAGAGATGTACCGATTTTAATGAAACTTGGCTAAAGTCTTCTCCTCTCAGCCCTTTAAATTTATCTATATAACACACTCCATCGAAAAGCTGAAAAAATGTTACGAGAGGTGGTAAAATTAGATTTCCGAATAACACAAAAAATGTGCACTTTTTTTGTTAACGTATATGCTTAAAAAAAAGTTTACGTAATTAAAAAAAAAATAATCGTTGGAATCGAACGATATGTAATGATGCACAGTTAGTAATGTAGTTCTAAATATTTTCCATTAGTTCAACTGTAAACGTGATATCGTTTGTTTTGGTTTTTGATTTTTTGAAAGTCTTACATCAACTGAAGCAATCGAGATTGTTGTCTGTCTATTACTAATGATGAAAAAAAAAATATATTTATGCTAATATTAGAAACCATCTTTTATTAATTTTCAAGGAAAGCAGTGTCAAATTTAATACTCAATTCTTAGGAAATAAGAAACCATTATGTAAAAATTTACAACATTATAAATATACATTTTGCCATAATAAATTGATTTAACAGAAATTTAAAATACAAGTTTTCTACAACAGTTGATTAAAAATTTCTATTGGAAAAAGTTCTAGTTATAACACAAATCTAAATATCACACTACATACTACAAACCGCTAACAACTTACAAACTCATACGAACCGTTATAACAACGTATCCCCTACATTATGACACATAGACAATGTGAAGTTTTCCAATTATAATTTTACAACAAATGAAACCAATAACAATAAAAGCCTTCTTTATTATTCGCGAAAATACTGACCTATTGTAGGCCTGCATGCTAATTCAAATCTGTTTACAATGCCTGGATTTATCTGTATGGAAATCGTGTGGACTGTGCTATTATATTCTCCAACAATAGCCTGTTGCCTGGAAAGCAGATCTAGGGTTGTGTCCGAACAGGTTTGGAGTTGGAGTGAGCTGGAGTATCAGGGGAGAAATCTATCAAGGCTCAGTCGACTGGAAAATGCATTTCCTTCCTCAATAATTAAAGTTTATTTCTCAGAATTTTACATAATTTAATTTAATGAATTTTTATTTATTGACTAATATCAATAAATTGATAATTGTGTGTCTGTGTAGAATAAAAAATAAAAAACTTCACCACTACATGGGTGCTTGCTTACACACTTCGAAAGCAAGTGTTTTTTATTCAACGTTTCTGCAAGTAGGATATTTGACCGAGCACACGCTCAACCATCAGATTTGACCTCTTAAATTAATTATCCAAAGAGACTGACTACCCACTCCATAAACTATTTATTTATTGCTACTCGATTAAAGTTATTACAAAACTAAAAATCTAATTTCAATCTTCTTCCTTATCTTTTTAATAATGAAAACAAAGAGGCAAAGAAATATTTATATTTTCTATTGATACTTCATTATTTTTTTAAGAATGATAAATAGATAGGACACAGTCATTTTTAACGTTACTATTGGTGCCGACGTTTCAACCCAAACATGTAGGTCATCATCAGGGCTTGTTTCGAGCACTGAGGCTGTTCAAATACTCCTTCAGTGCTCGAAACACGCTTTGAAGATGAATGTTGGTGAGTGAATCAATAAAGGTTTTTGATATTTAATTTTTTTTCAATTAGTTTTTTTATATAATTGTATTTCTAATACCAACGAAGATTAAAAATATTGAGGACAGATAAAAATATTTTCGAATATTTCGAAATATTTACTTTAAGATTAATATGAAATGGTTAATTATTTCAAATAAAAAAAAAATAAAGGTACTTCAGAGGAAACCAATATTGAAAATTAGCTATTTAAGACTCGAAAATTTTCACTATCGCAATACTCACCAATACTATATATTGCATTTATAGGTAAGTGAATGTAAAAAGTATTGTATTTTGTATCTGTAAAGATTACACAGAAAAATTCTCCGCTCAATAACCAGAGCGATCTGGGCTCAGAGTATTAACACATGGAAAAGAAAGTCCAATAAAGAGCTGCTTACAGAAACTGGTTAATCGATTTCTCGTAATACGAAGGCAAAGAGGAGGTTAAGACGGGTAAAAGGTAGGTAAAATTAAAATATTCCGCAAAAATAACGGCAAAACTCTGGAATGAGAGTACTAGTGCATGGAGGAGAGGGACCAATAAAGAACTGCCTGCACATCTCACGATATGAAGACACGGATATTAGGCAGCTTGGAGTAATCTATCAAAAAACCTATGCACATGAATTCCTCAATAGTAGCCAAGAGATTAGGTGGGAGGCCAAACATTAAATGGATAAATTGAATCAACTGAGATACAGCAGAGTTTCATGCAGAAAACTGGAAACCAATTAGCCCAAAATAATAGAAGAGGTGAAGAAGTATAGTTAAGATGGCCAAAGATCTACAAGGTATGTAAAGCCAACAGAAAAAAACAATTAAAATATATATATAATTATTATAATTCTCTTACAACATATCCGATAAGACAGATACCGTTTTTCCTTGCGGTTTGAGCGCTCGACAAAAGAAAGACTGCTTCCTGTCCCGACAATTATATCCTAACGGAAAAAAAGTACCGTTTTTAATAGAAAACTTAAATGTCATAAGCTAATTGTAGCATATCAGGTTAATATTAAGTCGCTTGAAACGATATTAATTAAATTTAATTGAAATACTATCACGCTTGAAAAAGAAAAAGATTTATTGAATATTGTTTTTTAACAAATCTAAAATACCTGGTGTCTTCCCTCACACAAGTTTCCTTTCCCCATTAGGAGTAAAAAATTAATTGATGTTGGTATTTTTAAGATTTTATTATTATTAAAACTGTATATATCTTTATATTTCTTTTTTTTTTTTTTGTTATTTTTATCCTAACGTTTGTCTTTCTTAAGTCGGTTAATACGTGACGTAAAGATCTGTTATAACTGCACATCTAAACTTGGACCAAATTACAATATTTTACTTAATTACTAGCGTTAGGAAAATAATAAAACATGCCTGAATAATTAAATACACTGTAACATTGCTAGTAGTGGTTCGAATTCGATGATTATTTTTTTGCACAGAATTTTAAATTATCCTATTAGAAATTAATCAAAAAATGTATCCACATTTTTTTGGTAATACCCAAATACAATTTTCTTTTCTTAATAACTTGTTTTCCTTATTTTTTCTCAGAGAATACTATACTATAGATTAGTATAAGTGCAGGTACAGCAACGCACTTTTCGAGTACTTTTTATGAGTTTAAATTTGAATAATCGGCAGCCCAAGCTACAAGAAACATTACCGCGCCGTCGGAAACGGACCACTTGCCGGTGGTTTTAAAAAAAATTAGCAAATAAACCGAAATATTGGTTTATGTGTGGTGTAATAATTCATTTATCTTTTTATATAGAGATGAAGCCATCACATCCACATCGTACTGCAGTGATATTGACATAATGCTTCAAAAAACTGTCAAAAACAACCTGTATTGGTTAATTGAAAGAACCCTATACAACGACAACGAGTGAAGAAACTAAACGAGCTGTGATGCGAAGTCGGTCCACATCCACCTTAGTCGCTAAACCTATCTCCATCAGATTTCTATATGTTCAGCAATATTGACAACTTTCTTAAAGGTAAATTTTTTTATAATGATTCTAAGGTTAAAAAAGGCATTTTCTGACTCCATTTCTTGAAAAAACTCTTTTTATTGAGTTATGGGATTGAAAAGTTGATAAGACGCCGAGGAAAATGTATAGAAAATGAGGATAAATATTTTAAATAAAATAATTGAAGAGAAGCATGGTTGGGATGATCAGTCAAATAAAAAATGGCAAAAACTAATAATAATATTTATTTTTACATTTGCCGACATTTCGACCCGAAGTTCAGGCCTTCATCAGGGCTGAGAAAAGAACCAGGTAACAATAGGTATGACAAAGATAAACAATGTAGGTAGAAACACTTAAAGTAAAAAGAAATAGATATGTGAACATTAAAGTAAAATAAAGTAGGTAGAATAATAACAATAACAAGAACTAAGAAATAAATAATTAGTCATATAAACTTTTTAAATAAAAATTTTTAGTTTCATAGAGTTGTTTTATTAAATAACCTTTCCTCAAAGTACTGACATTTCATATTAAACTACCAATATTTAATATGAGAATTCTCACTGGTGTGAACTAGTCATCAAATATTTACACACGCATGACGCATGGAATATGCGTATCACATGTGATTGGGGACTTGTACCTAGGAATTCGTTAGTTGATCACAACCTCAAAAAATGATTTGCCTACTTCATCCACAAAATAAATTATCCTCATTTATCACCATAATTATCATTTAGACATTTGGCCTATAAACAATATTTAAGTTAATTTAAATAACCAAAAATATTGAAGAAAGCTCCAGAGAAAACTCCCAACCATCTTAATATAGACGGGACGCCTTGCGAAGGCAGACTGGGCTGAGGGAAGATGGTGGGGAGGTGTCATTGATACCACAGCCTTGTCAAGGTGACCCCGCTCTGCGCAGGCGCAGAAGGCTATTTTCCTCTCTTATTATCTTAAGGCTCGAGTCTTTCTGACGGATTTTTTTTACTATTTTTTAGGTTTATCTGTCTTTTTCTTTCGTTTTTTTTTTTTTTTTAAGAAGAGCCTTTACCTACGATAAAAAATGTCGCTTGCCCCTTCTAAGTGTTACCCATTCAACAGGACCAAAAATAGATTTTATAGTCAGTTTACATCAGACAGAAATAACCAGCAGTGCGGACATAATGACGTTTTTCTATAAATATAGTACTATTAAAAGATTCTTAATTTAATACAGTATAATCTTACCACCAATTAGGACCATATCCTATAATGTATTCAACGAGTCGAAGAACAGACCTGAAACAAATTAAAGTTACTTTAATCGAGAATACTATAGGAAAAAAAAAATTGATTTCCAACATAGTAATTATTACTCTGTGCCATGCATTGAATCATGATGAGAAAAGAAAGTAACAACAAATGACATTTTTATACACAAAGTGTATTTTTAGATTTTTTTCTACCAGATATATTAGTATGCTGTATCAGATAGCAACTCAAACAATTTAGGAGCATTAAAATTTTAATTTTATTCTACATATACTTATAATATATAAATATAGAAACAGTTACTTTTTAAAAAATATCAGAACTGAATTATAACTCGACAACAATTAGTTCTTTTTCTTACCTTCAGATATTATCCCTACATATATTATTACAGTAAGGCTCGAAATCGGGTTTGTACCAAATATAAGCTCCTGTAATGCTCAAATACCATGAAGGGATACCGTTGGATTAAGAATTTCACGGAGGTTTAGTGAATCGTACTCTCCGCTTTTGTTTTTCTTTATAAAATAAATAAGGTCGATATAAACATTTTGCTATGCTTTAATACTGGAACGGCGGTAAATTTTTAGATCATTACGGGACAAATTGGGCTTTGATGATTTTTATGCGTACACCAAGACCCGGATATCTCCTTCGGAATTATCGGAAATTGTGATTTTAAGCCCCAAAATGTACTATTTTCGAGATAATGCAAGGCAAAGGATTCGCATCCACACAACCTTACGTTGATAGTAGTAATGTTATTGAATACATGTCTCATTTCGTCGACTTCAGGTATTTTTTTGTCGATAAGCCATGTCATCGTTAATTCTTCATCAAATCCACAAGATTGTGTCACCAATTTTGAAGGTTTTCTTCTCCTTCAGGCGAGAAAAATAGTCCTATTGCCAAGAAAATTCATGAAAAAAAGGTATGAAAGAAAAGAAACTTTATTTGTGAAGTCAAAAATTAAGCACTTTTACCTTGATTATGTCAATTATAATATAAAATATTACTAAACTCTCTAAAAAAGGAAAACAAATCTACGAAATCGGACAATTATAAAAAATACAGCTTATTGAAATTTTTAAATATGTTGGTTCCAAAAATTAAAAAAACATGTACAACCCATGAAGGGTCTTGGATTCAGTACTATTTAGGGAAAGCACTGTTTCTAGGTCAACGGTTGTGCAAGGAGGTGATTTGACCGAGATCACGCTCAACCGCCAGGTTTTCCCCCTTAATCAATTATTTAATTAAGAGTACCCACTTTATAGAGGCTGGGTGTGCCCCAGGAGGGTCTCCCAACCGAGGGTCGCCCCACGGCCAATGAAACAGATAATTAAATTTTCTGCCATTTGCCGGGTTTCGAACCCTGGGCCTTTAGCATTGGAAGCTCAGTACCCTACCACTGAGCTACCCCACTCTCTCTCCAAACATTAAAGAAGTTTTAAATTAAGTTTTCTTTGCTTTGTTAATTCTATTTAGCCAGAAAGTAACAATTGATTTCTTTTATGATACCTTACATTATTTTATTTTTATATTAATTTATTATTTGATCACTGAACAATATACTGTGAGAATTTTCGTATGGGCCTATTAGTTTACTTAATATTAAAAAATAATATAGTAATCTTAAAGTCTATGTATATATTTTTATATGATGGGTTATAATTGAAAAAATTCAAGCACACAGTAGCCTTGTGTCTTTAAAATGCAGGTAATAAAACAACAAGACAACGCCCATTCAGACATCACCAGGACAGAGAAATGCAAATCATATTAACCCCATAAAATTCAAATACATACTTCACCAAATTAGTATGTGTTTCATGTAGTATGTGGGGGTGTCGTAGAGTGATGTAATCTCGTTTTTTCGAAGTTGATGATACCATAATTGGCGAAATATTGACTGGTTACGTGTACTTTATTTTAGAGTAATTGTAAATTGATTTTCCAATTATAACGTCAACTTTTCGGTCTCTTATAAAACCGTTTAATAGTTAATATTATTGTATTTTAAATATTATTAAAGCAATATCGGAGATACAAGCAAAAAAACGAATGGTAGTTTCAATTTATTGCCGCACGAGTTCGCTCTTGGGCTGCCAACTAATTTTGGTCCAGCTATAGCAGTTTTATCTTGTTCAAGAAACTAACCAAAACATTATAATAAATCTGAACTTTCTTTTTTCATCACTTATTTATATTTTTTTTGTATCAAATAGAACGAAAATAAAAGTAAAAATCGTTAAAAATTCAAAATTTTAAAAATGAAAAGAGTAATATTAATCCAAAATTTATTTGGGTATTAATTGGTTTTATTTATTTCGCAATATATTTGTAACTGAGTAGTTGCAAAACATCAAGCATATGTGTTGTCATTCGTTCTGTTTTCATTTTTCTTGGTAATTATTTATATTGTAAGCAGGAGAATTTTAGGTCATCAGGTATCCGAGAGGAAGAAAGAGAGAGGAAAAGTGAATTAGGATAATTAATAGTTGAAGAGTGGAATGTTGGGTATTTGTTATGAATGTAGGATTTTACTTTGTGTTTATTTTATTTTGTTTAATTTTTTCATTGTTTTTAATATATTGCTACTGGGTACACTGAAACATAGATAATATTACTGAATATGTTTTCTTAATTTTATCTTTGTAGCAAACTTATAATTCCAGGTATTACAAGGCATAGAGAACCCAGGTAGTCGAAAAAATCAAAATATTTTACTGAATCTATTTTTCTATGTTTTTTTTATTCAATAATTAAAATATAATTTTATGATTAGAAGATATGGGTACTTCTCCGGAATAATATGGGAGGATACAAGAACCACGGTACATCACACCTCACAAACAGCAAACTAAAAGAAATAATAGAAATTAAAAAGATAAAGGGCTATAAAGCTTACAAATTTTATCTTAATTCATAAAGTCATATTTGTAAATAAAAAGCCTTAAATTAAATGCACCGCAAAGAGTATCAATGAAAAAAACTGATATTGATTAAGAGTTCAAAATATTAAAACTGATATCTTAAAAAAAAATCAGTGATATCAGGGTTTTCCCCAACACCAGTCACAGACAGTATTTGTTAAAGTTATTAATATAGCATTACATCGGTGATCTGTTACCTATTGTGAAATAATAGGAAACAATAATCACCCAAATAGTTTAAATTTTAAAGAATATTAAAATATCAGAATATTTTCTGGAAACTTTCAACTATTTTTTTAATATTTTGTGTACAATAACTAGGTATAAAATCTATCTATATAATATACTACGACTGTTTTTCACAATAACGAACACTCATGAGCGATGGATTTTGATGAATGAGATATCAAACGAAAGTGTATTAAATGTAGCAATGAAGAATCATAGTAACATCCGCCTAACATTTGAGAAAAAAAATTATGAATTAAAAAAAAACTTTATTTGAGAATAACTTAAAAAGTATGCACTATATTCTTGGACCCATGATTATTTGGAAATTTACAAAAATTTCCCACAAAACAAAAATAAATCGCAAAAATTGACCATTATTAACATAGATATCGGCACCATTATGTTAAAGTAAAGAGTGTGAACCTTTCTAACGGTCCTCATTCTTTACTTTAACATTGTGTCGACGATATAGTCCATTGGATTTGGTATATGTAATAATTTCTTCTTCTTCAAAGATACTGCATTTACTATTTAACTACCGTTTTTCTCCTGTCTGATATGCATTTTATTAACGCTTAAAGGCACTGTTTTGTTGTTACATTTTTTATTTCTTAATAATTCAGGTAATATTCAATATAAATAGCCCATAAAAAAGCAATTTGTACATATAGTTTGATCTATTCGGTTTAATGAAATATTGCATTCGACCAAGAAAACCCCAAATAATTACTTCCTCAAATAATACATAAGATCTACTTATTTCTATATTATTTTGCAGTTCCTTCATTAAACAATATGTTATGCGAATTATTCGCACGGGCCAACTAGTAAGTACTTATTATGAAAATTTATAAAGGCATAGTTATAGATATCTATAGATATAGATAGGTATAGTGATCCTTTATGGAATCACTCGCATCGATAGAAGAGAAGTTTGTTGACAAAACTATAAAACGAATTGGTTGCTGGTCAGGGCTTATCGGAGGAAATCTCAAGAGGCAGCGTAATAGCGGGAGGAATACCGTTTAATCTCCTTCGGCGAGAAGAAATGAAGAACTTTCAAGAAAAAGGTCTATATATATATATATATATATATATATATATATATATATAATATATATATATATATATATATATATATATATATATACATATATATATATTTAAACTTAACTATTTATTGGGACTAAGGTCATTTAATTATTATTTAATAAACTATTGAATGTTCATTTCTTCTGTTTATTGACGTTTCGATCCCGGTATTTTCTTTTTATTAGTCAACCATGGGATCCTCTTCAAAGCTAGAATTTTAAAAAATAGAGCTTCGAGCAGTATTTTTTAAAATTCTAGCATTGAAGAGTTGACCAATAAAAAGAAAATACCGAAATCGAAACGTCAATAAACAGAAGAAATGAACATTCAATAGTTTATTAAATAATAATTAAATGACCTTATTCCCATTTAAATAGTTAAGTTTAAATTTAATAGTCAAAGGTTGATTAAGGAAAAGTTGTAAAGTTGTATATATATATATATATATATATATGTGTGTGTGTGTGTGTGTGTGTGTGTACAAAATGTGTGTATAAAAAAAAATTGTTCATAGAACAACACAACAACTCATGGAGTAATACCAATCGTTTAATAACAAGTCTGGCAATGAATGAATCGTTTTATGCATTAAATTTGGCATTTTTCGAACTTGAAGTTGATAACGTTTGAATTTATTTGTAATATTACATGGATTTTTAATCTTAAAAATTTCTTTTTAACTAATTAAAACTAAAAATTATTTTTTACACATAGAACATTTTTTATTTTAATAATATTTTGACTTTCTTGAATGTTCGTAGTTTGAAATTATGCTGCTTGGTCATCATGAGTCTTTTAACTGTAGTTTAAATCATTTTTCAATTGTTTGCCTTTTTCAATTTTTATAGAACATAATGGTGTTTCATTTTGTTTATGCAATTAAATTGATTTATGTGAATATGTTTAATCATAAAAATTATTTTCGGTCTGCAAGACACTAATATAGATAGATACATCTAAAATAATTTTGCCAACACATATGCTTAAGTTAATTTAGTAATGTAGTAACTATAATGAAAGTTTTTATTTATTTCTAGCCTTCATTAATAATGGGAGCTAAAAATTCCATCCCTAAACTTAACAAATGAAACATGTCTTATAAAAAAAACTGTTTTGTATTTTCATGATGTACTGATAGGTTCGTTAGAAAGCAGAAAGAGCTTTTGTTTCGTATTTCGTTCGGAAAAAACGAAATGAAAAAGAGATCAAACAGCAACTGGACTAGCGGCCAACGGGTGAACGAAAGAAAAACAAGTGTTGTTATCCGTTTGGAAGAACAGTTCATTCGTTTGAGATCAAGAACTGTTCATTTCAAACGTTTGGCGTTTTCTCTCCCACCCCTAGTATCGATGCCTATGCCATAACTGCAGTATCCCTACACACCTGAGTACATCGGCGACAGCACCTTTCAAATCCAAAGGGCTAAATTTCTGAGGGAAAGCGTTCTGTATGTCCTTACAGAGAATGATTTCCGTCAGTGCATAAGTGCAGAACTCAACTCGTACTAAAATGATTTTGTGTATAGGTGCAGAGCCGTAGTGGACCCATCCATCCTACTGTTCTAAGTGAAACTAATAGCTGAACACACCACCCTGAAGAAGACCTGCAAAGTCGGGTCGAAACGTTGGCTTTTAATAAAATAGTTTTACCACTATTTAGCCTATTTATGACCGCCACCCCGGACCATCTCCTTCCTTTATAATGCAACGGTCAACTATCAAATATTCAATATTTTTTTTACTTATGTAATTTTATTAATAAAACAAAATATTAGAATTTCAGACTATTCCAATGAAGATAATCATAATTTAATAATATACCATTCTCAAATATAAAGCGCGACTTCCGGTTAGTAGATTATGGTGAAACTTTGGTGTAACATCTCTAGCATACGAGCACACCTAATACTTATTTTGAGTTCCGTGCTGTTTTTTTTTTTGTTTTTTTTCTTTTTATATACGTTACATCGAGTCATAAAGATAAATTACATCTTTGTGGTTGCAGTAACCTTACACATGACATCCTAGTGGTTTGAATGCTATTTAGAAAATTGAAATCCATTTTTTTACAGTAGGATAAACCTCATAAACCTCTGCACCTATACACAAAATCATTTTAGTACGAGTTGAGTTCTGCACTTATGCACTGACGGAAATCATTCTCTGTAAGGACATACAGAACGCTTTCCCTCAGAAATTTAGCCCTTTGGATTTGAAAGGTGCTGTCGCCGATGTACTCAGGTGTGTAGGGATACTGCAGTTATGGCATAGGCATCGATACTAGGGGTGGGAGAGAAAACGCCAAACGTTTGAAATGAACAGTTCTTGATCTCAAACGAATGAACTGTTCTTCCAAACGGATAACAACACTTGTTTTTCTTTCGTTCACCCGTTGGCCGCTAGTCCAGTTGCTGTTTGATCTCTTTTTCATTTCGTTATTTCCGAACGAAATACGAAACAAAAGCTCTTTCTGCTTTCTAACGAACCTATCAGTACATCATGAAAATACAAAACAGTTTTTTTTATAAGACATGTTTCATTTGTTAAGTTTAGGGATGGAATTTTTAGCTCCCATTATTAATGAAGGCTAGAAATAAATAAAAACTTTCATTATAGTTACTACATTACTTCACAAGGCCTTCTGCCACATATGTAACCTTTAGCTATCCCCAATCCTTAAAATGCCCTCGGGCAGTGGAAGGAATTTATTACATGTTTATATTGTATTATTGTATACTATATATGTAATTGTTTCAATAAACTTTTTGGAGGGTAAGAAAAAAAAAAAAAAAAAAAAAAAAAAAAAAAAAAAAAAAAAAAAAAAAAAAAAAAAAAAAAAAAACTACATTACTAAATTAACTTAAGCATATGTGTTGGCAAAATTATTTTAGATGTATCTATCTATATTAGTGTCTTGCAGACCGAAAATAATTTTTATGATTAAACATATTCACATAAATCAATTTAATTGCATAAACAAAATGAAACACCATTATGTTCTATAAAAATTGAAAAAGGCAAACAATTGAAAAATGATTTAAACTACAGTTAAAAGACTCATGATGACCAAGCAGCATAATTTCAAACTACGAACATACAAGAAAGTCAAAATATTATTAAAATAAAAAATGTTCTATGTGTAAAAAATAATTTTTAGTTTTAATTAGCTAAAAAGAATCCACTTATATTTTCCCCTGTATTTTTATATTAATTAGATATTATTTTGTAAGTGTTTAATTCAATATATGGCCACACCAGGCGTTTTCTCTGTAACTATAATTTGTTCTAAAGAGATAATACAAATATTTTCATTTCATTATTATAAATAGCATAGATGTGAAACGGCGGCCTCGAAAGCCGCATGTGACGTAGTTGCGGCCTCCAAAAGTTTATTCGTGAATTTTTTTAATCTAATGCTAGAATTAATTAATATTTAATTATTTAAACACTTTTGATTATTATTTTGTTTCTATTTATTTTATTTTTTTGTACATATAGTGTGAATGTCATTCTACTTCACTATAACCAATGTCCAAGAGACAGATTGTTGTAATACTCAATAAAGAAAAAAATATATATATTATTTAAGTAACGACAGTTTGGAAATTAATAGAATTAAGTTGAATGTAGAAATAGAAATAGAAATAGAAAATCATCTTTATTCTGCGACTAGTTCCTTTAAGAATATTTTTTTGAAGTGTATTTTATTTTTTACTTAACTTTTGCACTCTCCTATCTCTGTGGGTATGTATATATATATATATATATATATATATATATATATATATATATATATATACTATACTATACTATACTATATATATATATACTATATATATATACTATATATATACTATACTATACTATACTATACTATACTATACTATATATATATATATATATATATATAGTCGCAGAATAAAGATGATTTTCTATTTCTATTTCTATTTCTACATTCAACTTAATTCTATTAATTTCCAAACTGTATATATATATATATATATATATATATATATATATATATATATATATATATAATATATATATATATATATATATATATATATATATATATATATATATATATATATATACCCACATAGAGAGGAGAGTGCAGAAGATAAGTAAAAAATAAAATACTTTTAAATAAAGTAAAATACACTTTAAAAAAATACACGCTTATGAATAGAAAAGATAAAAGGTAACAAAAACAATAAAAAAAAAACTATACCTACTCACACTGCTTCGTGAGAGGCGAACGAAATTCTGTTTCATACTCAAAACAGAAGAAAAAAAAAATGTATAAAGAAAATTAAAACCTTGTTGCATAATATATACTTAGCCGTTTGATTGAATTGTGAAGAGGAATTGGAATAAGAGGGTTTCAAACGTGGATAAGGATGGTGCATAGCGGATTTTTAATGGTATCGAATTCCAGAATGCAGTGGAACGTATAACAAAAGAATGTTATAATGCAGATTTGTGTAAAGGAGTGTATAGGTCAGAAGGACGTGATCTTGTGGAGAGGGTGTGGATTGATGATTTGAATTGTAGGAGACTGTATGCGTGGGACGGACGATGATTATTAATTATTTTTTTAAAGGAATATGCCCAGGAAATATTGCCTTCGGAAGGTAGGGAAGGGCCACCCTAACTCAGCATCTATATATGTGAGGGTGAAGTGATAAATAAAAATAGCAAATGTAAAATACAAAGAACTATTGCGGGCTCCATTAGCACTCATCATGAACCACTGCCTCTAATCATGAAAAGCTTGCCCACCTATGATGTATAGTGTAGAAATCATAATGCTATTAAACTACAGACTACAGACTATAGAGTACAGACTACAGACTATAGACTACAGACTACAGACTGTAGACTATGGATGGAAGATGCCTCCAAGAAGCGAATAGATGAGAGAGCGTGGGGTGCTCGAACCCAGGAGTCCTTCAGCGGCCTTGGTCTCCCACCGCCACGGCCACGCTATCTCTCTTCTCTCCCGTCAGCTCGCTCCCTCTCTCTGGTGTCTTCTATCCTATCTCAGAACTGAGTGCCATCTTTGAGCATATTAATAAACTTATAAATAAACACATGAACGATAGATATGGATATATGATTGACTGGTAACATTATGAGGATAATAAATAGCTAGGATATGCAGTCTATATATGGTTTACTAGACTTGCCAACGTTTCAACCCAAGCATGTGGGCCAGGCCAACGATTGAGAATCCTTTTTTTTTTTCTTCCCTCTTTCGTTTAATTTTCTTTTTTCTTTTCTGAATTCAGCACAAGGCATTCCTACTTTCCACATATTTCGCCTTAAAACAACATTTTTAAAAAACATTCACGCGAATAGTTGAGTAATATAATATCATGTCACTTGAACAATAATAACAGGGAAGTAAAACCACATTCATACTATGTATACGAAAATATAAAATAAAAGTAATAATATATGTAGATATATGAGAATAGACTCTTTTTAACTCTTTTTTTTTTCAACTATTTTGGATAAAGCTTAGAATTTTACTAGAAGATCCACTTTTATATCTTAACACATCTTCTATACATTTTTTTTTTTTTTTTAATTTATTTATTACCAGATCGGCGTGGTGGGCCTTACATGGTTGTTGTAACAATTTGATGATTTTTAACAATTTGTTCTGGTGGGGTATAGTCTTGAAAAGACACCCTAACTATTTATACATTATAATTATTGAATAATTACAATTAATAAAGAGAAAATTATTAATTGTTCATAACATGATGTCTTGGATCAGTCTGGGCTTCAGTCTTCGAGATGAGGTTGGGTTTCCTAAGTTGTAGGCCACTGCACCTTTAACTGCTGGTAGCTGCGTATGGAATTTTTTAAATCTTTTTTTGATGAATTCATCTATTGTTTCCACTTTTAGTTCTCGATGTAGTTAAGCGTTTCTTATGAACCAGGGGGCATCTACTGCAATTCTTAATACCTTGTTTTGAAAGGATTGTAGTTTTTTTCTTTTCGTAGCTGAAGCTGCTCCCCAGACTTCACATCCGTACATTAGCAAGGGTCTTAGTATGGTTTTATGAATAAGAACAGTTGTCTCTGGTTTTAAACTAGATTTTCTATTTACTATGGGATATAACATTGCTAACCTTGCGTATGTTTGGGTCAGTTTATTATTTATATGGTAATTCCACGTAAGGCGGCGGTCCAGATAAACTCCGAGGTATTTTACTGCTTCACTAGCTGGGTTCCATTTTAGTTCTTTATTTTTGAGAATCAGGTCAGGTGGGTCTGAGGGACGTCTAAGAGTAAAAATTTTTGCTGTACATTTTTCGGTGTTGAGACAAATCATCCATTTTTTTAAATATTGTTCTAGATTTACTAGGTAAGACTGCAGTGTATTTCTGGCTATTAATATATCATTGTGTTGGGAAAAGACAGCTGTATCGTCGGCAAACATAGCTATGGAGGTGTTTGTGGATTGGATAATGTCGTGAACATAAAAGTTAAAAAGTATGGGAGAAAGAACAGAACCTTGTGGGGTGCCGGCATGGATTTGTCTTAAGGTTGAATTTATATTATTTATTCTAACTGTAAATGTTCTGCCGTTGAGGAACACATGAACTAATGGGATGAATATATGATTGACTGCACAGGCAGATCTACGGGGGAGGGGAGGCTTTCGGTTTGAAGCCCCCTCCAATGGTAAAATATAATCAGCTTTTACAGAAAAAAATATTAAAAACTATCTCTTAAAGTATTCTTGTTCGTGTAATTACATTTAATAGGATTTCAAGAACCACTTAAACACAATTTCATATACGTCGTTAATTTCTTTCTTTTTTTTAAAATTAATTATCGTTATATGTATATGAAAAAAAATCTTTCGGCTGAAGCCTTCGACTAAAATTAAATACTGAATCCGCTAGTGATTGACTGATAACATTATGAGGATAATAAATAACTAGCATATGCAGTCTATATATGGTTTACTAGACTTGCCAACGTACATGTGGGTCAGGCCAACGACAAACAATGGGAAATGAATCAACTCATTAAAATTATTATTATCTGCCAAATTATTAACGTAGAACTCGGTTATCATTGTTAGTCTAGCCGGTAACTATTGACTTGACTTGACTTGACCTGATGAATTGTGAGGTCATCTTTTTTGTCCCTAATATGTGATCAGCAGGAGGGTCGAAACGTTTTCAAACCTAATAAACCATATAAATACTCCATATCCTAATTATTTGCCATCCTCATGAACACTTAAATGTAAATTTTTGTTGCTCTATATATATATATATATATATATATATATATATATATATATGAGTGTGTGTTGTGTGAGTATGTATATGTATGTATGTGTGTGTGTAAATATATATATATATATATATATATATATATATAGTTTATTTTTGTAGATAAATTATATTTAGTTTTTTTTGTTCTTTTAATGATGGTAATTTAGTTTTTCATTTATATATTATTTAGGTTTTTTACGAGGTTTATCCTACTGTAAAAAAAATGGATTTCAATTTTCTAAATAGCATTCAAACCACTAGGATGTCATGTGTAAGGTTACTGCAACCACAAAGATGTAATTTATCTTTATGACTCGATGTAACGTATATAAAAAGAAAATAAAAAAAATAAAAAAACAGTACGGAACTCAAAATAAGTATTAGGTGTGCTCGTATGCTAGAGATGTTACACCAAATTTTCACCATAATCTACTAACCGGAAGTCGCGCTTTATAAGAATGGTATATTATTAAATTATGATTATCTTCATTGGAATAGTCTGAAATTTTAATATTTTGTTTTCCTCTAATGTAATTTTAATTTTGTAACTAGTAATAGAAATCATTAAATATAAACTTAAAATAAACTTGACAATTAGAAAAATATGACTCAGTCATGGATAAAAAAAGAAATCAGAAACAACCGAGAGAATCCTTCTTTTTTTTTCTTTCTTCTATCGTTTAATTTTATTTTTTCTTCCCTCAATTCAGTACAAGGCATTCCTACTTTCCACATGTTTCGCCTTAAAATAACATTTTAAAATAGTTGAGTAATATAATATTCTGTCACTTGTACAATAATAATAGGAAGATAAGACCACATTCATACTATACAGAAAAGATAAAATAAACATAAGAAAAGTAACAATATATCTACATTAACTATTTTTTTTTTCAACTTGCTGGCGTTGTAGATATTTTAGATAAAGCTTAGAATTTTACTGAAAGATCTACTTTTAAATATTAATTTAAACATTACTTTAATGTGTTATTTTAATTATAATATTAATCTAATTTAAACAATTTTTTTTTCTGGACAACAAGCAATGTTTTCAAAGATTCGTATTTCCATTATATGACTGGTTATTTTATTTAATATTTTGAATTATTTTAAATGAAAATATAATGCCGTCTGTAATATTTACTTAACTTTATTTCCCTATATATGAAAATATCTAAATTATTAAAAAATTTCTATTAAAAAGTAGGGTGATAAATGAAAGTTGTGTAATGCGTCTACTGCACTAGATTTTTTCACTGACCCATGCACAATACGAATTATTCGCAGGGCTAACTAATAAAAATATGAAAGTGTCATTTTAAAAATAAAATATTAATATTGAATCCTTTCTTTATTTTTTTTTTATCTTGGTAATTAAAAAATATTACAATCTGTCTCAAATGACATTTATAATAGTGTTCACAGATCAGATTCACACTCTATATACAATAAATAAAAATAAATTATACAGAAAAATAATATATATACATTAAATAAGAATAAAATAACCTAAAAATAAATAAATTAAAAAGAACACATACATTACTATATAGACTCTTTACAACCAGGGGAGAGAACTATGTGCCAGGCTTGTCACTCCAACTGTGGAGAGAAAAGCATGAATCCAGGAGATCCTTGCACTTCTCTCTCAACCGCGTCACTGGGGCTAAACCCAGTGGAGATTGAGCGAGAGTGCTTTAGCCACATACATGAGTGGAGAATCTGGCCATTACCAAAATTCTAATATTTACAAACTATAAAAGATCGCGTGGCCACTGCCGTTTTAACCTTCTTGGAGTATTATAGAAATTTAAAGCTTCAGTATGATCAGTGTGTCATTTTAAAATGGAGTTTCATAATATTTGCTATTAATCAAACAAAATAAAAATAGTTAAATTGAATTGCAACATAAAATGAAAGAAAAATAATAATTGTGACAAAAACTGCTTGAATGATATTAAGGTGGAACAGTCAAAGAATAGATAATTTTTTTAAAATCATATTTCTAATTATTTTTAAAATTACAATAAGCAATTTTGCAATTTATAAAGCAGTTAAATAAATATTTAGAATTGACAGAAAATTAAATTTCATATGAACACTTTGTAATGTATATTTTTTAAATATATCCTTCAAGATGTCCTTGGATTCCCCTTCAATGAATTATCACTAATTTTTTCTCTAGATATTGTTACATCTCCGACGTTGATAATAAATCAGATATTCATATCTAACAGGAAAAGTTAATACCACAATCTACTAAAAAAAAAAAAAAAAATGGAGTGAAATGTGAAGCACAGAAACGATATGTAGCGATAAAGGAAAACATTTATTCAAATAATCTTAATGATGTGAATTAATTTTAATAAATTAATTACACCATTTCCCTTTCCCTCGACATCTCAAAGCAGCACGATTTCAGATAATTTGATGACTAGTATAATCACCATTTTCCAAGGTTATCATACCATCGTCTCTCCTTATACCTATATACTAAGAACAACACTAGTTAGTTAGATAGAATTTTTGCACTGCTTGCTGTTGATTAGGGATGGGATATAGAGGGCCCAATATCGATATATTAATCGATATAAAATATCGGCCTATGACTATCAATACCATCAAAATATCGAACTTGAAATATCGATAGTCGGTCTTTTCATCGATATTATAAATATTTTTGAAATATGAAAACTAATATACGAAAAATTCGCACCGTACATTGTTAAGTGATCAAATGGCAAATTAATAGAAAAATAAAATAATGCAACGTACCATAACATAAAGAAATCAATTGTTATCGATAAATATAATCAACAAAGAAAATAAAAATTAATTTAAAACTTCATGAATGTATGAAACCAACAATTTTTACAAATTTTAATAAGCTGTATCTTCGCTAAGAATTGTTTGATTTCGATGATTTTTTTTTCCTTTTGTAGGGAATTTAGTAATCTTTTATATAATCATGGGTATAACAAAGGGAAAAGTTTGTAATTTTTTAGTTATCCGCAAATAAAGTTTCTTTTCTTTCATAACTTGTTTGCCTGAATTTTCGGGGTAATTAGAATATTTTGCTCGCCTGAAGAAGAACGAAACCTTCGAAATTGGTGGCTCACTCTTTCGGATTTGATGAAAAATTAACGATGATATGGCTTACCGACATGAAAACACCTTTCATAAACAATACAAACTCCTCCTCTCTCGATCATAGGGACCTCAAGTCGACGAAATGAGACATATATTCAATGACAGTACTACAATTAACATAAGGTTGTGTGGATGCGAACCCTATGCCTTGCGTTATCTCGAAAATAGTACGTTTTTGGGCTTAAAAACGCAGGATCCGAGAATTCCGAAGGAACTATTCGGGTCTTGCTGTACACATCAAAATCTTCAAAGCCCAATGTGTCCCATATCGATCTACAGGCTTGCCACCTTTCCAGCATTGAAGCCAAAAAAATGTTTGTATCGACTTTATTTACTTTATAAAGAAAAACAAAAGTGGAGAACACGATTCGCTAACCCCTCGTGAAATGTAGAATCCAACGGTACCCCATTCATGGTATTTGAGCATGACAAGCGCTTACATTTGGTACAAAACAGATTTCGAGCTTAACTCAAAACAGATTCATCTTCTTATAAGTAGCTTATTATTACTAGAATGTACACAAACGACTATTATTATTGCTATGTACTACTATTGATATTGCTATTGCTATGTACAGCTATTAATTAATAGTAATTCAGAAACGAATAATGCTTCAAGTAGCAAAAATGTGCCACTAATCCTCAGTGATAATACAGCGGCGCTTCAAGCGACCTTAACCGATGAAGCATTAAGCCATAGGTAAAACATGTTGAATATTTTTATTGCTACAACAAGCGACAATAGGCTACAAACGCATTAACTAGTAACCGCGCTAAATCACAGCTAGATTGTAGTAGTATGAAAAAAAAGAATTTAAGAATATAGCACGAAGCTCGTATTTCGTTTTAGATTAATATAATTCAATAGCAAGGTGTAATGATATAATTCAAGATGTAAAAATACAATAATAGACACATGAAAAAATAGATATATCCTATTTCATCTCATGTTAGGAAATACATCATTAAGTTATCTGGCGATCGAAGAAAAATATTTTGATTTCCAGTTTTGATCGTCATGGGAACTCCGCAGCACAGTGTTGTTCGGCTCACGTAATACCACGTTCGTACATAATTAATTTCCAATTCAAATGATAGCTAACAATGTTGTTTGTTTCATATTTCCATCTGATATCGGGATCAAATGGCGACGAATAATCTTGGTAGACACTGATTTCGATTTCCGATGAAACACACATGAGAGATAGTTCGAGATTATACTATGGACTGCTTTGAAGAAAAAATTCTGAGCAAGAAAATGAACACATTAAGTTGCGACAACAAATCATGAAACTAAAAGAACCTCAGGAAAAGTCCTTTTTCATTATTTGTGAAGTTATAATTGAGTTATTTATATAAGAGTGACTTTCTGTTTACAATAAAATAACTTAGTTTTTAATAAAAAGTTGTTGATGAATTATTTCATTAAGAATACTTAACAAATTCAAGCCGAGTTTGACGTTACTTAAAGAAAGGGGGGGAGGTTTGTTTCGAAAACATACTAATTTCCACTGCATTTGTTTGAATATTTAGGATCGTATTTAAAAATAAAAAATTGCACCATCGGGTTCATTCGGCCTTTTTACATGGGAATCGATACTTTTCCAAATAAAAAAAAATGTTTATAATCACTTCGGTTATAAACTACTTAATTGGAAAAAAAACCAACCATATACTTTTTTTTCTCTAAAATAAAGGTTAAGAAGAAAACAAACCACCAAAGTTCCGCCAAATCAGATATCATAAAGTCAGAATAAAAAATATCCAATTGAGCTTTAATATTTCAATAAGTTTATATTTATGGTTCCGATGTATGAAGATTAGAGAATTTCTTAATAAACAATCTTTCAAATTAAAAAATACTTTTTTGGATGTTTCCATGGGTGTTCTTCCCCTCCCCCAGATCGATGGCGCTTGCTCCTCTCCCACGAAATTTTATTAATCTCTGCTACTTAAAAAAACAATTAGCGTCAGAAGATTTATAAAAATTGTAGATCATACACTTCCTGTGTATCTTTTCCCTATATTGTATCGTGACTTTAAAGTTCCTTTAAATTTATTAAAATTATGGTTACCAACGAAAATTCATGACTACATGAAAATGTGTACCTCTTAAAACTTCGAAACCTTGTAAAAATAAACCCTTCTAGATACTCTTAGATGTTCCTATATTTAGTGTGTTCAGATGATTTTAGCTTTCACAATAGTAGCATAGGCGCAAAAGCACAAGTTATAAAACAAAATTAAAATGGGAACAGACCATTCTCTAAAAGAGGAATTTAGAAGTTTCAGCCAACATTGACTTCAGATTTAATGTTTTTCTTCCATTGCCTCTTTTATCTAAGAAATACCGGCTTAGCATGCATAGCACTGTAGTGAATCCCTAGTCCTCTAACCTACCGTTTTTGCATGCCAATGACAATTGCATTGACTTTACAAGATCTGTTATTCTAACAGGATGTAAGCCTCTCAGTGTCAATTCCGCATTCTCTTCTTAACATTCTGTTTATTTTGTAAGTCTCTGTTTAAGAGAACGCTTATTATAATTGCTTTTTCAGAAGCTATTATTTTCGTAAAATATGTGGTAGTTTATGTTAATACTGCTGAATTGTAGATTGGTTAAGTTTCGGAGAGTGCTAGACAGTTTTATAAAACATGAATAGTTTTTAATAACCTTCATACAATTATTTTTTGCTTCCTCACAATCCAAGATAGGGAAGCTTTGTATTCGTACGACAGGTTAAAAAAAATGATGTGCTCAGAATCGAAAATTTCCACTCGCATTTCACGTTTCAGACATCAAGGATCAAATTTGGTTTGGTCTGTCAGTCGGTCTGTCTGTAGTCAAATCGATGTGACGGACATATTACCTAGTACCCATCATCTCATTTTCATGAAATTTTCAGGGATTGTACGGATTAGTGCTTAGATGGTCGCAAATCAATTTTATCAAACTCCATCTGGCACTTCCGCTTACGCACATGCAAACGTATTTGTTTAGATATGCCAACATTTCAGAAACAGCTCGTTTGATTTGGCTCAAAGTTGGATAAAAGATAGATATTGGTGAAAAATTAATGTAGTGTCAATTTTATTGAATTCTTTCCATTGCTTTCTCTTATATATCCGCAAACGTGTTTTCCTTGATACGTCTATTAAAACCACCCGTTTGATTTTGCTCAAATTTGGAGAGAAGTTAGGGATTGGTAAACAGATAATCAAGTATGTATGAATTTGATCAAATTTCGCCCACTACTCCAAAATATAACAATTCCGCTTTCAGATTAGGAAATGTATTATTTGGCACGCATATAGTTTGAACACTGCGTGTACGATTTGACCCAAACTTGGAGGAAATTTGGAAAGTAATATAGAAATTAAATGGTATCAATTTCATTGAATTCCATTTAATAATTAAAATTAATATAAATAATTCTTATCAATATAATGGCTGTGAAATGTGGAAGCCATTGATCATCTGGAGTGGGAGTTAGGCTAACACTCTATTTTTATGGGTTTATAAAATTTTAGGTTTCATTCAAAAAGTTAATTTATAATGTATTGTTTGGTAGATTCCAAACGTTACAGTAATGCCTGTAACGTTTGGAATCGACTTACTGCCGTTACTTATATTTGTAGAACAAAACTCGTGAATATCAAACCTGTATATATTGATGGATTACTGAATTTCCGAAAACGGCTTCTCCCAGAGATTTTATTCTCATACAAAAAATGATAGATCTTGTAATATAGATATTTTTTAGCCAATAAAAACTGTGAGAAAGCTATGCTGATCTTACTTGGCAGACGTTTTTTTAAAATTTTACCAACCAAAAATCACACTCTGAAATAAAATACAATTTTCGATCTTTAATCACAGGATGCTATCGCAGGATATAAATTATCTCAGCAAATCTCTTGGCCACCGTCTATGTAATCGTCATGGTGGGATTTAGGGGTTCCTTATTTATTCAATAGGAAACAAGGAAGGTAACTTAATTCACTTTTTTAAAAATAAATAAAAGGCTTCGCGAATCCGAAGGTTCGATGCCGATACCGTTAATCGCTTATTACACACCTCCCTATACCGATCACCGTCCAAACGCAATCCTCCCATCTTCACCTCGGTCTATCCCTCGAACGTTTACCAGTCGGAACAGCTTAATCTTTTAGGAATTTTTTTCGTTACTAAGTACAAAGATTAATTTAATTTGCCACGATTAATCACTTCAATTATAATAACCGGATACAGTTCACGCAATTCGGAGATGTGTAACTCCGCGGTCAACTCATCCTTCTTAAGACGTTGCTCACCCCTCAATGTAGGCGGCTATGTTTCGCATCCATAAAGAACCATAGGAAATTCTGTTTATTACAATACACCCCATAACACGAAAAAACAATAAATAAAAGCAAAAAACAATAAATTGTATTAATTTTTGTTGAAAACTAGGGGTACTTTTACTTGAGCTGAATCTCAAGTTTTTCCCAAATAAACCTTGATACAGACTTAAAGCTTATTAAACAAAAAAGTTTTTACTAAAATTGGGGTACAAAAATTTGGCTGATTATAAAAATAAATCGCGAATACAAATAAACAGATTTTAGCTTAGTTTAGCAGCTCAAAAGTCCTCTTTAATTAGGTTTAACAATGATAAACTCTACTTCCTTTTTAATTAAATTTTATCTACTTTACAATGAACAATGTTCAATTACTTTAACCAAGGGTTTATAGATTCTAGTTTTTAAGTTTCGGGACAGGAGGCGCGAGGTAAGTAGTTTTGTCACAGAAAAATAACAGACATTTTCCTTCTGGTTAATCTTAATTTCTTTGAAATTCTTCAATTTCATTTTTTTCTAGTTACCATAGATGCTCGAAACCTAAACTTCTTTAAGTGTTCAAACATATCCCCTTCTATACCAATATCACCGACATTGTCGCCATTTTTGGAGCTAAGCATATAGTTTGTCTTATCTATACCTAAGGAACTATAGTCCAGAAGAAGGCTAAAAATAATAAAATCAAATATTCAAAATGTGAACATTCACAACTACATTTTTCACATTAAACCGGTACTTAAGGACCTTAATCTCCTTTAATATTGTTAATATTAATAAATAATAACTTAGCAAAGTATAAAGCCGGACTCGAACCGCCCGGGAGAAGATTAACATGGCGGGGTGACCTTGAAGAGGAGAGGTTCGGGCCCTTGACCTTGCGGGCCCACCTGTGGAGCCAGCCACCTCCCCCCTCTCGGCTGTCACTATGTCAAATTAAGACAATATATCGAGTCCTGTTTACACGTTTCCCAAACCCCATAAAACCCAAACACATACAAACCCTGGGTAAATAATGAATGAAAAATTGGCACCCGAACACAAGAGGTCCGTCACTGAGATCATGAAACAAACAAAAACATCTGGTGTGTCCACTCACACGAATTTCCTATCTATTTCAGAATAGTTTTTATATCTTTGCATATGTCCAAGAAGAAATAAAAAAAAATTGAACTACATTTATTTTCCTGAAAATTGACCAAAGAAAAGATTTGAGTACGATTTATTTGATAAACCAATGTAAACCGGCTTGAGGTAGATCAGTGTAAACATTTCAGTACTCTCTAATATTGCTGATCAAAAACTTTTTGCAATAGATTCGTATTGCAAAGTAGAGGAAATAGTGAAGCTTGTGTGATCAGGAAGACAGATTTTCTTACTTTCACTTAGTCATATTTTTCTCTCATTCACCCCTTTCTGAACCCGTAATCCTACATAGGAAATTGAATAATTGTAACTTCGTTAATAGTCGTCCAAAATGAACGATTTTTATATAGGTTTGTAGGTAATTTCATTATCTTTCAAAAATTTTATTTTAAATTTTACCGTATAATATATACTTAGGGAGTTAGGTTCCAAAACATTTTCTTTTCTTTATAACTTTTTTCCCTGTATTTTCTCGGGAATTAAATCCGTATACAAAAATTGAAAGAATAATTATTAGAACATTATAGGAAAGTTTCATCAAAATCGTTCGCGCTGCAGTTCATAGAAAAATATGTTTTTCATTTATTGCGCAGCAGATATTGAGCATGGAGTATCCAATTTGTGTCACAGGCATCAGTAGTCAAAACCCTACAAAATAAAAAAAGAAGCAACAAAATCGGTTCAGTAGTTCTCCAGAAAAT
Source organism: Nezara viridula (assembly GCA_928085145.1). Classification (NCBI taxonomy): domain Eukaryota; kingdom Metazoa; phylum Arthropoda; class Insecta; order Hemiptera; family Pentatomidae; genus Nezara; species Nezara viridula. The sequence continues at coordinate 17,571,121 of OV725081.1, forward strand.
CTTGGCACAGACAGATCAATGGCTAAAATTGTGTTTTCGGACTCAGTGGGTTCTGAAACGTATAAATCCACCAAAAACCGCATATCGGAAATTTTACCCGATTGCAATACTTTCCTTACCTGGTATAGGTAGGGAAGTAATAATTTAAAATAGAAAATAGAATATGCTGTATCATCGCAAATACTGGTTCGATTCCGCTGATTTTTTGTTTGTTTTGTTGGTAATTTAATTACCTTTCAAAAGTTTTATTATAAATTTTATCATAGAATATATACTTAGAGAGTTGGACCCTAAAACATTTTCTTGTCTTCATAACTTTTTTCTCTGAATTTTCTCGGGAATTTAGTCCATATATAAAAATTGAAAGGAAAATATTTAAAACATTATAGGAAAGTTTCATCAAAATCGTTAGAGCCGTTTTACCGCTGCGCTGCAGTCTATAGAAAAACATGTTATTCATTTATTGCGCATGGAGCATCCAATTTGTGTCACAGGCATCAGTAGTCAAAAATCTACAAAATAAAAAAAGAAACAACAAAATCGTGAAGTAGTTCCCGAGAAAATCTTGACACAGACAGACAGACAGACCAATGGCTAAAATTGTGTTTTATCGGACTCAGAGGGCTCTGAAACGTATAGATCCGTCAAAAACCGCATATCGAAAATTTGACCCGGTTGCAATACTTTCCTTACCTAGTATATGTAGGAAAGTAAAAATGAGATTCATTTAAAGCATCTTAAACTTATTGGACATGCCGACATTTTGGTATTATTCATCCTAAAATTATTGGTTTAGTTCTACCAAGAAGACACATACTGATTTCAGTTCATTTGATCCAAAAGATGCAGAAAATGATGAAGCGTCCATATAAAAATTTGCACAAGCAAACGGGACATATTTTACGCCACGATGCTCTAGAGACCTTCCACTCAGCAGATTTAATTTTTTTTTTTCTAGAAATGTTTCTAAGGATTTAAAAAGCGAGATTATATCCCGACTTTTTTACTATAAATAACGCTGCAAATTATTTCACAAGGGTTTATTATTTCCAAACAATTAGAAATCTAAAGTAACATTATCTTCCTAGTTACAAAGAAAAATAAATAAAAGGTGATTTCAATTATTGGACTAAACTTTTTTTTAATCATTAGTAATATGCTAAAAAAACTAGCATTACTTCAGTAACACATTCAAAAACCAAAACAAAGGATATAAGATTTGCAGCAGAATATACAAAAAAAAAAAAAACTAGAGACCATATCTTTGCTCCTAATTGTCCGATTTTAACGAATGTTTGTTTTTTTTTTTTAGGAAATTCCGTAAACCTTTAAAAAACTACATACAATATCGACAAAAAAGTGTATACTTTTTGATTTATTCGGAATTTAATTTTACCATCCCTCGTAACTTTTTTTCCAGGTTCTTTTCGTTAAGTATGTTATATAGATAAATTTAAAGGGCGTCGAGAAAATGACGCGATGATGCGAAGTTTCATTGAAATCGGTACATTCGTTCAGGCACTACAGTCTTATAGCAACGCAGCCATTTTGAAAGTAAAAGGCGGATAGTAATGTCGATGAAGGAGGATCATCCTCGGGTGACCTCTGATTTCATATCCAAATTTGAAAAAAACAACTGTCCAGTAGTTTCGGAGAAAATACGCGGACGGCGGACGGACAAAAATTGTTTTATTCTTTTTTCGAATTCTACTTATCCTGAAACATAAAACTTCAAATTTTGAAAGGGGGTTAAATTTTTTAATTTTTTGGTCAATCACAATGGTTCATTATTGAAAATACAAAATTACAAACCAAAAATACAAATAAATGACACTGACAATAACACAATAGAAAAATGGCGGAAGGCCTAGCATGTGGCCTGAAAGCAAGGAGCGCTGCCAAAATTCGGTAAAAAATGTCCGGCATTACGTCATTTTGGTCCAGCGACCTAACGAAATTTTATTACAGGTTTAAGTTTCTACAAAAAACTGATTTCATACAAGTAACTGATCGAAAAACTTTGGAAAGGTTTGGCAAGAATATTTTCTTGACTAGACTATACTTAAAAATCGACTTCTTCAATATATTTTATTTTTCAAGAACAAATCATAGACCTTTAAATATAAATAATAATATGAGGAAGTTATACTGACTGTTTGTCATCATGTCTTGTTCAGCGACTGCTGTGTAGTTTATCAAAACAATTTAATTTTTCGTTGATAGTTAAGTTATAAGATATATGTTGATATTCGACCACTACCTCAATTTACAGCATAAAAACTTCAACCAGAAGAACGGAGAAGGTTTGAAAATGGTGTGGTAGATTTATTTATGATAATTTGAAACACTTACTGCTGGAATGTTTTTATCTGGAAACTTAAGAAAAATATCTCCAAGTCTATGTCATAATAAGGAAGAAGATTTTCCAGTGGAAACTATCTTGAATATTAAGGGCCTTGAACAGTTGAATAATATAATTTACTTTCTCGTGTGTATTTTTGACTATATTAATGATACCAACCCTTAGCATAATTTAAATAGTTAGATTAATTTTGTGAATTTCATTTATTTATCAATATATTTATTTAAGCTATTATATAATATTAAAAAATATTTAAATATTAATAATAAATATTCGCCTATCGTTAGAAAATTATAGAATTATTATTACTTGTGCGTTTTTATGATTTTTAATTGTGTCTTCTGTTGAACATACGTATGGTCTGTAACATCGATAAATTAAACTAACAACAATTGGGCCGGACTCCCATGAATAAGTAGTATTTAAGGCAATAAACATATATTCTATTTATGTTGATGTTCATGATGTCTGAATGTGATTTGGACAGAAATTTCGATTTATTTGCACATCAATATACAGGCTTTCTATTTTTATCAGTGACAAATTTAACGTTTCTAACCCTTTTATTTACGTTTTATAAAAATAATTAAAGCAATCAGTATATTCTTGATTTTAAACGTAAATTTTAGTAAGAAACATTAAGTTTGTCACTGATAAATACTTATCAACTCTAATGCCGAAGATCAAGGAGAAAAATACAATTTCATTACCTCTTTTAAGTGAAAAATATTTGAAAAATCGTCAATTTTAAATTTTTTATTTTTATAAATAAGATGTGTTTTTAGGCAATTATGCTTATTAGAATACACACCATAAATCGGGAAAACAATAAATAAAAGCTTTGCAACAGTTAATTGTAGTCACTTTTGCTGAAAACTGGGGTACTTTTACTTGAGCTGAATCTCAAGTTTTTCCCAAATAGTCCTCAATTTAATTAATACGGGCTTAAAGCTTATTAAACAAAAAAAGTTTTTACTAAAAGTGGGGTATCTGTAATATAGTTGGCTGATGATAAAAATAAACAGATTTTAGCTTAGTTTAGCAGATCAAAAGTCCTCTTTAATTATTTTTAACAATGATAAAATCTACTTTCTTTTTAATTAAATTTTATCGAGTTTACAATGAACAATGTTTAATTACTTTAACCAAATGTTTTTTATGTCATCGCTTCCTATTCAACAAAAAACGTGACTCGTTTAAACGTAACTTTTCTGCTGAAAATCGAGCTATTATTTAAATAAAATTTTTTGTTGATCTTGATGTCAACTATCAACCTTATATATATATATCCTTCTACTTACGGAACACTGTCTACTAAAGAGACATAGCACTAGGAAAAATTCTTCAGTTATTACATTCTATTAATAAATGCATATTAAAATATAGTGGATATACAATAAATATAGTAGCTTATCTAAATAATAATATACTATTTAGCTATTTATATAAATGTGCTACTGTTCCGGGACTTGAACCACGAGAAAATTCTAGATATTTATAGCCCGTGATGCCAGGGGATAGGATAGCAGAGTTTCCCACAGTGGATTTCCGCATATTTACCGCTTAATGAATTTAATTTGCATATCTTATTCGAAAACCAGAGAATAAACAGCCATCGCCTCGCCGAGGACAAAAAAGGCAAGGCCTGAGCTAAGAACTTCCTACTCGCTATGAGAACCAGACGCTTAGCTCGACTTTCAACAAACGATCTTCACTCCCTCGAGGGAGAGCAATAAATATATCTGAGTGAGCGGAAAATTAAATTCAATGGCGGTATACAATTAACAGATGTGAAGGACATCGCTACTCCCTCGATATCCTGTTATGAATCCTTGTCTGGAGAAACGTGACCGTTCTTTATGGAATCTTAAGGCTAATAATTAGTTACATAGGTTGAATTAATTAATATTATGTTATTTATTGAAATTTAAACCTGTATTAAATAAATATGAACAAATCAGGAATAATGACATGAACAAACTTGTTGATATACTACCAACTTCACTGCCTAAATAGTTCTAAGTAAGATCATGAGGTCATCTTCTTTTCAGACCCTTATGAGGAGGATTATCAGGAATCGAAGAAGAAGCAAGGGAGGAAAAAAGTGGATTTATATGGGGCTGAGGTTTAACATGAATGGATATATATCTGTCTCGTGCCAAATTAGCTACATATGGAATATTAATATCTTAGTTATTTAATTGTAACAAAATATAGACTATTAAGGATTTTGGTTTGTAAAGATTGGATTCAATATGAATGCGATGGTTTGGTGAAGCCCCATATAGTTCTTATTACAGTCATGTAAATGAGCATTTTGTAATTAATTGAAAGTTCAGAGCGTCTGTCTAGTAAGTAGCCGGAAACGTCGATCAGCTTCTTGTCGTTTTAGTCCGTGGTACAGACCTCTTTTTATGAAATTATTAACATCCGCCTTAAACTTCGCAAATAGTTTCATCTCATCGTAACCTACAAATGTTTGATTTACTGTTGATTAAAACTCTTGGAATTGGGGCATTTTCAATCTGGAGATCAGCAAACTTTTTCTATTTAGTTATGTACTAAAAATTAGTAAATTTTTTGTTGATTTGTTTGAAATGATTTGTTTTCCATTTGGATCGCAAAATAATTTGATCACTTAATCGATAAAAAATGTGGCCCTCAAAAATCTTGGACCGTTTGGCCTATATAACCAGGTTATTTTGACCATTTTGGAGGTATAAGTCACGACAAACGGCTCAATGTTTTTGAAATCCACTTTTTTTTTTTACTGACCTCATCAGTACTTGAAAAGTTCAGTGCTCAAACCACACCCTGATAATGACAAAATATTTGGGTTGAAACGTCGGCACAAATAAAAACGTTTTATAATGACTGCGTCCTGAATATTTATCACCCATTAATTATATCTTGTAATTTTACACCAGACAAATTACGATTGTTCAAATTGATTATTCTTAGGGAACTAAATGTCCCAGAATATGTATTGTAGATCTTTTGCCGCCTTAAGAAGTATGATTCATCTCTACCAATTTTGGGCAATTTCTTTCCAGTTATCAGCATGCATCTTTGTTGATTCGATTTATCCATTTGCTTAATGTCTTTCCATGTGGTCTTATGTCTACTACTTATCCATTTATTGTCGTGTAAAAGCTTCCAGATAGAATGCTCTGAGCTATGTCCCACCCATCTTAATCTCCGCCCCTTCATGTCATGAGACATTGATTGGCAAGTTTCTGTAAGCAGCTCTTTATTGGTCTTTCTCCTCTTGAAAGTCTGTCAGAGTATGTCAGTACTCTGATCTCAGATCGCTCCAGTTAAGCAGAGAATTTCTATTTCAAATCTGTCAATACTTTTTTCTAGGGCACTGGTTAGTGTCGAGGTCTTAGATTAGCCATATATTAGAACTGACTTTATCATAGCATTGTACACCCTTCATTTGAGATTTCTTAAACATTTTCAGGATTTCATAACCATTGAAAGGGAGAAGAAAGCTCTGTTTGCGCTTGTTATACGCATTTGTTGAAGTTATTGTAGAGCCGAGGTATCTGAATTTATTTAAAACAATCAGCAAAATATTCTTTGCCGAGGTCTGAGAGGTAGTTTACCGTAGACTGAAGCACTCTAACTAGGAAATACAGGGAATATGACCCTTTCCTGTTTTTCCCGCCTTCACTTATATATACCTCTCAGTTAAGGATATTTTTTTTATACAATTAGAGTATTATTAGTGAGTATGAGTAATTTCTTTCTAAAAGTTACGATGAATAGTTGCCTTAGAATTTCTACTAAGCTGGCAAGGTGTCCGAGCACGGGGCCAGAAGATAAAATTAGAACACCTTCCACCGTTTGAATAAAATACTAGCGGTTAATTGACTAACAGCTCTTCAAATAGACTGCAACTGGCACCTCTTCAACATTATTTCTGCTAAACGTTTATAGTTTTTTAATATTTAATTGGAGTAGTGTTCACAGAGTGGTCAAAATTCGACAATAATCATTAATGAACATTTAAGGAAAACATACCTGTACCTCGGAGGTAAAGAAAATCATGTCACATTTTGCTTCCTCACTACCGAAGGTAGAAGAAGCATTGTATTCGTACGAGAGGTTAAAAAAAAATTGTGCTCAGAACCGAAAATTTCAGACAGCAAGGATCAAATTTGGTTCGGTGTTTTTCTGTCTGTCTGTAGTTAAATCGATGTAACGGGCATATCACCCACTACGGTTTATCTGATTTTCGTGACATTTTCAGAGATTGTGCGAATTGGTGCCAGATGGTCCCATATCAATTTTATTAAATTCTAACCAGCACTTTGTAGGTATGCCAATATTTCAGAAATGGATCGTTCGATTCGGCTCAAAGTGGATAAAAGGTAGGTATTTGTGAAAAAATAATCTATTGTCAATTTGATTGAATTCTGTCTCCAACTTTGTCTTATATATGCGCAAACGTGTTTTCCTTGATACGTCTATATCTCTAAAACAGCAAATTCGATATGGCTCAAATTTCGAGTGAATTTAGGGATTAGAAAAATGTTATTAAATTTTATTAAAATTATTAAAGAAATTAATTCATACTGCATTGTTTGGTCGATTCCAAACGTAACTGGCATGATAATTACTGCCTTACTTAGATTTTGTGTAATTTTCCGTATATTTAAAGTAATTTTTACTCTGAATTTGTAATAAAAAAAAAAAAAGTCTTATTTGTGATGGTGTTTTATTCTATTGAAGTTCAACCAGTTCGTCGTGGTCTCGATTTTCTCCTTAAATATTAAAAATATGTCAACTTCACTCATATTCTTATACCCCAGCTTAATTAGTTTTGTTCAGACTGAAAAAAAGTATTGGTCTCGTTGACTCCGAACAAACAAAAAGTTGAATTTTCCCTATGGATCTTTTGTTCCATCCATTTTACGAGTGAAAACATACCTAAGTATATGTCACTACTGTTAGCACAGAGGTAACATTTATTATTTGTTGATAAACAAAATTAGTGAATATCAAGCCCGTATATGTTGAGGGATTACTAAATTTCCGAATCGGCTTCTTCCAGAGATTTTATTCTGATGAGAAAATGTTTAGACCTTTTAATACAGATATTTTTTTAGCAAATGAAAACGGTGAGGAAGCTATACTGATCTTACTTGGCAGAAGTTCTTGTATTTGTAATAGGGAGCCAATTTCCCATAACTTTGAGCTATTAAAATTTGTTTCTTAGTTACTTAATTTGTACCCTAGACCTAAATTAATAAATTATTCAATAAAAAACACTGACATGGTGTTCTTTACCTCCGGGGCACAGATATATGAATTCGCATATTTCCAAAACAATGTTTACTGTTATATATTTGTTCATTGTATAACTGAGAATATACACCTTTATATGTACTTAAATATAAAACAGTTATGTACTTTTTCAGTTATCCACAAATACAATTTTGAATCCAACTCCATTTTTTATTTTTAAGCCTCTTTTCGGAAAGTATAATATATTCATAAATTAAAAAGGCTTTAAGTAGAAAACTTTACCTTAATTTCATTAAATCGTTACGTTTTGGCACTGCAGTCAATAAACACACTTTTTGGCTTAATGGTAATAAAATGTATATAAAAACGCTCTTGAATCCGTTGTAAACGTTGTATAAAAATTTCAAAGCAATCTGTGAAGAACTTTCGGAGATTATGAACGAACGAACGTTTACATTTTTATTTATAAGCACTTGGCTTTCAATGCCAGTGAAATGGTTGAGGAAGAAGCGCAGGGATCTCCTAAAGCCTTGCTTTCCCTCCACATGTGGGGGGATAAGTATGGTTCGGAGTTGCTATGGCCGACTGTAAATAGTGTAATAGGTATGCCTGCGTCTAAGATGTTTATTTTCATTTTTTTAATTTTTTTTCTATCTATGATTTTATTTTGTTCTTTTGTAGCTTTATATTATTTGAAATTAGCTTATTTTTTTTATTTATTTATATTTTTTAATTTGTAAATATGGTGTGAATGTGCTCTCAGAACTCTATTGTAATTGTAATATTGTAAATGTCCTTTATTAAGACAGATTGTAATATTTATCAATAAACCATTATAAATACAAATATAAGCACTATTTAAATTTTTGTTTAATGATTATTATATTTTTCTAAATTATATTGATATTATATAGACAGGAAAAATAAATAAGAACCAATAATAATTAAAAAATAATTTTAATGTGAAAAGTAGAATTTAATTGTTAAATAAAGTATGATATATCATATATATATATATATATATATATATATATATATATATATATATATATATATATATATATATATTCCGACAAAATCATTTACGAGCATTTTAATCTATCTATAGAATAAGTTCATCCAAACTATATAACATGTTTTATTGTCTAGTATTTCACGACCTCTTCGTAAATATAGAATAGTATAGCTAAAACCATAAAATAATAATAAAAAGCATTCGATAAAATATATCGAATCGGTTGTCGCAATTTTAGTAGCTGCCGTTTATAACGTCAGAGGCCATAAAATATTTCGCGAGTTGTCAATAAATAGCAGGAAATATAATAACAATTTAACATATATTATTATAAAAATCTGCTGCGGTGCGCGTATCATACAACTTTTACTTATCATCCTTTTCATAGCATAATTGATATTTTCTAAGAAAAAGAAGCAAAAGTAAAGAATAAAGTCGTTACAACATACTTAAACAATTAATTGCCTTAAATTTTTCCTACTCATCAATTAAATATATGTTTTTTTCGTCATTAACCATTTTATTTTGGGATTGTATATTTTAATTGTTTTTTTGACTATAATAAATAATTAAGAAATATTTTTAGTTTAACAAGAGTTCCACTGATAAAGAAGCCGCTATAATTATTTATATTTCATTGTAGGTATTTTTATTTGTTTAAGCATTGGTTTATAAAAACATTTTAAATTTTCCTGTCATGTATAAAATTAAATATTAAAGAATATCAATGCTAGTATTTATGAAAACCGCACATTTATATGATATGTATATAATAATATTTTATTAAAATAATAATTTATTAAGCACTTGTCACGTATTGAATATTATTCAGACCTTTCGGGAAAGCTCGTGTGCGCACTCTGTTTTCTTCAGATCTCAATTCAGGTCCCTAATTTCTCCTTTATCCCTTAGTAAAATTCTTTCATATTTTATATTTAACCATTTTTTATATCAGATTCAAATTATTTTTTTAAATTATTTCAAGTAAAAAAAGAAATTAAAGATCCTTTAGAAAAACAAATTTTGAAAATTGAGGCATTTAATCCCTGTTAGAGAACACCAATAAAAATAAGATCTACATTATATTAAAAACCGCTTAATTTTACACTAATATAATGAATTTAATCAAAATAGAGCTGAATTCGAGAAAATTGTAACTACGTTAAATCGGTGATATAAAGTGTGACTTCCGATTAGCCGAATTTGAAGAAAAAGTTGCTATAACATTTCAGCCATTTACAAACCTTAAATAGGTAATATCAGTATGACTTTTTGTTTTTGAGCTCCGTTCATCTGTTCACATACATAAACACGCACAGAGACCATTTTGTGGGACTTTCTTGGTTATTTGGACTCAGGGTGTGTATCTTCGTTGAGTTCACGATCGCAATACTTCTCCATACTATATAATACAAGTACGAAAGTAAAAATATAATACAAAGCATAAATTATTTCAACATTTTTTTTTTTATATCTAATTTAACAGGCTGTGAAATCGTTAAAACAAATGTTAAAAAACAAAAATTATCTAAGGAAGGCAACCAATAGATATTTTTTATGTGAAGAATAATTAAATTAAATTAAGAATAAAAAATAAAAGTTTATATATATACCCAGGATTTTAAGGTTCAGCCTTAATATAAAACTATATATTGCAGTAGAAATAAACAAAGGTGCATTATCAATTTTTCGAAGAATTTTGATTTGTACGGTTTATATTATTTTAAGACCATTTTAAACGGTTAAGTTTCTTAAACAGGAAATTTTAGTAAATATACCTTCGACCTGAGTAACTTTTAACCACCAGAGGAGATCATCACAAACTTTGTAGATATTTTTACATGGTTAAGTTTCACGATCAGAGTCGGAATTGTAGTTGACGTAATTCCCTTCTAGATTATTTGTTATTCGTGTTAAAAATTTAAGAATGGATAATCATTTCCATTCAACCATTCATTACCGATTCAATTCCATAAATGGGCTGACCCCTAAATAATAGGAAATATTTAAAGACAAAAACCAGACTTGGGCAATTTTCAAATAAAGTATTTTAACCGTTTAAGGCCTTCAGTATAGATGTGTAGATAAATCGCTTATTTAGTAATTTGGGTGGAGAGCTGTAGTCCAGGAGGTGTGATAATTAATAATATAATCATTAAAAATGTATATATCTAATTTATATTAGTACATAAATTGTATGTAAATAATTCTTAATAAAAAATTAGACATCTCCCAAGCTCTGATAACAGCCACAGATAAAATAAAGAAAAAAGAGGCTGTTCTAAAGGATAAATAATCAATATCACTAAATAAAGTAAACAGTCTACTTATGATACAATACATGATCTTTTACATTATGAGTAATTATTAATAATGAGGGGAAAGAGAGGGTGAGAGAGAGAGAGAGAGAGAGAGAGAGAGAGAGAGAGAGAGAGAGAGAGAGAGATGGTAAGAGGGAGACAAGAATGCGGCGAAGGAGATCAAGTTACGACAGACGGTGACCTCCGGCACTCTTGCAGAATTAACATACCTACTTCTGCCTAAGCATCGCCTCAATTCACTACATTTACTGTAGAAGGTGATTTGAATTACATAAAACATAAAATAAATATATTTATAAGAAACTCAATACATTTATATACATTAATACATATAGTGCAAATCTTACAGTTAGGGAATGAGTACTCCACCGATTTTTCCCTAATATGGTTTTAATAATTTTTTTTACCCACCTTTTTCCTCGACTTTTATGCTATACGGGATTTCGCTGGGCCAGGAGAAGTGAGCGAGGCATTAATGCACGAGTTAATAGCTCCTCCGGTACCGGGACGGGAACTCGAAATTATTTTATCATTTAAATTTCATTTAAACGCTTTTGCCCACTACGCCTCCCAATTTCTTATAATATTTGCTTCAAATGTTTAGAACGATCAATATATTAAAGTCGTACAAGGCATTTGGGGCTCGTAATTAATTTATTTTTGATGCTCCCCCTCCAAAAAAAAAACTATATTATTATATGTTAAATGTTTCAATTATTCAGTTGATTCATTGGTAAATGCAATATTAAACATGTGTGTTATTTCCGATGACAAATCAAGTTAATAATTTTTTTTATCGATTTTTTAAATATTTTTTCCCATTAAATTTGCCACTGCGTTGTAACGTATCAAGCAAATGTGTTGGAGTTTATTCTATCTTCTTGATATTTTCTTAACTTTTCAGCAGAAGATCTCTAGGCCACTGCCTTTTTAGTCGTCTTTGAGGCTCACCTGGTAACAATGAGGAAGATAGAGATAGAACGAGTGGATTTTTATGGTTGAGAGTAGTAGAATGAAATGTTGTGTATGTAGGATTTGACTTTTGGTATGTTCATGTCTGTGTGTTTGGTGTGATTTGAAATAAACCAAGGAGCATTGACGATTTTACGAAGTATTTTGGATTGTGTGGTTTGAATTTTGAATCGTATTTATACATAGATTTATTAATATTTTTTTATTATCAGTTAATGTGTATTGATAACTTTTGAAAAATCCACAAAGAAAATTAAAACTAAAAAACATTTATAATTAAAGAAAATTGTTTGTAATTTGTTTTTGCAATGAGGTTATTATTCAAATTAAAAAAAAAAAATCCCGTGCTATGGGTTTACCACTTACTGAGTAGGTAATATTTTTTTTACCAACTTAATCTTTTTGAATAGAAAAGAAAATTATTGCTGCAATGTGTTAACATTTCCAACAGATGAAACAATTTAAAAACGTATTGACAATTTTTTTTTTTCAAATGAATCCATTATATTTCGATTAAAAATATATGAACAGCGCACCCATACTTGAAGCATATAAATAATGCCTCTCGTGAGAAGCGTTGTCAAATATTGCCTTCACCTTTACCATTTACCTCAATCTTAGACCCGTAATTACCTGTAAAATACTTCAATTGTCATGGTAGGATATGGCTCGACAGTTATTGTGAAGATTATAGGCGCCGACTACTAGGGCTCGTGGGGGTTGAGCCCCCAATGATGCCATGTTGAGGGCTCAGTCCTCCCTCCCCCCCAAAAAAAAAAATATGCTATAGTATGAACTTCAGGAACATATCGATCGTGTACACTACAACTCTATTATAAAGGACTGTATCTATCTACCAGCACGTATAATATAATTTGATTAACAGTGTTCTATTGTGAATTTATGAACTCACCTAAACTGTAAAAGGAATTATCTATTAAAATACTGTAGTGTTTTAGTTTAAAGTATTTTATGTAATAAAACTTTTTTGTTATCAGGAAGGGCTAGAAACAACTCAATACCTGCCTGAGATGGTAATTTTTCATATAAGCGTATATATATATATATATATATATATATATATATATATATACAATATTTCTCACTTTTTCTCCGGTGCATACTATTTATTTTCAAGTTTATTTATTATCAGCCAATTTTAAATTTTGGCAACTTAATAACTACACATCTAATTACGACGTTTCGGCTAGTTTTCGAGTCTAAAAATTTTTTTCATTCATATTTAAACATTACATATTTCAAAATATAAAGGTTCTTTTTATAAACCTAAATACCCATCATGTACCTGTCCTTTCCACTTATGCAAATTGCATGCGTCTACTCATAATACTTTTTTTTTTTTAATTTAAAAATTGGCTGATAATAAATAAACTTGAATATATACATACATATATATATATATATATATATATTTTGTAGGCGCTACAGACCTCGTAGATCTTTGACCGCGAGATGTGGTCTTCTAGATTCCTGATTTAAGTACACGGAGGTAGGGTAATCAGTCCTACGCCCGGTCGGTGTGAGTTGCCTCCAGTAGACTGACGGACCTCACAAACCTGGCTGGAAGGGTCTCGGGCTGCGTGGCTTTTCCTGATGGACGGTTGATGGAATTGGTTACCTGTTGCAAGCGCCTTAGCCAGGCCCGCACGGCCACCCCAGCCCCCAAAGTATAAGCTATAGTATAGTATAGCCCCAAATATATATATTTTTTTTTTTTTTTGTTCTCGCGTTTCTCACTTTTAAGGCTATGCGGAGTTTTTCGAGGCCAGGAGGTGAGGGGTGAGGAGGGAGTGATGGCAAAGTTTAAAGACTCTCTCGACACCGGGACTCGAACTCGTGACTTATTTTTATCTAGTAATCTTATTTGTCAGGTTGTACGGTGGTACTGTGCACACGCATTACCCCGTTCGGCCACGCCGCTATTTGGTCATATATGCTATATTGCATAATATAGGATATATTCCAAACAATATCCCCACTCCGATTTCTTATAGTTTGGGCCTCCCCCCAATAATTTTCATAAGTTGGCGCCTATGGTGAACATTGATTATATTTTTAAAGATTTATGTAATATGTCTAAATTGTATTTTCTAGATACCTTTCTCATCAGGTATTTAAGAAGTGTGATATACATTCTTTGGGAGATTATTGCTATTTTTTAAGAACTAGGTTGTTTCAAACTCCTTATACATAATTATAGCTTTATTTCATATTACATATTTTAAACATTATAGAATGCTACTCTCCAAAGTAAAGTCCATTGTTTTTAATTACTTTCACCCATCTTTCTGCCAGAAATTGGATCTGTTGCCGGTAACACTCTTATGGTTTTGAGGCAAAGAAATACACACTCTGCACTCCAATGTTCTTCGAAGAGTAAAAGGACATTCCATGTACAAGGGACCTGAGGGAAGGCAGTCCTAATATAAAGGAAGAGGGTTAGGATAGGGATGGTCAAGGTCACTCCAAGGCCCACTACCTACTGCTAACTCCATTGAGGTCTTCAGCTCAGAGGTCCTAAAGCCGATTATACACGGTCAGTCCGAACGACATTCTGAGTGATGACTGACATTCTGATAGATCGTGTAAGTTTAAGATTGATCTGCTGACGGATTTAGAGAAATCCTTAAAACCAAGCATCAATCAAGAGAAGTTGAGGGGAGGCTAACTCACATTAGTATCTAAGACCGTACTAATAGGGTTGGAAATCGATAATTTAAAAAAATAATAATAAAAATCATATCGAATCAAAACGTTAATCTGAATTTTTTAAAAATCATTTGATGATTAACACGGAGAAAAACAAACAAAAAACCTGTACCTTTGAAATGAAGGGTCTTGGGTTCAGTAATACTTTGGGAAACTACTGTTTCTTATTATATGATCATGTAAAGAAGTGATTTGACTGAGATCACGCTCAACCGCCAGCTTTTCTCCTTAATTATTTAATTAAGAATACCCACATTATAGAGATTTTTATTGAGGCTGCATGTGTCCCAGAAGGTTCTCTTGATCCCTGGGTTCCCCATGGCAGATGAAACAGAATAAACAATTTTTCTGCCATGAGCCGGGATACAAACCCAGGTCCTTGAGCATTGGGAGATCAGTGCCCTACCACTGAGGATACAACTACTTAATACAACCACGTCTTATGAAAAAAATATTAAAAGATCAACTCATAGAAATGTAATTACACGAACAATACTTTTTATTGTTCATGCGATTACATTTCTACTAGAATCACTAAAACAACATTTCAAATAGATAGTTTGTCTTTTTCTATTTCTTTCCAACCAATTATCGTAGTATATAAAAAAGAAGCTTTTGTGCTAAAGTCTCCAAAATTAAATCTTGGATGCAAAGGATAATAAGGAAACAAGATTTTCTTTAATGAAATACATTATTAAAAACAATGCGACAGATCGACGTCGTATGTTATCTCAACGTCAACAGAACTGAATGTCAGCGATGTCAATCTGACTGATACGTGTAAAGTCGATCATGATTGAAATAATTCTTATCAGTCTTGTGATCATTTCTGACATGCCGTATAGGGTCTCCTAAATTTCTTCCCAATTCGGCCAACCTCAAGTACTTAGTTGAATTATAATGTAGCATGAAATAAGGCTATAAGCATTTCTATTATTGTATTTATATATTAAAAATCTACACTATGTAACATGGATATACTACATAATAGTTCTCTTTCCGGCTCTCAGGAGCGATTTAATTTGATGAATGAGGTATCAAACGAAAGGGAATTTCATAGACAAGTGCCGAATGTCAATTTAAATTTAAAACCTCTTTCGTCATAAACCTATGACTATCTATCCTAAAGTATCCTTTAACAATACCCCACTTGTCCCTGTTGAACAAATCCCATACCTAGGACTCCACCTGGACAAACGTCTAACTTGGAATTCTCATACCATCGACTGAAACTACAAGAAACCGCTCGACGTTTCCGACTACTTCAGCACTTACTAGACAAACGGTCTAATATTTCAATTAATTACAAAGAACACATATACATGACTATAATAAGACCGTTTTATACTTACGGAATCAAGCTTTGGGGCTCCACTAAACCATCGAATTCCTTTCGTGTCCAACTTGTAAAATCCAAAATCTTTCGTAAAATCCTCAATACTCCTTACTTTGTTACAAATAAAATAATCCACAACGACCTTAATGTTCCATATGTTTCCAATTTGACAAATACAGATACCTATCCTTCCATAATAAACTTCAAAACCATCCTAATCCTCTCGTTTCAGTTTCTCAGTTGTTCACTGTTAGATACAATACGAGGTAATACATGGAAGGATGATTACTCATCAGAAACTGAGATGTCACGACATTCTATTGTTCACACACATCGGCCTTGACTACAAATACGAGGTCTCACCAGTCAATGGCCTGAGTCAAGATATCAATGATGTCAAAACATGAAATAGGTTTTTTTTTGGCTGTTAAAGAAATTATTAAACTTAGAGAATAATTTTCAGCAATGGTGTATAAGTGTCTTTTTACAGTATTCATAATAATATTGTTAATAAAATTTATTAATTATTATAGCATCAATAAAATTATGACATAATATATTATCATACAATTGGAAGAAAAGACGCATATTACAACATTTTTATGGTTCCAGTTTTTTTTTATTCGTTTTCTTTACTAAAAAATGGCCTTTAAAAATTTACCTTGACATTAACGACCAAGAGATTTTAACAGCTATAATTTTTACCTAAATAGGACAGTGATTTAACAAATTTATTTACAGTTTGAAAATTAATTAATTAATTGGTAAAACGTTAACTGTTTAGTTATTTACCGGTATTTGATAGACGTAATTTATCTTTTTTATTTATCTTTTTATCTTTTAGTCCGTGGTAGCCTTTTTATTAAATTATTAAAATCTGCCCGAAACTTCGTAAATACCTTTATCTCATCGTATCTTACAACTACTATATTTACGAAAGTTTTTGGAATTGGTACGTTTTTAATCTGTATATCGGTAAACTCTACCGATTTATCTAAAAATTCGTAAATATTCGTTTGCTTTCCAGTTGAATCGAAGGATAATTTGATTACAAAATCGAGAAAAAAGATGGCCTACAAAAATATTGGTCCGTTTGGCGTGACATACACACCCAACATTTCAAAATAAAGAGGTTGTATAGAGCAAACGGTCCAAGATTTTTGTAGGCCACCTTTTTTATCGATTTTGTAAATTCGTAAATAAAATATTTGTAAGTTATAATGAGATGAAGCTATTTAAGAAGTTTCAGGCGGATGTTAATAATAATAATGAAGGACTACTTCATTATATGTTTTAGAATCAATTATATCGAATTCCATAAAACAATTTAAATGTATCTAATTAGGATGAATATAATTGTTTTGAAATGTGGTAGGCTGTGAACTTCTATAATGAGAGGTTTTACAAATATTATATCTTTTTTTTTAATTTCTTTTTTTATTCCCAACTATTAGGAATACTGACAACCAGTGAATTTACAGGCGTGGCACTAAATATAATTTCAATGATCAGTTTGAAGGAGAGTAGTGTACTACATGTCTTGCTTCTTCTTAAGTTTATTATTTATAGTTAGTTAAGGAGATCTCTCATCCAGTTTCTTTTGAACGAAATTATGGTTAATGCAATACATTAGACATTTTTATTTGAATATTATATACAATACAGTATCTAAATAAAATATGTGTATGCGGTGTTTAAGTGTATCTCTGTGTTTTTATTTTAGAAGTTTTTATTACACACTAACAAATTGGGATTTTAATTATTTTAAAGGTTTGTAGTATTTTCAACAAAAATGTTAATAAATTTACTAAAAGATAACTAAATAAATAATAAAATCAGTACATTTTTCAAAACTTTAGCTCAGCTCAATAGAAATGATAAGAAATCAACCAATACTGCAATAATTAGCAAACATTAATAAATTATTCCATAATAATATTCAAACAGTATATATTAGTTTTTCCTATTATTAGTTAATTTGTATGCATTGTTTTGACAATTGTATGATGCTTTATAAATAATGGTTATTTAACTATGACAAGGATATATATAGAGCAGCTGGCCCAACGCCCACTGAAGGTATAAACAGGAGATATAGACATATAATCGAAACTGAACTGTCTATATAATATCAATCCATGACCTCACTCCGTCATCTACACGGCTAACGGTCCCATGAGGAAACTGTCTGATCCGCGTAGACGTTTGCGTAACTTAACTTACGCAATACAGAGTCCAATTCGAGGCATAATTTCACAGCATGCGATCCATTCGCAATATATTATTTAAAATAATAAAATAAAATGCGAAAAATGAATAACTGGTAATTATTAAAAAGTAATTATGTATAATTGAAGAGAAGATTGGAAGGTGTGAAAAATGAGTATATTTATTATTATTTTTGCTGAGGTTTAGAATAAACTTACAAAAAAAAAATATATAAAATAAATTAGGTAGAATAAACTTAAAGGAAATATAGAACAACCATAATAAAGTTTGTACAACAAACTTTCTATCCCTAACTTTGTTACCGTTGTTTTATATTTCCTTTAAGTTAACTCCTTTATTTTACTTTAAATATATTCTATATACATTTTTAAAGTATAACTTTTATCTACATATTATTACTTTCAGTTACCTATATATGAAATATATAGTAAAGGTAAGTCTAGCGATCGTGAAAATTTTCGAATCTGAGTTTCCAACGAAAATTCATGTTTTGAGGTCTCCAGGGTCCAAATCACCAAGTCCTGCAAAACAGTCTGTGTGTGTGTGTGTGTGTGTGTGTGTGTGTGTGTGTGTGTGTGTGTGTGTGTGTGTGAACAGTCTAGCTCAAAAATGAAAAGTCGTACGAAACTGATATTATGTATTTAAGATAGGTATATGGGATCGAGCTTTGGAGCTCTACTAAGCCATCAAATTCCTCTCACTTCAAATCCTTACAATCCAAAATCTTCGTAAAATCCTCAATGCTCCCTACTTTGTCACAAATAAAATCATCCATAACAACCTTAATGTACCATATGTTTCCGATTGAGCTCAATCCAGATATCTATCCTTCCATAATAAACTTCTGAACCGTCCTAACCCTCTTGTTTCCAGCCTTGCTTCCTCTTCAATTCCTGATAACCCTCCGAGACTTCTGAAAAGAATATCCCTTAGACGTTACAGAAACTTTTTCCTTAAAATCGGCTAACGGGAAGTGCCACTTTATATCAACATTTTTACAATTTTCTTAAAAACGGCTCAAACGATTTTGATTAAACTTTGAAGTATTGTATAATTAACTGGTCTTTAATATCATTTAGGTTTTATCCCCATTGATGTCACTTTACACGGCTTAAATGCCCAATGTTCGTATACATTTCAATCGAGATACCTTTAATAAGTTTTTTATTTTTAAAATAACTCTATTTTATTGACAGTAACTATAAAAAAACGACTAAATATGAAGTTTGAAAAATTTGATAATTGGAAACTGGAGAAAAAAAGAAAAATGCTTATCCAGGTTGAAAATGAATCCCCGGAAATAGCAGTAAGAAGGTATACGTATAATATATCGTTGGAAAGCAGAGAATTATAGAAAAAATAATATTAAATAAATATAGTTGTAGAAGGTAACGAAAAAAAATATAAATAATAATTTCAGAAAACTAACATAATTTAACGTAAATCACATGTCTCCAAGGAAATTTATGAAATTTTTTTACTATATGTAAACTTTTAAATTTTTTTAAAGTTTGAAAAAAAAAGTATTTAAAATCCACCGAATCATGCCAATTCCATTGTTATACTACTATTTCGTAGTACTTGTGTGAAAGAAGTAATAAAATATAAAAATATTTCATGGATATGTCTATAACTTTAAATACATTTACTGTAGTTTAATAACTCTAGATATGATATTATATTTAAATAATTATGTATCTATTGCCCGTATATTAAAAAAAATAATCAAATAACCTTTTAGAAAATTAAGTTACTTTGATGAATTTTCCTTTTATGAAATCCTAACATTATCCATTTACAATTAGTGTGACAACTTTTGACCTATCCATGTCAGGTAATAGAAAATCTCGTAATATCATTTTAATAAACATTACAATGAAAAATAACAGTTCAATAACTAATAGTCCTACAATTCATAATCATTTACAGGTTAAATATTCAGATGTAGTTTCAAATCTCTTTTTTGAAGAGTAACAAAATGACCAACTCCAATTTCAACATTCTTTATTATTAATTTTAGTGTAGTTTCTAGTGGCAAAATGTATAGCTTTATTCAAAGTTCTATATTTCATTACTGCAATCACCTACTCTGGAATCCACTAACTGTCTTTATAGATATAACTTTCACAACTAGAAATATCACTAAAATGACATTACTCAAAAATGTAGAAAAATTGGAGTTAGTCATTCTGTCAACTGAAAGGCTCAGAGACTGAAGTTGTGTGGTTTATAAAAGCAGATGGAAAAACTAGATTTTTATTGCTTATCGTCGATATAATAAATAGAGTTTTTGTAATTTTAATGGTATCAATGATTTGCTATCTGTAAGCTTTAAGCTTTAGCTCCGCATAAAATGCAGTTCAAAGATTTTATAATTGTCCAACATTGCCAGAAAATGATTTCTATTCAAAGTAGAACGGTAAGTGAAAGTTATGTGTTGCGTGGACCAGATATGTTTTGTTATTTGATAATAGTTTTTTATACCTATTGTTATCCGTTTTTTTTTTCTCTTAGATTTGACGAAGGTCTGAACTTTGGGCCGAAACAACGAAACGAAAATAAATGTAAATATACTTATTTATTTTTACATTTTTTTGACTGATCACTGACGTACTTTCAGTTTTCTACAGGCATATATAGCTCAGAGACTGGAGTTATACGCTTTAAAAAAAACAGGTGGAGTTACGAAATCTTTCTTGGCTTATAATAATAATAAATAGGATTTTGGCTATTTTAATAGCGTTAATGAGTTGTTACAGGTTAGCTGTCAGATTTAATGTTTACACATCAAAAACTTTGTGATAGCCTAACATTGCCAGAAATAATTTTTATTCAAAGTAAAGCGGTAAGTGGAAGTTGTGCCCGTACCAGATTTTTTAAATATAAATGTTATGAATATTCAATTTCTTCAGATAATGTCAATTTTTTTTTTGCATGGGGTTTCGCATTATATAAACTAAAGTGTGAGCCACTAGCGGATCCAGGATTTAATTTTGGGGGATCTTCAGCCTGAAAGATTTTTTTTTTCATATACATATAACGATAATTAATTTGAAAAAAAAAAGAAAGAAATTAACTACCTATATGAAATGGTGTTTAAGTGGTTCTTGAAGTCATATTAAATGTAATTAAACGAACAAGAATACTTAAAGTGATAGTTTTTAATAGTTTTTTCTGAAAAACATAATTATATTTTACCATTTGGGGGGGCTTCAACCTGAAAGCTCCCCCTCCCCCTGTAGATCAGCCTGTGGTATGAGCATTAGCAAAGAGTTTCGAATAAGATTCAAAAAGAAAGCAGCACACAAGCTCGCAACAAACTCTAAAGTGATTCGGTATAGTTGATCCTGTACTAAGAAAAGTAAACTCTAAGAAAAGATTGGGCAAGAATATAAATGCAACTGAGAAGTAGACAGCGCGGCGCTTTTGATGTTTTCTTGGCTTGATTCGAGGAAAAGACAAGAGCCAGTCTTCTTGGCGATTCAGGACGATCAGGTGCAAGAAAAAGATATATCTTTTTTCTCAAAAGATATATTTTTATACCCCAAGCAATCAGTTTAACATCTTAATAAACCTTCTCCTCTGCGACATTTTCAATGAAAAATTATTACAAAGAGATTCTTTTTTTATTTTCCACCTTCCTAAATATTTAACATCAATGCTCATGAAAAAATACTAATTTTCATATTTTCAAGTAGAAATTTATTTATTTATTAGATATAAATATTTCTGGCTCACAATAAATTTGCCATCTACATTGGTATTCAGCAAATATGATATCAAGGACAAGAAATGATAGCATAAGAAAAAAAAAATAATAGTAATAACAAACTAGAAAGACAAAAAAAAAAAAAAAAAAAAAAAAATAACACATAATAACATACATATTAACAGAATAACACACAAAAAAAGAAAAGATAATGCAGCAAGTAGCTCAATGCAATAAGTCTCTTGGCCAGCACCTCAGCAGTCTTCTGGGCGGATTATATGGATTTGTGGCAGTAGATAAAGCATGAGTAAGTGGATTGGAATTTAGAGTCAGTCTGTCGTGAAAATTACTAAAGCGGTTATATTATTAAAATTATTAAAGTGGCAGTTGCCGTGATGAAAGGAGTGTTGAGGTCAGTGTGTAATGTGAGGCTAGAAACATAAAAGGGTGCGTCTACAATTTTCCGAAGGACTTTTGACTGGAATGATTTTTATATTTGATTTCTTTGCTGTTCCCCATAGTTCGATTCCATATGTCCAAAGTGGTTTAATGAGGACTTTGTAAATAGTTAGTTTATTAGTCACAGATAATTTAGAGCGTCTGTCAAGTAGCCTAGAAAGAAGTCCGTATCGCTGATTAAGTTCTTTTCTTTTTTGTTTTATGTGGTATGTTCATGTCAGTCGTTTGTCCAAGTGGAGGCCCAAATATCGTACAGTTTTTGAAGGTGGTAGAGCGATATTATTAAAGAACACTGGAGGACATGAGTCATGTTTAAGTGTAAATGAAACAAATTGGCTCTTATACTCGTTCATTTTTATTCTCCACCTTTTAGCCCAACAAGCTATGTCGTCTAGGTGTTCTTGAAGTATCTGAGAAGCCTTAGCTGCATCCTTGTTAGATGTTAATAGTGCCGAGCCATCAGCAAATGTAGCCAACAGTGTTTCAGAATGTTGTGGGATGTCTGAACAGTAAATATTGAAAAGTGTTGGACCCAAGACACTGCCTTGAGGTACTCCAGAAAGTAAAAATTAATGTCTAAAAGGGGCATATATTAGTTTTTTACTTTCCTACCTATATTAGGTAAGGAAAGTATTGCCATCGCGTCAAATTTCCGATATGCCGTTTTCGACGGATCTATACGTTTCAGAGCCCGTATAGCCTAATTTTTTGAAAGGTAATGAAATTTCCCAAAAAACAATATAAAAATCGTTCGACAATTATCAACGAAGTTACAGCTATTCAATTTTCAATGTAAGATTACAGGTACATATCCTGGTGTCAGAAAGGGATGAATGAGAGAAAAAATATAACTTAGTGAAAGTAAGAAACTCTGTTGCCTTTACCTTAACCTCATATCTTTAACTCTATTTTCAACGGAAATTATTGTTTAACAAAATTAAGCTATGGCAAAAAACTTTTTGATTAGCAATATTAGAGGGTATTGAAATTTTTAAACTGATCTACCTTAAGCTGATTTACACTGCTTTAGTTTATCAAATAAATCAATTCATTATTTTTTTTTTTTTTTTGTTTCTTGATGGATATATGTAAAGATATAAAAACTTTTCTGAAATAGATAGGAAGTCGTGTGAGTGGATACACCAGATTTTTTTTTTATAGTTTTATCAGATCCCATATAGAGTACTCCTGTAAACATTTTCCGGCAACATTCACAATGATTAACTGATGATCTGGAAATCGCAAAGTAAATATGTTCACATCTATACATTATATGGATTTCTCCTTATATTCCTTGTTTGTTTAATAGATAGATACAAGATAAACTTTATTCTGGGACAAGGTCCCGTAAGAATAACAATTATGAATACAAAAACAACAGAAAGTAAAAAATATTAAAAAAACAAAACACAATTGAAATGACAACTTAAACAATTTCAACAATTCAAACATTCAATGCAATCAAAATTCTATTCATAAAATTTATTTAATAATTGTACGACGTTATTTTGGTATGTGAGAAGGAATTGGTAGAGATGGTATTTGAGTGAGAGCAAGGAAGAGTCATGGCGGATATCAGATGGCAAGGAATTTCAGAAGGCAGTAGATCGAGCAATAAAGGATGTTCGAATGTTTTAGTTGTATGGGAAGGAGTATAAAAGTCGGAAACACGGGATCTTGTTTTTTTTTTTTTTTTTTGAGTGGACTATGGGTTTGAACTGTAGGAGATATGTAGGAAGGGTGCCGGGAGTTGATCATTTGGAATAGGTAAGATTCAAGGAAATATAGAAGTCGGAAAGAAGGGATGAGTCACTTTAACTCCTCGTAAAGGTGGGACACATGAGACCGCCTAGAAGTACCGAAAATAAATCTTAACATAGCATCTGTCTTCGATTCTTATCGGGATGACACTGTAGACCACATAGCCGTAGTTAAATTGGGGGAAAATAAGAGAGGATACAAGGAACTTGCGAATAGGTTGTGGGCACGTTAGGTGTAATAAGCAAGTTAAAGACGATAATGTTTTTATAGTAAGGTGGTAATGTTTTTATAGTAGTGATTGTATTTATACTTGAGTGCTTTCATAACAAGGACATCTGTCAATTTCAGAAAGCGGAGAAATCAATTTTTGTTTTATAGGTTAAACTCAAACTTTTTCTGATGATTTTATTTAAGAAAAATCAAGTTGAATTATGATAAAAATGAGTTGAATTATGATGAGTTGGTTTATAGTGAAGCTAAGTTACAGAAAATTGGATTTTTCAGTAAGATGTGCGTCTTTGATATTAAGCCACTCAATAATTTTATAATTTTCCCTTGTATAATTTAAACCTGTAGAAACAGTTAACAGTCCACCAATACACTATTCCATTATCAACAGCATATGTTAGAGAAAGTTTCAGCGAAAATGTGGGAGGAAATAATGAGTAATTCATGAGAGATGAGTTAATATCCATTATTAAAATAGACAATAGGCTATCTCGTAAAGAAAATTTAATGTTTCCTGTTAGAAGATTTTTTGAAATGAAAACTTTTTTTTGTGGAGAGTGAATTAGATTGGCCGTTAGATTTCCGATGTGTAACGCTCTGGTAAAGTCGGCTGGAGTCGACTAATTGAAATGTTTTTGATATGGATTTTTGGTTTAAAATATCTCAGTAACTAAAAACTGGACCTGCATACCGTAAGCGAGGGTATTGTTCAGCATTTCACCCTATTTTTAATGGGCTATTATTTATAATTTGTATATTATATTATTAATCTCGCCTTGTTTATGTTTTCACTTCAATCGGGTCTTCTAAAGCAAACATCTTAATTTTCTTTTCATAAAAGAGTCATTATAGGTCAGTGTGATTAATTAAATAGAAGTAGATGTTAGGTAAACCCTAAGAAGGCGTATGACTTTAATATTATGTATAAAAAACTTTTAAATTTTAACTAGCGTTAATAGTTTTGTAAGATGTGTTCCAGACTAACGTGGAACCCACATACTAGACTTAAAAGACATGAACTTAACCGAAGATACGGCCAATTATACAGACTACTGACCAGAAAATCTCAACTTTCAATTGACAACAAATTACCGATCTACAAAACAATCCTGAAACCTATTTGGACCTACGGACTTGAACTTTGGGGGACAGAAAAATTGTCTAACATCAAACGCATCCAATCCTTTAAATCCAAAGTCCTCCGAACAATAGTCGATGCTCCGTTCTATGTAACCAACAAAACCTTACATCATGACCTCAATATCCCATTTGTCCTTGACCTTATCCCTGAAAAATGTTAAAATTCCATCAGAACCTTATCAATCATCCAAATCCCCTAGCCCAATCTCTATCTAGTTCCACTCATCCCTACAACCCTCCTCGAAGGTTGAAGCGGCAGTGTCCCTGAGATCTTTTATAGTTATTTGGAGTTCTGGCAATGGCCAGATTCTCCACTCAAGACATGAGTGTATGTGGTTAAAGCGCTCTCGCTCAAACTCCACCGGCTTTAGCACCAGTGAGGCGGTTGAGAGTAGAGCAGGGATTTGGGTTCCCCGCCTGATTGTATATATTGTATATAGGTATGACTGTATTTTTATGTTTTTAATTTACTTATATTTAGGTTATTTTATTTTTTTTATTGTATAAAGTTTTTATTTATTATTATTTTACTTTTTTTTAATTTTATTTTTATGTTTTTGTATATACGGTGTGAATGTGTTCATTTATCAATATAATTATTGTCCCCGTGACAGAATATTATATGTCTAAATAAATAAATAAAAAAATAGTTTTGTATTGCCAATCATCAATTCATACCTGTCAAGAGTTAACAATTTTTGAAATATTTTAATTGATATGGATTATTTTAACTTGAATGGAAGTTATATTTCCTCAATTAATATTACTATTACGTAATATATACATTTTGTATACACCAGAAATTTATAAATCGAAATGCCAAAAACACGTCATAGCTGATAAAAATGAATTCGAATGGCAATAACGCAACACACAATAGTGTTGCTGGTTAGTATCCCACGAAATTCCGGAAAAGTAAAATTTTAGAAAGCAAAGAATATAAACTATACTTCTATATATTGTGAAAGAGGGGATTAAAAACATTTCCAAAAAAGAGCAATAAGCTCAAGATAAAGAATAAAAAGGGTGTATGATTAGTGAAAGGATGTAGGATTATAGCCATAAAGACAGGGCTAGGGGTGCGCAGAAGCCAACATCAAAATCTTTGAGGGTGCACATTTTGACAGGGTTTTGAATTTTTGATGGGGGCGCATTTCGGCAGAGTTATGAATTTTTGAAATGAAAAGACTCAAACCAGAGGACACGGAGAAAAATGGTACAGACTGCAAATAGTGTATAATATGATTTAAAAAGTTTTAAATTCTAGTTCGCTTGCACTATAAGAAGAGAAGAGCAATAAAATATCTTGGGATGGGGAGAGATGATGGTTCATGCACCATCGACCTTGGAGGGGGGATGGACACTTCAGGCCAGTGCCCAAAAATTGACGTTATCGCAGGCAAAGGTTGGAATGGAAATTACGAAATTGTATGTTATTATAAATAAAATGAACCTTTTCTGTCATTTTTTAGGCACCAGCCGCTGCTTTAAAAAATGGCTACAAATTTAAAAGAATATTAGGTCAGTAACTTGAAGATCGAAACGGGAATTTTATTGCGAGAAATGAAGACAAGTTTTTTTTTTTTTAACTCGGTATGTGGGTTCATATATGTAAAAACAAAAATTGCTAACGCGGAGCAACAAAGAGAAAACCCCCAAAAAAACTAATTTCTTTCAATATTTTTTGTTTGTTTTTCACCTAAAACTCCTAAACGAAGCATCGAATGGTGCATAGAATGAGTTTTTAAACTTAATAATTTGTACGACAATTTAACGTTCTTTAATTTATAGAGTATATTTTTCGCTTCAATGCATCCTTTTATGAGTTAGATAAAAAAATTTTTAAAAATCGAAAAAATGTGGCATTCTTGGCTGTAAAGGTTTCCCATTGGTTCCTCGCGTTAGCAATTCTGTTTTAAAATTAAACTTTACACAAAACACTTAAAACTATACTCACAACAAACAAAAACTGACGAAACAAAATAGAACAAATATTAAATTCAATTATAAAACAGAAGGATGACCTGGGGCTCACACGTCAAAATGAAACGACAGATCTTAAACAAGCGACAGAAAATACTGTACTCACACTTTTCTAAATCGAAATTGAAACTTCGATAAAAACTAAATACATACACTTACCTACTCAAACCCATCTGGACATACGCCTCTTAGATTTACGGTTCGGCAAAAAAGACACACTTACAAAAACTACAGTCATTTCAATCCAAAATTTTACAACTTATAACAGG
Organism: Nezara viridula; assembly: GCA_928085145.1. NCBI lineage: Eukaryota > Metazoa > Arthropoda > Insecta > Hemiptera > Pentatomidae > Nezara > Nezara viridula. The sequence goes on from OV725081.1 coordinate 17,598,888, forward strand.
AGCTCCCTGGCACGTCAACAACAAAACTTTACATAACGACAACCAACTATAAACCAACACATAAGTACTCTCTACTCTCGTTTTCATCTCAGACTACACGGACTCACAAACAGATTTATAACCGACATGGCTACGACTTGCCCATCAGGAGGAGACTAAAAGGAGCTGGATGAGAGATCTCCTCACCTAAATCAAAAAAATAAACAATGACCAGGAAGAGGTGCTGCTGGGTACTATCCTTCCTCATGCCTTTAATGCCTATCCTCATCATCAGAACACATCTGCTGATTGTCAACACCATGACAGGTACGGATAAATAGTTAAAGAAAAAAAAATTATAAAACAAAAACAATTGCTTCTGTTATTAATAATATTTTAAATTGTTATAAACAAATATAAAATCGAACAGTACAGGAAAAAAGTGATCCATATAAAGTAACAATATTAAAAAAAGAAACAATAACTAAAAATATATGTAATAATTTTTAAAAATTTTGAGACTAACATAATTTATCGAAATTGTTTGGTTAGATTTCTGTTTTCCGCGGACATGGCCATGCACTTTCCACTCCTATCCTACAAGAGAAGGCCTCCTACTTTCCAATAAGCAGGACCAGATCACCCCCAACCTCCGGTCAGCGGACGATGTGTCCTTCCAGACATATCGTGCTGACCCGCAGACCTAGACCTGCAGCTAATTAGGGGTTTGCACAACACCTAACGTGTGTGGGAAGATAAGGCACGACCCGACCCCCTCACGAGCTGGCACCTGGTCCGAGTAGTCATGTCCCGGCTTACTGTCTCCCACTTACGCTAATATCTCACTTATCAGATTATCAAAGGGCTCTTGTCTATATAATGGAAAGGTTGGGATCCTTAGGTACAAATGGGGGTTACAGCGAAGAAGAAGAAGAAAAGTAAATTTTAGTCCCTTAAGGAATAACAATAATCAATAACACCATCGGAGTACTACTTATTTATGATCTATGGCCCATTTTCTTACAGAGAAACAAATTGATAATTTTAAGTTAAAATTGCGATCCGAGAGTTCATTGATAGCATCCCAAAGAATGGTATCAGCGTGGGATCCAGCAATTGGTTAGAAGATGGTAAATGAAGGTAGATAAAAAGGGTATTCATTTTATTTCATATCAAAGAAATAATAATACAAATATTTGATTGAAAAACGGTCATATTTTTTTTTTTATACGCTCTATTATTTTCTGACAACGGTAGGCTATTACATTTTTTTAGTACATTTTTAACGGAGTTAAAGGCTTAAATTTTGCAGCTAACATAATATTAAGTACATTGAAATAACAAAAATCCTTTTTATTATATCGACGGTAGGCAATAAAAACCTCGTAACTACATTTATTTGTGTAAACCACAAAACTCCAGTATGTGAGCAAAGCTATGCATAGAGAGATTTGAAAGTAAAGAATGTTAAACGTTAAGTAGGTTACCATTCGTTACCTCAACATGGTACCGGCGATTTAACCAATAAATGATTATGGATTGCAATAATAAAAGTTAATAAACTTTTATTTTTATATTGTAAAGTTTACAAAATGGAGTTAAGAGATTTTCATTGCCTACTACCGATAGGTCAAAAGTTGTCACAGTAATTGCAAGTGAATATAGTTGTGATTTGACAAAGAGAAAATTCATCAAATTATTCACTAATTTTATTTTCTAAAATGTAACATGATGAACTTTCGGAATAAACCGACGATAAATATCTAATTAATTTAAATATAATATCAGATCTAGAGTTACTAAACTACAGTAAATGTATTTAAAGTTTTAAACATCCATGAAACATTTTTACATTTTACTTCTTCTTTTACACAAGTACAATGAAATAGTTTTTTAAACATTGCCATTGCCTTTATCCGGTGGATTTTATATACTTTTTACAAACATGAACAAAATTTTAAAAGGTAAATTTCGCTAGGAAATTTCATTTAATTTCCTCAGAAACATGTGGTTTTCGTTAAATAATTTTAGTTTTCAAAAATCATTATTTAAAAAACTAAATACATACACTTACCTGCTCAAACCCATTTGGACATACGCCTCACAGATTTACGGTTCAGCAAAAAAGACTCACTTACAAAGACTACAATCCTTTCAATCAAAAATTTTAAGACTAATAACTTACGCTCCCTGGTACGTCAACAACAAGACTTTACATACCGACCTAAGACAACCAACCATTGACCAGCACATACGTACTCTCTACTCCCGATTTCATTCTAAACTACACGGGCATCACAATGGACTTATCAACGACATGGCCACGGCTGAAATGCTCATCAGGAGGCGACTGAAAAGGAGCTGGATGAGAGATCTCCTTTCCTGATTTTAGGACGTAAGCAGACCAGGGAAGAGGTGCTGCTGGGTTCCATTCTTCGTCATGCCTATCATGCCATTTTCTACATGACCACCAATCTGCTAATTGTCACTACCATGACAGGTACGGATGAAAAAGTGAAGACAAAAAAAAAATATTTATACACTCTCCATTACTTTTAACAATTTGCTGTATTAGATATTGCTTTTTTCTAAAGTTATCAGTTTTCCAACGATATATTATACTTCTGGCTCTTATTTCCGACCTGAATAAACATTTTTCCTTTTTTATGATTTATTCAATTATCTTTCATAATTCGTAACAATGAGAGGTAGTTTATTATTTAAAACAAACCAAATTAAATGTACTTTTTTAGAGAAAGACATATTGAAAGTTATCCATTTAAGCCCTCGTAGAGAACATCAATACAACTAAGACCTAAATAATATTAAATACCACTTAATTACATTGATGCACCGAGTTTAATCAAAATCTTTGGAGCCGTTTTTGAGAAAAATGTGTAAAATCGCTTATATAAAATGCAACTTCCGATTTTTATTTAGAAGAAAAAGTTACTGTAACATCCCAGGCATAGACCTTAAATACGTAATTTCAGTTTCGTACGAGTTTCCGTCTTTAAGTTAGGCTGTTCACACACACGCACTTCATAAATAAAATAGTTGTAGGTTACGATGAGATAAAGCTATTTACGAAGTTTCAAACGGGTGTTAATAATAAGATAATTAGATAGAGTCTGTACTACGGACTAGTATCATTAAGTTAATGTTCCCTCAATCTCCACATATAAATTTGAATTTCACTGTGCTAGGCGATACCTTCATTTACTGACTGATGACAGAATAATACAGTCTAACTTTCAGAAATAAACAAATTAAATATTTAACAAGAAAATTACCTGTAAATATCGTACTTTAACAAACAATTTTTGAGTGACTGTCGGTGATATTATGTATTCCTGCTTTACTTTAAGAACATGTATTTTATAATGAATGAGATAAACGGTCAAAGTTTGATTTAAAATCGAATTTAAACATTGAGAAATTGTGTATAAGACAGAAAAAAAAAGGATTTAAAAAAAAAAAAATTGACTCCTAACCAGTTGAAGCCGGTGTTCATCAAGGTAGCGTCTTGGGATCCTTGGGATCCCGTCCTTTATATCCTTTTTACCTCCCATATCCCTGTCCATCCTAATACCTTCCTGGCAACATTTGCTGATGACACCGCCATCCTATCATCCAACTCAGATTCCGAAATAGCATCTTTAAATCTGAAAAGACACCCCTCCCTGATTGAGCACTGGTGTAATAAATGGCGCATCAAAGTAAACGAATCCAAATGCAAACACATTACCTTCACACTCCGCCGCAGATCCTGTCCATCAGTCCACTTTAATTCCATCCAGCTTCCTTTTTCAGACACAGTCCGGCATCATGGTTTTATCTTAGACCGAAGACTAGCGTGGAACCCACATACTAGACTTAAAAGACAAGAACTTAACCGACGATACGGCCAATTATACAGACTACTGACCAGAAAATCTCAGCTTTCAATTGACAACAAATTACTGATCTACAAGACAATCCTGAAACCTATTTGGACGTACGGACTTGAACTTTGGGGGACAGCAAAATTCTCTAACATCAAACGCATCCAATCCTTTCAATCCAAAGTCCTCCGAACAATAGTCGATGCTCCGTTCTATATGGATTTTTGGTTTAAAATATCTTAGTAACTAAAAATTGGACCTGCATACTGTAAGCGAGAGTATTGTTCAGCATTTCATCCTCTTTTTAATGGGCTATTATTTATAATTTGTATATTATATTATTAATCTCTTCTTGTTGGTGTTTTCACTTCAATCGGGTCTTCTAAAGCACACATCTTAATTTTCTTTTCATAAAAGAGTTATTATAGGTCAGTATGATTAATTAAATAGAAGTAGATGTTAGGTAAACCCTAAGAGGGCGTATGACTTTAATATTATTTATAAAAAACTTTTAAATTTTAACTAGCGTTAATAGTTTTGTAAGATGTGTTCCAGACTAACGTGGAACCCACATACTAGACTTAAAAGACAAAAACTTAACCGAAGATATGGCCAATTATACAGACTACTGACCAGAAAATCTTAACTTTCAACTAACAACAAATTACTGATCTACAAAACAATCCTGAAACCTATTTGGACCTACGGACTTGAACTTTGGGGGACAGCAAAATTCTATAACATCAAACGCATCCAATCCTTTCAATCCAAAGTCCTCCGAACAATAGTCGATGCTCCGTTCTATGTAGCCAACAAAACCCTACATCATGACCTTAATATCCCATTTGTCCTTGACCTTATCCCTGAAAAAATGTTAAAATTCCATCAGAACCTTATCAATCATCCAAATCCCCTAGCCCAATCCCTATCTAGTTCCACTCATCCCTACAACCCTCCTCGAAGGTTGAAGCGGTAGTGGCCCAGAGATCTTTTATAGTTATTTGGAGTTCTGGCAAACTCCACCTGCTTTAGCACCAGTGAGGCGGTTGAGAGAGTAGCGCGGGGATTTGGGTTCCCCGCCTGATTGTATATATTGTATATAGGTGTGGCTGTTTTTATGTTTTTAATTTACTTGCATTTAGGTTATTATTATTTTTTTATTGTATATAGTTTTTATTTATTATTATTTTACTTTTGTTAATATTATTTTATTTTTTTGTGAATGTTGGTGTGAATGTGTTCATTTATCAATATAATTATTGTCCCTCTGACAGAATATTATATGTCTAAATAAATAAATAATAATAAAAAAATTAAGCTAACAATATAGGTCAAAAACACCAAATATTCTACATGTAATAAGGCGAACAAAAGACATAAAAACTTCTCTTGCTACAAAACCTCAGTGTCAAGGAGAGCTTAAAGGACGAGTACCCAAAAAATAGCATGCATTGAATGCTCTTCTTCACGTGCGAAAGTGTCTGCCTATAGAAAACATGGAAAGTATATCTAAACTATTATCTTGACATTAATAGGCTACTGAATTGACCTCGATTTCTAAAGAAATATTCATTTAATATACACTATAAAATAATTTAATCACACAATGTAAAATTCCGTAGGATTCCAAAAAGAAGTTTAAAAAAAAAATAATTAAAAAAAAATACAGAAATATTCCTATCCTACTTGATGTAGTATAGCAGTCCCCAACCACGAATGAAACTCGAACCTCATTCAGATGTCGACATGCACAGGTACATGGGACGGAATCTAATAGTCAGGAGCCGTAATGTGAAAGGCGCCCGACCAATTCAATAATTTTAAATATTCATAGACATAAATCACTCGAATAATCTACCAACCAAAACAATAAAAAGTTCTACGAAAAATTGTCAACGCATCTTGGTACATTTAAAAAAAATACACTTCACTACTTTCTAGATTAGGCTTTAGACGGTTCAGGAGAAGTTTTCAAATATTTTTTCCATTATAGTCAGAAGGATGAAGGAGTGGTGGTAGGTTGTGAGGGTTTAGGAACCATTTTAATTATGGAAACTTCCCAAAGAGAAGGAAAATAGGTTGTGCGTAAGATAGAGTTGTAGATGTGAGTAAGAAAGAGAACAGCTTTTCGAGGTAGGAGTTGAATAATAAAATGAGTTACCAGATCATAGCCAGGAGCTATTTTATTTGGGAGTCTGTTAATTTTTTTTTATATTTCTTTTGGATGAAATGTCGGTGGGGAAAGTGTTAAGGGTAATGGTGTTGAAAATTCTTCTTCTACTGTGTTAGTGTGAGTACAATACTGTACAGTGTTTGTTTCAAATACCTGTGCAAGATTTTTCTTCGCTTGTTATTACCCAGGTGTTGTCTGTACGTCGGAGAGGGTATTGGACGTCATTCGGCTTCAGTATATATCTTGTTGTCCATACAGGTCTGTTATTATTGTTTATTGAGTCTATATAGTCCTTGTTGTTGTCTTTTTTAAATGTTCCTAATTCTTCGTGAAGTTTTTTAGTTAGTTTATTGAGAGCTGTTGTATATGATATCTGGTTCTTTGCCATAGTCCTCTAACCTTACGTTTTTACTTACAGACAAGAATGTTTATTAGGTTAGCCGACGTTTCGACCTAAACATGTGGCTCCTCCTCAGAGATCTTGGGTGCAGTTCTTGTCTCGATTCCCAAACAATAGCCCTGAGGATGACCCACATGTTTTGGTCGAAACATCGGCTAACATAATAAAAATTCTTGACTGTAAATCCTGACAATTTTGTTTTATCCTAATAATAGATCAGTCGACTAATTATCCATCTCTTAAATTATAAAACGCATTAAAATATTTTTTTTGTTGTCTTCAATTTTTCATCCGTACCTGTCATAGTAGTGACAATTAGCATATTTGTGGTAAGGTAGAAAATGGTCTGCTTACATCCTAAAATCAGAAAAGGAGATCTCTCATCCAGCTCCTTTTCAGTCGCCTCCTGATGAGCATTTCAGCCGTGGCCATATCGTTGATAAGTCCATTGTGATATCCGTGTAGTTTAAAATGAAATCGGGAGTGAAGAGTACGTATGTGCTGGTCAATGGTTGGTTGTCTTAGTTCGGTATGTAAAGTCTTGTTGTTGACGTACCAGGGAGCTGCAGTTATTAGTCTTAAAATTTTAGATTGAAAGGACTTTAGTTTTTGTAAGTGAATCTTTTTTGCTGAACCGTAAATCTGTGAGGCGTATGTCCAAATGGGTTTGAGAAGGTAAGTGTGTGTATTTAGTTTTTGTCTAATTTTCAATTTTGATTTAGAAAACAGGGAGTATAGTATTTTCAGTCTCTTGTTCAAAGTCTTTCTTTTCATTTTGACGTGTGGGCCCCAAATATTTAAAATGAACATAAGAAAAAATTGCATAGTTCAATTGATTACAAAATTGTATTCAATTTCTCAAGTAAACAGTAAGAATCTTCTTCGGCTTCTTGTAGAACATAAGTTTTTTTTTTTTTTTTTTCCTGTGCACAACCCACTCCAGAACTTCGAGCCCGTTTCTCCCGACTCACTCTGCATATATGATGAATTGCCCTATATATAATTAAATTAAACATAAAATATAATAAACATAGGATGAAAGAAGCGAAGCCCTGGATAGGAGGACTTACAAAGCCCGAAGAGTGAATGGACCGGACTTTATCAGGCAAGATAGTAGGAGCCGACCTTGGTACAGAAGGGTCACTCACCCCTCGCCTCTCCACCAAAACACTGCTCTCGGGCCCGCTCAACCCCTTCCACCTTGTTCCATCTTATATAGTTTATATATTATATAAATTATATAATATATAAACTATAAATTATATATATATAGATAAATTATATATATATATATATATATATATATATATATATATATATATATATATATATATATATATATATATATATATATATATAGATGGTAATATGTTTGAACAGGTAGATAAGTTTAGGTATCTAGGTTTACGATAACTAGAAAAAACGAAATTGAAGAAGAAATTAAGGTTAGACTGAAGGCGGGAAATGCTTGTTACTTTTCTGTGACAAAACTACTTAGTTCGCGCCTCTTGTCCCGAAACTTAAAAATTAGAATCTATAAAATAATTATCTTGCCTACAGTTCTTTATGGGTGCGAAACTTGGCCGCTTACATTAAGGGATGCGCAGCGTCTTGAGGTTCTTGAAAATAAAGTATTGCGTAGAATATTCGGACTGAAGAAGGATGAGTTAACCGGAGAGTTCAGACGGTTTACACAACGCCGAATTGCGTGAACTGTATCCGAGTAATATAATTGAGATAATTTCATCGCGGCGAATCAAATGGGCTTGTAAAGTTGCTGGACTTAGTAACGAGAGAATTCCTAAAAGGCTAATATTTGCTGTGCCGAATGGTAAGCGTCCGAGGGGTAGACCGAAGCGAAGGTGGGAAGATTGCATTAAAGCCGATCTGAAGGGACTGGGTTTGGACGGCGAACGATGGAGGGAGGTGTGCAATAAGCGATTGGTGGTGTCGGCATCGAACCTTCGGGTTCGCTAAGCCTTTTTATTATTATTATTATTATTATTATTATTATTATTATTATTATAGTTATATAATCTATAACTACATCTATAAACTATATGAGCCGTTTATTTTGAAATGGCCCTAACTCTGTTTTTCAATTTTTTGCCGGTTACCATGGTTACATGTACAACTTCATACTATATATCAGTAAAACATTTCAGGTTGCTTATATTCCGAACAAATACGATAAATTGTTGGCACATAAGTTTTCAGAATTAGTTCAATAACTGAACCGTGTAGTTTGAAAGAGGCCTAATTCCATTTATTTTATACTTATATCAAGATATTTACTATTGATAATGTTAGAAAGCAACGATGAAGGTTATTTCAATTAATAATTAGTTCCCCAAGATTATTAAAAAGTGTCCGAAAGGTAATAATTTTATAGTAAATGAAATGAGACAAAAAGATTTTGTATCAACAAAATTATTAGAAGACACAATTTTTATAAGGGTAAAAAATGCTGATGGAGAATCAGTAAACTGGTTACAAATAATTTGGATGCGTTTTATCAGAAATGAACAGTATAAAATTTTCTATAAGACAACAATGAATGAGAATGGAAATTTTAAAATCCTGAATTTATTACCACGTCGGAGTAGACCAAGAAAATTCGAAAATATTGTATTGACACCACTCAATAATATAAAAATATCAGACAAATTACAACATCAAAATTTAAGGACATGATTGACCTATTGCGATACATACCACCAGAACATCATGACTACTTCAAATCCCCTTCACAAGCGCAAAATGTAGATGAATAGTAAATTGTTTGTTAGTAAAATGTTTGTAATTTTGTATGTTCTATAATTTAAAAATGTTTTGAATCGCATAAATTGTGTTTCCGAAGTGTTTTGAAACATCTTAAATTATGTTGAATGGACTTGGGTACCTGCAAATTTTATAATGAATCTGGTGTTAATTTTGAAAGTGGCCTAACTCAATTCTTGATAAGAAAACGCACATTATTCACTTAATAATTGTTACTATTTTAATAGGAACCATAAATTCAACATCCTCAGATAAACTTAAGCAGTATGACTCATTATTATCCTATACCTATATTTTTAAATTCATTGAAACAAAAACCCTTAAATATCTCGATTCGAAGATAAATGGAGGTGGGCCACTTTCAAAATTAACGGCTCATATGCCAACTATATATTATTAAGAAACATTTATTAAGTCAAGGGAGGATCATTACATAAATAAACAAAAGCAAAACAGTTCAATCCCTCTTTCTTCTGTTTCTTAATAGATTTTCTTTTTGAAGTGAAAAAATTCTTTAAGCGCACTTGGTACGTTTTTTTTAGGTAGGATCAGTCCATTTAAAATCACCCAGACCATGTTGCACGAAATTTTTTATATTTTATAATTTTTTTACAAGTTATTGCATATTTATTCGAGACTTCAAAATCATAATTAAAAACGCTGCAAATTATTCCACAATGGTTTATTATTTCCAAACAGTTATACATCTTAAGTAACATTACCTTCCTGGTTACAAAGAAAAATAAATAAAATGTTATTCCTATTATTGGATTAAACTTTTTTTTTCATCATTAGTAATTTGCTAAAAAAAAAATATTACTTCAGTAACATATTCAAAAATCAAAATGCAAAACAAAGGATTTGCAGTAGAACATAAAAAAACATATAGAGACCATATCTTTGCTCCTGATTGTTCGATTTTAACGATTTGTTTTAAAGGAAATTTCGTAAAATTTTAAAAAACAATCCTACGTATTCTGAAATGAAAAACCTCAAATTTTGAGAGAGGGATAAGTTTTTGAATTATTTGTTCAATTACAATGGTTCATGAGTGATTTAAATAAAAAGTTCAAAGTATGAATAAAACTTTATTAACATATTTTATTTTTGAAGTGAAAAATTCTTTAGGCAACTTCCACACTTTTTTTGTGGAGAGTAAATTAAATTGAGGCGTCAGATCTCCGATGTGTAACGCTCGGATAAAGTCGACTTACTAAGGTGTTTTTGAATGTAGATTAAACTATCTCAGAAACTAAAAATCGGAGGTGCATACTATAAGCGAAGGAATTGAGCAGTATTTCAACATTTCTGTAATGGGCTATTGTAAAAAAATGTATATTAACATGAAGCCGTGTTAGAGAGGCGAAAAGGGAAAAACTAGTGTCGAATACCAAATTATAACAAGTTTTATTGAAGATATGGCCTAAAAAATCCCAAAAACTGAAAATCGGACCTCCATAGTGTATTCGAGGGAATTGTTCAGCATTTCATCCTCTCTGTAATGGGCTATTGTAAATAATTGTATCTGAACTCGACGCCATGTTAGGGAGGCGAAAAGGAAAAACCAGTGCCGAATACCAAATTATAACGAGCTTTATTGAAGATATGGATTAAAATATCTTAGAATCTAAAAATGTAAGCGAGGGAAATGTTCAATATTTCATCCTTTTTATAATGAGCTATTTATAATTTATATTTCATATTACTAGTTGGCCAAAACCAAATTTTGTTTAATGAAGAAATTGCAAAACAATATGGAAATAAGTAGTTCCTATATATTATGTAAGGAAGGAATTAATATTTTTTCGTTAGACGATTACAATATTCCATTAAATATAATAGACCAAAATATTTGTAAAAATTGCTTTGCTGGGACAAATTTTCAACTGACTGGAAAGATAATAAAAGTAATGTAGACAAAATAATGTTCCGATCATGGGATATTCTAAATTATTAAAAAATATAAAATGTAAGAACAACCAAATGTCTTTAAGAAATAATAAAGTCAATATATCAGCCAGAGAAAAAAATGTAGTGAACTATTCTATTACTAAATGCAATATCTTTAAAGACAATATTAAGTATACCAAAACTAATAGGCTGTATCTTGTTTTGTAGGTAATTTAGTAATCTTTATAATTATAATGGGTACAATCCAGAACAAAATGTATACTTTTTGAGTTATTCGCAAATAAAGTTCCTTTTCCGCTATAACTTTTCTTCAGAAATTTCGGGGGGATTGGCCTATTTTTCGCGTGTGAAGGAGAAGAATATCTTCAAAATGAGTGGTCAATCATTGACGAAGTTATGGCGTACCGACAAAAAAACACCTTTTAGAAATAATATATAGGTATAATCTCGCCTTGTTAATGTTTTAACTTCTATCGTGTGGTCTGAAGAATAAACCTTAGTTTTTTTTCTCTCAAGAGACCTCGACCAAATAGGAATAAAAAGTGCTTATTTCAAATTAAAGTCTTAATCTTCTAAAATGAAGTCCAAGTACTGCGGACTAAAAGCCATCAATCAAGAGGATATTGAGAAACTCGCTAAAACTCTGATGAGTGAAGCTGAGCAAATCAGCCAACAAGAAAATAAAGATAAAACAAAATATATGATATTTATTAAATAATCTTTCAAAGGAGGATTAATTAATTACATTAATAACTGAAGAACAAATATAAATCTGAATATATTATTTAATTTACAGTCAAGATGAAAATCCTTCATTAATACCTAACGTTGTGTCAGAAGGTACGTGTGATTTCAACAACTTTATCCAAGGCCGAATCTAATCTAATTACCAATCCAGATTTAGCGACAAGTGTATAAGTCCGGTCTTTATTGGGGCTATATAGGTTAGGTTAATTGGTCCCCATACCAAGGACTTCGCCCGTTCCAACTATCTCAAATCGATTCCAAGATAAATTGCCGATACACTTTTACTCTATTACACAACTGCTGAATGAATTATCTATTTAATATATGTTAGCAGGCACGTAGGTAATTGGGGGGCATTCCAAGTGGTTTAAAACCCACCCCAACATTTATTATATGGAGCTCAATAAAAATAAATACTATATCAGTATTGATCATTTTCTGAAACCATATTTATAAAATAAAAATAAAAATAAATTTATCTATCTTTAGGAGCATAAAAATACTTTTTTTTCCCACCCCCCCAACCCAACCCTACCCTTTTAGGATAAACGGGGTTTTTACGGGAGATGGCTAGGGATTAATGGTAGAGTTAAAAGCCTTCCCAGCACCAGGACGCGAACTCGTATTTGTTTCATCATGTTATCAGTTTATCTGGTTGTCGGGTAACGCGCATTTTCCATACGCGTTAGTCCACTGGGTCACTCTGCTCCCTTATCTTACGAATTTAAAAGACCTCCCATACTTAGCGACAAGCATGTTAGCTCGAAGTTAGAGCTAATAATTCAATGATTCTTCCTATTTGATGATCCCTAGTAGAAAGAGGTGACAACCGATCGTGTTGAGGCGTTGCCCATATTAACATTCTCGACTCTAGCGAAATGTTAGACATTGCACATTGCGAGAAAAAAAAAAGTTAAAATTTGGAAGTTTCACTGCATTAGTGATAAACTAAAACGTTTAGTGGCCAAACCCAGAAATTTTTACATAATTATGGAATACCTTTTCCTTTTGTTGTGGGTCGCTATAAGATTTGAAGTTTTTTTAGGTGGGTTTTTTAAGCGACTAATAACAAACCATCTTAGTATGTGACTAATAAAATTCTACATAATGATTTTCACCTTCCAACAGTTGACAGACATATATCGATCCTTTAACAACTATTTTATACTATTTAAATGAACATAACAGAGATGGCCACAAATCACATACTTCTGAATATGAGGGTTCCCTCCTCGCGAATAAAAAAAAAATAATGTCTTGATATGAGATAATAGTTAATGGAAGAAAAATCATCTTCTTTAGTTAGATCTGATTTTCCTGTATTTTTGGATTAAACCTAATGGTTTGTGCTAAGCAGAATCAGATATTTCTAGTGAATCCTAACACAAAAGAAACATCGGTTTTAAAAATATATAAAATTACTACGACACTTCAAACAATAGTAAACAATTTGATCCCATGTTGCAAAACTAGATATTCTATGTTGTTATAACTTCTAAAAATAGTTTTCAGACCTGTTATTTGTTTTTCACATCAGAAGTTATATAAAATATGCAAATTACTCTATTTAATTAATAATTATTTTATCCTAGAAGGTTATTGTGCTACAGCTGTGTGAAGCATGCTATCTATATAAATAAAATAAAGTTTTTGTCTGTACATTGAATAGAATCAACACGTTTTATGATATCTCTCCGTTTCATACATTGCAGACATCAAATCCACTTTAAAAAAATTTTTTGTCTGTCTTTATGTCCGCATTGCAACGAAATTTTGTCAGAAGTAAGCTCAGTTATGTCCTATTGCCGACTTTTGAAATTTTGACATGTAAAAGTTGTACTTATCAACTAATGAAAAATATTATCAAAACTCAACGGGAAAAGAAAACGAGTAAAACAGACTCATTTTTTCGACTTTGTCCGATCTTTCCGCGATAAACTCAGCAGAGTTTAAAGAAGTGGAACTACTTTTTTGTTAAAGAAACTACTTTTTTTGATCAATTAATCAACTCCACAATCTCCTCGCTTCATCATAACTGAAAATTAAACATTTAACAAATTTACTGAATCGGTGGTGGTCAGTTTAGTTGTGTGATACCTAAAAAAATAGCCGAATAACAAAGTTTTTGTTATGACTATTGCGAAATATTGATTTCCATAAGCCTCGCCATAAAAAAAATCAAAAAATTTCCCCTCCTTCCCTGCCATAATTCAAAATCCATCTCAAAAAAAGATTCTCAAATTTTATATCAGATTACCGGGCAACGGCGGTGCAGTGCACACGCGTTAGCCCAATCGGCCACCCCGCCCACAAATGGCTTGAATTTAAATTCAACAATCTCAAAACCATAGACGGGCATAACTTGAATAGTCAACTGCTATTTCCAAGTAAGTTAGAGCCGACGTCCGCTCCCATCACTGAGCAGGTTCGAATCCGAGCTGGGCGAGTTAAAATTCATTTCGTGGGCAACCCATAGAATAAATCTCGACCTAACAACGGTTAGAATAGTTTTAGTTGTGCCTCTAGAAACCGCTCCACTATCGTGTATTCCAGAAATGGCTAGGTAGGGGAATCGAAAAAAAGATTTCCAGTAAATGGAGAGACCATGATAGCCGAGTGTATTGAGGCTTAGCCAGCTTCAACATTTTTGTGTCTAGCTAGGCAAGTTCTAATTCGACCTGAGCAGGTTGAAATTTATTTCGTGGGGGACACACGAAATGAATCTCGACCCTCCTATTCTGCTTAGAATAGTTTTGGTTATGGTTCGAAAACCACTCCTTTCCCTTCAGCCAGTATACCATAAATAACAGGTAAACAGAAAAAAAAAAGAAACAAAGTTTCCCATCACATTTTCAAAAAGAAATTTCCGGAAAAAGAAGAAGAAAGTTTAAAATAATGTGAGAATGAATAGCAAATAAAAATCAGTTGTATACGAATTAAAATTTAAGTAAACATAAAATAATGAAAAAGGTTCAACAACCTTTTAGAATTTTATACATCTTCACTAATTTTCTGGACAAGAACAAGAAAAAAGAAAATATCTTACTGGCCGTTTAAAATAAATACTGTCGGAGAAAATCGCCTTGGTAGGCTAATGGAATAAATAGCTAAATAACCGTGGAGACTTTGGACAGGCTGTAATTTTGACGCGATTGCCGGGAAGCATGGGAGGAATGACAGTGCGATCTTGCTACCTTGAACCTGCACGCGGGGTTTTAACAAAGGCTCAGTTGGAAAATAATATGAAAAGTAATGCTGGATGGTATAATGGAAGGGGAGAGTAGTTCTCACAATTATTTTTTCTGAAAAAATATTTAGAAAATTGGCTCACAAAAAGTTGTGTCAGAATATGGAAACTGAGGATGGCGGATTAGTACCTACAAAATACCCCTAATATTCTGCTATATAAGTACATATGTGCCATTTCTTTGAAAGTGGTGAGTTAAACCATTATTGACAAAAACTTAGATAATGACGATGAATGCAGTCTGCTACGAGCTTTTGATCTAAAAAGAGCTCCCCATAAAAAATAAAATTTCATCTTAATGTCAATATAAATTTACGTAGTTAATGAAATTAAAAATATAATTGCTTTGAAAGTGGTACAAGTGCACATTCTGCAAAGACATTATGTTTCCTTTATAATTTATCTAAATCTATCGATTTATTGAGCTTTATAAAATTATAAATAAATATTTATGTAATTATGAATATATATTATTAGCTTTTTTCCTATTATTTTCATTTCAGGTTCCTTTCACTTTTTTCTTAATTTTTTTTCTATTATATCTATTTGCTTACTTTGTAAATACATATAGGTATATCTGAAGCTAATAATATCACATTTCTGTCCTTGTTTAATATTCTAGAGGGACTCGTCCCTTAATGAATGAATTATTATTAAAAAAGTTAAACTTTTTTAAAAAGCTCAATAAATATTTATAGAGGTTTTTGAAACGAAATAATCCCCAGTATCACCAGATAATTAAGTCCTGTTTTATAAATGATGTCGGGATTTTCAAATTATCAGTACACGTTTTTCGCCGTGTACTTGAACGTATGTCGCGTATTTTATTCCAACGTTTGAATTCAATTTCAAGCGTGAAAATTTTCGTGCTGATCCCCAGTTGCCACTTCTTCGGCTTTGTTTTTTAATATTATCCGGAAGTACAGATATATATCTTAGTGACGCTAAACCAATTTTTAAGTTTCCGTTCAACGTCTTTTCTTTTTCATTCCTTTTCGAAGTCTTAAACCACTGGCTAAATTCATAAATTAAAACACTTAATTCATGCTCTTAAACCGTGATCCTCACAATTGTTGATATTGGAACCTCAAAAATATCTGACAAAAAGTTCCGATAAACGCGATGGGGTATTTTTTATTTATTTCAAGAGGAGACACATAGATCGGAATGAGACATCGTTCAACAGAGACAAAACATCGAAATAGTTTTGTTTCTTCAATTTGTTGAGTTTAAACAGTTTTATAAGCCATTTGAAAAATTGCATTATTCATTTTTTCACTGCATAATTATTTCTCAAAAATTTCTTGGTTACTCTAAATCAATTGGTATAAAAAATACTAAAATTTTACACTTCTATTATATTTATAGATATTCTGTAAATAACCATAAGAAACAAAAAAGGTACTAAACCTCAGAAGCCGAAACAAAGCCACATGGCGTTTAGCCTCATACCACTGCCATGTAGAAGGATATTGGAGCCTCACCTGCAACAAAAAATAATGAATTGTTTATAAATATTAAATAATTACTAACAGAAATAGTATCATGCTAATTTGATAAATATTTTTTTTTTTATTCACTAAAATTATATATATATATATATATATATATATATATATATATATATATATACACAATTAATTTAATATAATTAAAGAGAAATATGATACAAACTTTACAATATGGGAGGGAGATGGCTAGTGCAGTAGTTGGGGTCAGAGGTCAGGATGGCTGTGACCCGATGTGACCTCCCTCCAGCGAACGGGCAATCGATTCATAGGCCGTGTCGATTGTTGAGGTGTCGATGGTAGTTCCTAATCACAGCTAATTATCTTATCTTTCACGGTTACGGTTCTTCCAACAGTTCTCACGATCTCAGCTCTATAATGGTGTCATATCTTGATTTGAGTGAATGCAAGGCCATTTCATTCTAGTCATTTAGCCGAACGAAATCCTTCAGGCCAAATGCCAAAATACCAGAAAAATTTAATCTGAAATATTATTTATCTACATCCGCTTCTCTCAATTATAACTGCCAAGACCGAATTGGTATTGAATTATCTTCCAACTAAAGTTCATGAAGACAAACTAATGTACAATACGAGTATACTCGTAAATAGATATTATAATAGACATATAATATAATAAATCTAATCTTACTTCATTCGATGAATAAAACAACTATAATGAGAAAGAATAAAAAAAAAATGAGCGAATTATCTTTATAACCCGAAAATTCAAACGATTTCTCCAGTTCACAATTCCACGCAGAAATAACTTGTAATATCACTGTAATTCTTGGAAAAAGCTTTCATGGAAAAGAAGCTGAAATTAAACTCTTTCTACTATTCAGATGAACGAATGGTTTCTTTTTCATACAGCAATTTTTATGTTCCCTTAAAATCATAACTAAATTATAATATTATTCTAAATTAAAAATACATAACTAGGTATTCAAAAATGTAGATTTATTATGAAATGAATTAATATAAACTAATATCTTTTGGAGTAACTGCACTGAGGTACACGAGAGCTCAAAAATCGGAAGGAAAAAAACGCACACATCAAATATACTAGAAGCACCATGTTCAAGAGTTTCCAAAAAGTATATAAAAAAACAGTGCAATTATATTATGGAAAAAAAAAACAAGTAAAAATTGAACAGTGGCTGTATCTACCTTCATATAACGATTACATTTTGTAACTGCCTAATGTAAAGCGAAATTTATTCATTCATGTCAATATTTTTTTTTTGCAAAAACTATCACTAATCTATTTGCGAGGGACCAACAAACAAGATAAAATACAGGATGAATCATCTCTCTTATCTGTCTCCACTCGTGTCAGTGCGCTGTAATTATCGATGGCTTCGATTCAAACTTAAAATTGATCAACTTACTCGCTTTATACCAAATCCAAAAATCCCTTTTTAAATTCTGATGAAACTCTGATATGAAATCTTGCTTTTAAGGATATATAAAATACTGAGGAGGGGAGGACTAGGACACAAGATAAATTAAGAAAAAGAAATAACTAATTCAAAGGAATGGTTTGGAACGTGAAATGAGAGAGGAGGTTCCCTTTACAATTAAGTGATAAAATGAGTAATGCAAGCCTGAAAGTTCTAGGAATCCTGAGCACCGAGAAGTAGATAGCCGGATCTGTTGACAGTTGCGTAGCTGAGGAGGAAAACGCCCCAATCCTGTGCACCCATTCTTCTTTTTTAAAAAATAACCAGTTTTATCCTTATTCCTTAAGCACTACTACAGTAATCATAATTTATTTATTTTTTGGCACTAGGGTTCTACAAGAACCAGGACTTTTCTTGTTATTCTTCTCCACTCATCTCGGACGAGCTTATTAATTCTTCATCTCCGGATCCTATCTTTTTCAGGATGTCCTCCACCTCGTCCAGTCATCTCAGGCAGGATCTTCCTCTACCACGTTTTCCACCAGGTCTATCATCAAGTAGGCGTTTGGGAATAGAATCCCTGGGCTTACGTACCACATCTGAGCTCTGGGTTCAACCATCTGATTTGGTTACATCTTACAATCGAGATCAAATCAGGCCTCGCATAGATCTTGCGCAGCTCTTTATTGGTACGAATTCTCCACTGGCCATTCTCACACACCGGACCGTAGATCCTGCGGAGAACTCTTCTGCGAGTAGCTTCCTTTCCGAGGCCTTCGACCCAAGTCCCAGAACCAAAGGTGATGACGGATCTTATGACTTTCTCGTACAGTGTGATATTTGTCCTATTAGAGAAGGTGGTATAATTAAGCAATTTTTTCATGGCTAAACAGCATCTATTCCCAGCCATTCTTACTTTCAGTTTTTCCGTCATACTTATTAAAGATTTTAATTACTCTTACAATAAATAATTTATTGTACTTCACCCTTCCTAGACTTTCGGCTACATGGGTTATGCAGAAATGGTATATCACACAACTATTTGTATGCCATACCTGTTATTCAACATACATGATTTTCTAAACTTCACGTAATATATGTATCCTTCGGGTCTTCAAGACTATTCAGTAGAAGATAGTTCCATCAATCTGGCGGTATCCAGGAGCTGGTCCTCTTCTTGCCAGATTGAAGTGTGCTGGCAGCACAGAGCAGCTTTCCACCTGCTGTTTTCCAAGACTATGCAAGTTAACACGGAATCTCTCATTTAAGGAATTGAGGGACCCAGTAGTCCGGAAGAACCAATTTCGCTTACAAGCATCTCTGGACGGTGGGAAAATAATTTCTTAAGGTAGCTTCTTTTGTCACCTACCACAAATTCAACTGATCTGTACTATCCTCCCGAATGATCTTCTTAAATTTCCTTGGATCTTCAGCTATTCCTGTCGGATTGTTCTCCTAAAGACCTACCGAATCTTCTCTTTCGAACATTATTTTCAATAGGTTTTCTCAGAGTATAAGGTCGAGAGGTACTGTTCTTGCTACGTAAACGCTTACAATAAATAAGCGCATAATGTTTAATAGATGATTTTTTTTTTTCATTCTGCTGAAATCTATTCACTGCACCTATCAAGCCTCTGGGTTCCAATAAGTCCCATCGTTTTCATTGGCGTTATTTATTAAACCACAGGTTCTTGACTTAATCAAAGTGGCGGAAGAATGTTTTCTGTTCAAAAAAATACGATTGAAAAAGCGATTGTAGTCAATTAATATAATAGATAAATGCATATCTTGTTACGATAAATGATAATTAAATGAAAATCTGTGTTTCTAAACTGCTAGTCGAAGTGTGGTACGCGCACGTGTGTTTGTAAGGGGAAGAGGTGTACCTAGAATCTATGGGCGCAAAATTAGACTACGGCAGAATGCCTTGCGGGCAACTCCCTCTACTGTCCAATATTTTATACAATCTTTTTAGTACTTTGGAACAATTATTTTTATATCTTCTATTCTAACAAATATTAATAAGTTCCTTATCAGTAATTATCACCAGAAAATTTTCACGGACTAAATAAGAAGATAATGTGAAGCTTGGAGAAGGAATGTTATTAAATATCAAACAAACAGAATAAGCCTCTACAAATATGAGCAAAGTGGTCTTTCGTAACACGGTATTATAAATATCGTGGAAGAGACATTGAGTTATTACTCATGCTGTAAATTATGTGGCCCATGAGATAGCATTCCGATAAGAAATGACACCAAGATTTATAAACCTCGCGATAAAAACTTTTCAAAACCGAATTCCCAAACAATTTCTAATAGATATCACCTTCCATCTATCCTTCAAAGGGAAAACGGACAATTATTGCTTAGCTATCTTAATCTGTGATTTTCATGTTATTTCAGAATAGAATTTAGGGTTAAAGAGAAGTATTTCTTGAAAGTAGTGGATGGAATTTGATAAAATTGATATCTACTTGATCATTTGTTTAGAAATTCCTAACTTTCTTCCGAATTTGGGTGAACGTATAATTTTTGAAGCCTTATCAATGGAATCACTTTTGCGTATAATTAAAAAGAATAGCACATTGAATACAGCATACAGAAATGATACAAAATTATTTTTAATCAATCATAAAGTTCTTACCAACTTTTGAACTACAGTTGATTGGCTTAGAGAATAGATTTACGCGTGTGTAAGCCAAACTGCTCGAGATTCCGTTCCTCTCCCCCCCCCTCTCTTCACCATAGGGCATGATGGGGCCATCCGGCTACTGGAGGAAATCCACATCGACTGAGCGTAAGAATGATGACCATAACCCGTGTACTTCAATCGGGAATCGCGATGAGATTTACTATAATCTCAGTAGCTCGCCAGAGGTTTTATCAATGGATGATCTGTTTAAGAGCAACAAACATAGGTCTTCTGAACAGTTTTAATCTATGGATCTTGACTTTTGTCAACTCGATTTGTCACTGTTTTGAACCCGGTCCATAGCAACCTAGGGTTGGGTGACCTTAACACACTATCTGTATTCCCGCGAGCCATCCACGTCTGTAAGAAGACCGTATAGCATGCCTAAAGCACAACATAGTCTATAGTAGTGTTGCTCAAATACGAGACTTGTTCTTGCAAACTCAGTCTTGGCCATGGTCTTGGTCTTGCGCAAGAGTCTCCCACAATTACTTATTAGCTTATTACTATAGAGATATTATTGTATTTTTTTAGATAGGAGAAACTTAACTAAGCCCGAATGAAAAATTAGAGGTGTTAAATGCAAAAGTATATTAGTTATACCAATTATTAACATAATAATTAACTAAGATTATCAAGTATTAGAAACTATTTTGCCTTAATTTTTATTTAAAAAATCGATTTTTTTTTACCAGTCCTGGTCTTAGTCTTGCAACGGTTAGGCGGCCTTGATCTTGGTCTTGCAAAGTGCAAGACCAAGACCGATTTTGGGCAACACTAATCTATAGCGCCAACTGACAAAACAATTTATATCATCATAATTCAATAAAACCTAATTACTTTGATAATTTTCTATTTTAGTTAACACAAAACACACATAAACAAAATACAAACAGCACAATCAAAAATTTTACGAAAAATTGTTAACGCACCTTGGTACATTTCAAACACTACTATACATAACGACTTAAACACCCCAACAGTAAAATCCTACATCCACGACAAATACACTACATTTCATCCTTCAACACAAAATCACTCCAATCCTCTGGTTCTTTCCATCTCCTGCTCCCTGTTACCTGAGCAACGAAGATTAAGAAGAAAATGGCCAAGAGACCTATTACATCAATAAAAACATCAACATAAAAAAATCAAGCAATTACACCAAGACAATAAAAACACAACAAATTTGCTAGATGCGCAGCTGCAAAAGATGCAAATTGCATAAAATAAAAAAAAAATAAAAAAAAAAGTTAACAGGACTTCATTTTAAGTAAAAAATTAATATTTTATTTATTATAAAAAATGGTGGATCAAGTGCAAAATATGTTAAATAACTTTCAGGAGGTCTAATACGAGCACAGTACTGATGCTGTTAGAGTACACATCCACAAGCACCATGTATTCCTGATTCGTACGCAACAGTACAGCGGTCGTATTAGACCTCCTGAAAGCCCCTTTTATTATTGACCTTAATAAATACAATTACTGTTCCTTTAAAGAAAATTTTATATACTTTACGATGGTGTGCTTAGAATTTAATTATCTTGAATAGATTTAGAACAATTTCTTCTTATTAAATAAAAATCATGACCAACTTAAGGAAGAGATAAAATTGGTCTTAACTCCTTTTCCGTTCAGAATTGGCCCATACATCAAATGAACTTTTTTGTTGGAAATTTTGTCTCAGAGTTTGGCCATTAAGAACTTAGACAGCCTGTATAATGAATAAAAAATAGTTAAAGAATAAATTTTTATAAACAAGTCCAAGAATAAGTGTGCTTTTTTACTTTCACTTACGTATATATGTAATATATGGTAAGTGTAAGTATTGCGATCGAGAAAATTTTTGAATCTGAGTTTTCAACGGAAATAGACGTTTTGAGGTACCCTGAGTCGAAATGACCAAGTCCCGAAAAATGGTCTGTGTGTTTGTATGTTAGCAGTCTAGCTCAAAAACGAAAAGTCCTATGAAACTGATATTACGTATTTAAGATATGCCTTAGATGTGACGGCAACTTTTTCCTTAAAATCGGCTAACCGTAAGTGCCACTTTATATCAACGCTGAAACACATTTTCTCAAAAACGGCTCTAACGATTTTGATTAAACTCGGTGTATCATTGTATAATTAAGTGGTCTTTAATGGGACATTATATATGGTTTTTTAAAAGTTTATTGAATTTCCTAAAAAATCAAAAAAAAAATCGTTAAGATCGGACAACTAGGAGGAAAGATATGGTCTCCAGTTTTTTTCCCTGAAGAGGCGAAAATTTGGATAAATTTATAATATACTATTGTAATTGTTGAGACTAAAAAAACTTTTTTTCTACAGATATTTAATAAAGTATCTTTCCTAAGAACAGTTTTCCTAAGAAATAAGTACCTAAATTTATACCTTTATTTTCACATCTATATTTCAACATTGCAATCATCACCTCCGGAATCAACTTACTCATATTCTGCATAGATAACTTTTACAACTAAAAATATTACTTAAATGATATCACTTAAAAATATTGAAATTGGAGTTAGTCATTCTGGAGTTTATAAAAGCAAAGAAAGTTGTGTGGTTTATAAATGCATATGGAGTGACTAGATTTTTATTGCCTGTTGTCGATATATTAAATAGACATTTTGTAATTATAATGGTCTTAATGAATTGTTATCTGTAAGCTTTAAGCTTTAGCTCCGTTTAAAATGCACTTCAAAAAAAATTATTATAGCCCAGCATTGCCAGAAAATAATTTCTATTCATAGTAGATCGGTAAGTGAAAGTTGTGTGTTGCGGGCACCAGATTTTTTTTTTACTGATACAAGAGAGCTAAGAACAGTTTTCAGTACGACAAAGGTGTGGCGAAAATTTTTGAGGCGCGACACGAAAGTTTGATAACAGCCAATAGAAATGGTAAGGAGCCTGTACTGAAAATACCTCACAGACGTAGATGTAGAATATGTTAAGGATAACTGTAATTTTTGTCATACTTAAGCACAGTTTCATCCAATAAAAGATAAATAAATAAATATATTAGCACAGCATTGAGCCATACTTAGAGGCAATTTAGCATAAAGTACTTGAACTGGAAGAGCACTGAATGGCGAGACAGTAAACAGGCAGGCTATCGAACTCGGGGCAGAGCTGCCAAGGCGACGTTTGTCGTTTGGGTAGTAGCCAAGGTGACGTCACCGACCTGACCATCTCCCTAGGTAGGCCAAAGCCTCCTCGATAAGTCTACTCCACTAATAATATTTCTAAAGAAACCAAGGCGGTTTAGGTATATTTCCTCCATCAAAGCAGCTACATTTTAAATTCTTGTTAAAAAAAATACTTCATTAATGAGACCCTTACAAACAAAGAGACAAAAAAAAAAACACGAAAAAAAATATACTTATCTAAAACTATTGGGATGAAAAATAAGTTGTTTCGGTTTTTCAGGGTGAAATAAAATCCTTGTATATTATAGACATAAATTTCATTTTAATGTCAGATACTTCAAAGTAAATCACAATAATGCCTATTCATTTTTATTTTTCCAGTCTGCTGGTATTCCTCAAGGTAGTGCCCTAGGTTCTATCCTTTACACAGATTAAAAGACTGACATTCCAATCCAACCTAATACTTTCAACACTACCTTTTTCGACGAGACGTGTGTCTAATCAGTTAATAAAGAGACATTTCATCCCAAACGCTTCAATCACAATCCTTGAAAGATTGATGTCAAAACTGAAGGATTAAAAGAAATTCCAATCCAATAAATACCATCAAATAATTCTTATCTTTCGTTGTATAAACTTATGTCATATTGTCCTACAGTATCCTTTAATAATACCCCACATATTTTTGTTAAATAAAGTCTATACCTATGACTCCACCTGAGAAAAAAACGCTCTATGTTTCGGTTACTTCTATACAAACACTCTAATCTTCCAATTAACTATAATATAATCATATAAATAATTCCTGAATAAATAAAAGGAATCGTCTAATTCCTCTACTCCAATTCCAATCCTCAAAATCCAAAATCCTTCTTAAAATTCTCAATGTTCTTTACTTTGATACAAATAAAATCATCCATAAGGATAATAATGTTATTTTCAAGTTTATTTATTATCAGCCAATTTTACACCAATTTTTAAATTTTGTCAACTTAATGACAAATCTAATTACGACGTTTCGGCTCGTTAAGCCATTTTCAAGTCTGTACAATTTTTATTATTTACAATTATATTTAAACATTACATATTTCAAAATATTAATATTCTTTTTATATGCTTAAATACCCATCACGTACCTGTCCTTTTCACTTATGCGAATTGTATGCGTCTACTCATAATAAAATTGTTTATAAAAATTATTTTATAACATTATTATTACTCAATTATTTCTTATTAAATGATACAAATAAGTGAAAATTACCTTATCATGTGTCACTTTAAAAATTTTATTATGAGTAGACGCATCCAATTCGCATAAGTGAAAAGGACAGGTACATGATGGGTATTTAGGGATATAAAAAAAATCTTTATATTTTGAAATATGTAATGTTGAAATATGATTGTAAATTGTAAAAAAATTTTAGACTTGAAAATGGCTCAACTAGCCGAAACGTTAATTTGACAAAATTTAAAAATTGGCTGAAAATAAATAAAATTGAAAATAAATAGTATGCACCGAAGAAGAAGTGTGAAAAATTGTGGATATTAATGTTCCACATCCGATTTGGCCCAATTATACCTATCCTTCCAGAAAAAACTTCAGGACCATCCTAATCCTCTCGTTTCTAACCTTGCTACTTTTTCGATCGCTGATAACACACTGAGGGGTCTCAAAAAGAAGATGGCCTCATGATCGCCTATTGCAAAAATTGTATTGCAATTAGAGTGCGACCGATGGGTAATCTTTTCATGTCATTATATTTTTCTGTGCATCATTTACTAGATTTATTTTTATTTTAATACAGTTGTAAATTTTATGGGGAAAAAATTACCGTTTTTTTATTATCACCTGTTCCTATCTTTCCATTAACTCCATAATATCACATTCATAGATTATTGTTCGTTGCTCTAAAATACACACAGCAGATATTTTGATGATAGAGAAAGTCAAATGATAAATAAGTTAATTACGCGGCATGAGTGAAGAACTCAAGAATTAATCATTAATAATCTATAAGTCAATTTAATGTGAGATTAAAATATATTAAAGCCTCAATGATGCAATCTATAGTATTGTATTGCACTTTCAATGCGTATAATGTTTTCTATTATAAATTTTCTTTCTTTATCAAATTAATCACATAGCGCAACTTATAATGTGTTCAATAAATGGAGAGTAGGTTCTGATGGTTGTTACTTGATTGACACATAGTTTGTTATGAAGCATTATTAACTTCCACCGTTGTGAACACAAACTTTTCATGTTCTGATGAAAACTATCCCTTGGTCCATCCGGCGTATCATATATACTATGCCGCATAACAGCTTTTCCTTGAAGTAAAGTAAACTTCAGTCTGATAGAGAAGGTCCATTTCTCTCCTCATACATTCTTCTTCGGTTCCCCCACTCTTCCACAGATCGGCCTTTTCGTACTGATCAATATATAACAAAAATCGGACTACTAATGTTTATTTTTTATTAAAACAAAAAAAAAAGACATTTTTAGCACTGAGTTTATTGGTGAATATAGATTCATCAGGCTGCCATTGTAATCCATATTAATAAACAACTATAAAAAATAACTGAACCAAACCTTGGAACATTAACTGAGAATCAAATCCACAACGCCAGAATCTACCACACTAAGACTCTGGGCATGGAAAAATAACAATAATATAATTAAACTTTGATTAGGGATACTATACTAGAGGGAGGTTATGGATTTGGGTGATACTGGATTGAAAAATATTAGACTCATTGTCCGAGAGCTTGCGAATAAGCTCTATGAAGGAAGAAAAATAAAAAACTAATATCATTTCAAACAAAATTTATTTTATTAATTTTTGGCTTTGCTTTCCTCGCGCTTTTATGTTATTATATACCACTTGATTTTTTTTTTTGTGCTAAAAAAAAATATTTATTATGGTATTAAATGAGTTATAAAATATGAAAAAAACTAAAATGAGCTTCCAGTAAAATAGGTCATGTGAATTTTTATTATAAGAAAGGAAGTTTTATTTGTTTTTAGTATTCTTTAAAAATTATAAATAATATTTTTATAAATATAAAAATACCGACATTGAGATAAATAACATTAAGCTACGGCTATTTTTTCCGTCTGGGTCCAAATAATCCCCTAGAATCCAATTAGTCCATAATTGAGATGAAAAATCTATAGATAGTAAGTATGCTAGTTATGAATAATGTAGAGCATCTGTTAAAAAATCTGGTTAATAGTTCAAAAAGTTTGTTTAGCTATTTTATTTTAAAAATATAGATTCTACCCCAAACATTATTAAATAAGTATAACTTTTTGCATTACAATTGTTATAAAAACTAATTTAAATAATAATAACAATTAGTCACCGATAACCTGTATTCCAAAACGATATTTCGGACCCATTGTACCTCGCAACGTACGCCTAATTAAGCTTAACATAAGCAGTAGCCAGGAAGCACCGTTTTGGAGTTATAAATCAATTTTCGAAAAAGTCCTAATATCTCATTTATGATTGGCCACCATTTTGTATTCCATCGGATTCATTCGGCGGTCATACAGTTTTTTTTTTATACAATGACATAAATGTTCGTAATAGTAGTGTAGCATATTCTAAATCTGATATGTTGGGTGTTTTAGAGGAGTATAAATTAGTTCATATTTTCTGTTGTAATTTAATTGTCTAAATCATATTGTTTTAAAAAGAACATATGTTTTTATTAGTTCGAATGTAAACAAGTTTTTGGTTGAGTTAATAAATGAATTAAAACATTTATTTTGATTTATATGTTAAGAATACAATAGTGGCACTGCGAATATATAGAAAAGAATATAAATGCCTCGAAAAAGAAACGTAAACATCGTAGACACGAAAGATTTAACAGAGAAAGAAAATGTTGCAATACAACAAATGAACGCAAGACGATAACATTTTTATTTATTTTTTTTAAAGGGGGGATGAAGCATATTCTAAATTTGATATTTTGAGTATTTTAGGGGAGTGTAAATTAGTTCATATTTTCTGTTGTAATTTAATTGTCTAAATCATATTGTTTTAAAAAGAAAATATGTTTTTATTAGTTCGTATGTAAACAAGTTTTTGGTTGAGTTAATAAATAAATTAAAACATTTATTTTGATTTATATGTCATTTTGAGTAAATAAGTCGTGTTTTCTTACATATGAGTGTTAAGAATGTTGGAGTTAGTTATTTATTTCAGAAGTGATGTTGAGAATTCTCTAAAATCTGTGACTGTATGACTATCATTCGATATACCTGATACAAACGCGAGTAAGATAGATGTTGGCAATATATCAAAAGAGTTTAATAAATTGCGAAATTTTACGCAAAGGTGATGTTGAGCTGTGAAATATTGCGTGCGGTTGGGAGTTAGTTCGCTTCACTGGGCATTTAATCAATCGACGCTCGGCCAACTGTCGCCGCATCTGGCTTATAACCGCCGCGGTTCTCGCATAATTTATACAAAACCTCTCTAGCATTCATATGTTTATTATATTTTTATATTAATTATATTTTTTAAACTAAAAATAAATAAAAATTGCAAGTTGTTTAATGCTTTTTGTTATTTAAAAAAAAGTTTGATGATAATTATTAAAAATAAAGATTTTAGAGATGGGTAAGTAATTTACTGTTGAAATTATAAAATAAATGTCAGAATTTGCAGACAAAATTTCTTTATGGAGTTAGCCGACGTTTCGACCCAAACATATCGGTCATCATCAGGACTAAAAATTAAAAAATACTACTATAAAAAAATGATGAATATAAAAGTAGCAATGTATACAACCAATGCAGCTCATTGAGGTACAGAGCACGTGGAAGTGATAAAAATCAAATAAATAAAAACAATTATGAAATCTGTACCCAGGAGTTAAAACGCCATGTCCGTTTTAGTATTTTTTCAGGGGGACCCAATTTCCACAACTTTGAGTTATTAAAATTAATCTCTCAGTTACTAAATTGTTTTATAATAAAAAAATCGATATTGGGTCCTGGGGTCCTAACTTCACTAATTGTAAGACTAGGCTCTAATTAATTAAAAAAATTAATAAATAAATTAAATTCAAGCTAGACTTCTTATTTTCTCCTCAAATGACTAGGTACTTTTATTCTACAACATATGCTTACTGCGAGAGAGATTTAACCGGAATGCACTGAGAAGGGGAGTTTACAGTCAGCGGGTAACCGATTTCAACCAAATTTTTATGGGCCATAGGAGCCGAGAAAAAAAAATTTTATATAATTTTAACTAAATTGTTGTTATATTTGTGGATTGATGGTTGACTGTATTGATTAATTGAAGAGAATATTGGTTGGGGTGTTCAATAAAAATGAAAAAGTAATAATAAATAAAATATATTTATTTTTAGTTTTGCTGATGTTTCGGCCAAAGCTCAGACCTTCATCAAGACTAAGAAAAAAAAAATAACAATGGGTATCTATTATGGGACTCTACTAACATTAATAAGGAAATAATAATATTTAGATGAAACATATAGTCTAAAAACATATAGGTAGAATAAACTTAAAGGAAATATAAAATAACAACAACAAATTTTGAAATAGAAAGTAGCGGAAGCAAAGTTAGGATATATAACATAACGGTAAGAAAGTTAGGAACTTGTGAATAAAATAATAACACTAACAGAGAACTATGAAATAAATAATAAAAGGAACAAATGAAAAAGACATAATGAAATAAGGTAACATAAGGAATAAAAATTAATAACCAACGAAATGTAATGGAATATACTTCATGAAAACGTAAGTGTTGTACATAAAATAAATGGAGTGATGTAGTTGCTAAAATATGATGTTTTAGTAAGCTAAAAGGAATTGCGATTGGCATAGAATAAAATGTAAAACAGAGAAAAGAAATATGAAGTTATATTAAGAAAATAAAAGCTGTAAATAGAAAAATTAAGATTATGTAAAATCTATCAAAACATACTGACTACATATAAGAGAACTAAAAAAATTAAAATTATGTAAATAATGAAAATAAGATGTAATGAGTAAATGTATCAATATAAACAAGATAGATGTGGAGACATGGAAAAGAAAGTAAGAAGAAAAAGGAAAATTAAGAGAATACTAAGGTAAAAGAAGCAGATTCATTTATTTTTACTTTTTTTTTACTGAACATCTTAACCCTCAAAATTTACGTTATTTATTTTTGCTTTTGCTTTCTCCGAATGTTTAGGTTATTATACATCAATTGATTTTTTTTTTTTTTTTTTTTTTTGTCCAGAATAAGAGAAAAATATTAGATATAGCATTAAAGGAGTTATAACGTATCATAAATTACAAAAAACCAAAAGGCGCTTCCAGTAAAGTAGGCTAAGAAATTTTTTATTATGAAAAAGGAAGTTAGATCCGTTTTTAGTTTCCTTCACAATTTTGAAATACAAATTTTTATACAATTTAGAAATTGCAAATTTCAGTCCTTGATTTTCTTGAGATTTTTTTTTCCAGGCGTTAAGTTAAGCATTCATAACTGAATTACTGCTCTTCCAATCCACATCAATAACGTTTGGATTTTATTTTTATATATTTTTTTTTTAACTATAAATTAAGAAAAACTTAATTTTTATTTCATATCTTTGGTTCTAATTTGTTTACGAAATTCGGGTTCGTACTATTTCGTGTATCATACAGAGCTATAAATCCCTGATCATTTTCATGTGAATCGGTGGAGTCTTGAAGTTATCACAATATTTGTGCTAGTTGACAAAATTTTTTTCAAAAAAATTTAATTTTTCGATTACTGAAAAAAATCCTACTTAAAGGATTTTAGAGTTGCGGAAAAACAAAAATTACTTTGCTTGGAAACATGATAGATCTAAAAAAACATTTACTGTTATATTGCTACTTTGGTTTGTCCTAAACCCAGCCTTGTTGATGTTCTACGGATATACAGCACACGTTGAGGACTCCAAAATAATTTAAGTGCTGCGTTTAAGAACAACGATATCTATAATAAAACATAGAAATCGACTTGAAAGGACAGTTTTAATAACCCAACTTGTTGAAATATTTTAATAAATATAAATTAGGCAGTTATTTAATTTTTGTAAGCACGGAATCTTAAGAACTAGTTTAATGACGGTAATGTATTTTCGGATGATTTGGGAAATATTGTTATACTAAGACAGGAGTTTAAAAAAACGGAGGATTCCAAGATTTTTAACACAGTGACGGAACTGGCTGGGCTGACTACTCAAGTATACAAACAACTCAGAAACATTACAAAACAGTGTGGAATTCGAAGGATGGGTTTCTTTCCTAATTCCTTGGATGATGTTGATATTTTTAGGAATGAAATGGGACCACTCACTCACCTTTAGACCAAAAAATTATCTTGGACCACATCCTGTATTTCGAATATCAATGAGGTAATGTCACCTGGACCACGAAGGAGGCCAGGACGTTACATATGACATGGAAGAATCCGGCAGCAGATCAGGACGTGCTGTTGGAATGAATCACTAAGCACTGGCGAAGAATTGGAATCATAATGTCTAGGCCATCATGATTGATGGAGGTATTATCTCAACTGTTTTGCATTTTTCGATATAAGGGCATCATATAAGTCTTAAGTCGATGAATCATCTTAAATCATACTACGGAATTATCGTGGTTAATGAGTTAGATTATTATCAGCATCTCTCAGTCCAATTTGAGCAAAGACTTTCCCCAGTTTTTGCCGATCTTTTCTCGCCCTACCTTTGTGCAGCCTTTATTAAGTCCTCTTTCCATCTTGTCAGTTGTCTTTCTGTTCTAATTTTTGTATACAGTGATCATCATGGTCATTTGCTTCGTGCGATGTGTCCATTGCCATTTTGCATGGGCCTATGCCGTGCTATTATAGAACATAAAAGTACTTTATTCTGCGACAAAATCTCTTGGGAATAACATTTAAGATAAGACATTACTTCTGGCCTAAATAAAAAAACGTCTGCCAAGTAAGGTCAATATAGCTTCCTCACCGTTTGCATTGGCTAAAAAAAAAATTATATTTCAAGTTCTAAATTTTTCGGTAGGAGAATAAAATCTCTGGGAAAAGGCGTTTTCGGAAATTCACTAATCCCTCAACATACAAGGGTTTGATATCCACGAGTTTTGTTCAACAGCAAATATTAAAATGCCAAAAAGTTCCACATATGCAGATTGCATATAGAATTAAAAGTTTAAAATGTTTACATCCGACCTTTTGCACTAGGAGTAGTAATATTTAATGTGCTTAATCGCCATGTTTTCACTCGTAAAATCGGTGTTAAAAAACTCCATAAGAGAAATAAGAAAAAGAGAGTTTTTTCAGAGTTAACGAGACCAAAACTTTTCTTCAGGTAGAAAAAAACTATTTAAGCCGGAATATAAAAATATATGGAAAAATCACACATAAACTCGATACCACGACGAGAAAGACAGACATCGAATCAAATTTGATCCTTGATGTCTGAAACATAAAACGCGAGTCGTAATTTTCGATTCTGAGCACAAAATTTTTTTTAATCTCTCGCACGAACACAATGCTTCCCAATCTTTGGTACTGAGGAAGCATAAAGTTAAGAAAACGTTAAATGAACATGCTGTATACAAAATGAATAGAACTATGGAAAAAAACCCTTAAAACTATATACAATGGCAAAGCAGTATAAATTAACTTAATAGACTTCTAAGGAAAAAAGAAAGAGAAAATAAACAATAAATTTAATTCTTCTTATCATAACTGACATTCTTTATAAAAACAGAAAGATACTAACTACCTATATGAAATGGTGTTTAAGTGATTCTTTAAGTCCTATTAAATGTAATTAAACGAGCAATAATATTTTAAGACATAATTTTTTTACATTTTTTACCATAAAACATGATTACCTTATCAATAAGCAAAAAAGAGGGCTGGATCTGTCCAAATAAAATGTCTAAGTATGTAAATTCTAAAGTCTATTTAAATACGTCTAAATACTAAACAAATAAATTATAAAGTACAAATACAGCATGTCTTTATGATCATTTTTAACATCCCTAACAAGGAACAGTGCTTTCCTTTGATAATAAATAACGTGAAGTTTGCACATTGCTGTCAAGAGGCCAGTAGGAATCTGACTGTTTTTGGAACATGAATTGGAATAGAAGGGTTTTGAATGTGGATAACGAGGGAGAATGCTGAATTTTGACAGGAAGGTAATTCCAGAAATTGACAGAGCGGGCAACGAAAGAGTTTTGGAATGAAACAGATTTGTGAGAAGGGATATAGAGGTCAGAAGGTCTGTAGAATTTTGTGGTAAGGGAATGGACTCAAGATTTGAACTGGAGAAGGTTGGAGATATAAGAAGGATTATGGTTGTTGATGATTTGATAGAGGAAAGCGCCTAGAAAATATTATCTTCAAAAGGAGGAGAAGAGCTAAATTAACTCAGTATAGTGGAGGGAAATTATAGTAACAATAGTATACAGAAAAGCCAAATCTAGAATTACCCAACAATTTCAATAGTTGGGACAACATTTCCGCACAATTTCAGTAATTGGAACAAAATACAAAGAAAATTTTAATAGTTGAAATAAAATTTCTCGGGATATCAAACTGAAAAATAACATCATAATTTTTTGGTACAGAAATATTTTAATTTCCCAAAAACTTTTAAATTTTAACTTTTTATATAAATGTTGATTCTTGACATCATTTTTTTTTCTATTGAAATATAGAAGGGTAGCTCAAAAAGTAAGGCGTCGTTATCCTAAGCTCCGATACTCGAGTTGTAGTCAGGCAGGTAATTATTTGCTTTGTTTCAACAGAACATACCCCAAAACATAAAGAATCCTTGAGGTTGAGATACCTTCCTGAGGCACACCGAGCCTCTATAAATTGGGTACTTTTTATTATTAGCTAAGCACTAAAGCTTTGTAACAAGTTACAGCCTAATTAACCAGCTTCCTCCATAAGTCTCGAGCATAGTTTCCCACACCGTAACACTATCCAAACTTTACCCTTTTTCTTCCGAAGATCTGTTCTGTCGGTAGCTTCCTAAGCATCTCTTCGTTTCCCAATCGGGCTACGTAGCTGGCCTAAAACACCTTCCCTTGTGCGACCTCTGTATTTCTAAATATATATCTAATAGCCTTCTCCTCCATTTATTACATCCATTCTGCTCATAGAATCCTTCGAATGACATTTCTTTTAAAGATCTAAAACTCATGCTGACTGTTCCTTGAATGGCTCCATCTCCCAGAACCGTAGAAGAGTATTGTTTGTCAGGAGAGATGGTTGATCACAAAGTTTCTGTTAAGTCCATAATAACACCGATTAGCCAAAAAATCCCGTTCTTGGTCTGTTCGATTGCATTGTCCTTTATTAAAATCGGCACGAGATAAGTGAACTTTTCAAATTTATCCAAGCCATTTGTCACTGTTCAAGGAGAAGGATGCTACCCCAAATACAATTGTTTCGGCTATTTACATATCCTAGCCGCTTCCCAGCCTAGGCTGAAAATTCTTACGTCGCTGCAACTAGTGACCAGCTAAAATATCTACATTAGCATAGACCTTAAGCTGATTGAGATGATTATAAATCTATATAATGTAGGAAGACTTACTTCATTAATTTAGGGGGAAACCTGAGGGTTAAGCGTGATCTCGATCAAATCATCTCTTTACACAGCCGTTGGCTAAGAAACAGCACTTCATTACATAGTACTGAATCCAAGATCCTCCAGTGGTTGAATTGGTAATTTTTCTTTTTATTGAAAACAACATTGTATTGGTTTCAAGTTTTAATACCTATATGGGTAAAATGTTTTATCACAATTTTCGCAGTATGACGTAGGATATTACCGCCCCCTAAATTCTACTTCCCGAGACAAGTGCCTCCTCTGCCCCTCCCTTGTTCAAGCCCTGTCTATAATGTATCCATAGAAGGCAGCAATTCGTTTTAAATGTTATAAAATTTGTCCTTATAAGGCGTCATATAAAGTTAAATCTAAAAAGCCTGCGTGAACTACTTTGTATGTTGGCAAGCAAACTCCTGAAACGCCGACCTGTCTAGATGAGGAATGATTCACTATGATCCGGTTTCGACTCATTCTCGAGAGAACGGGCGTGGCGCATAACTATTCCTGGCTGGACTAAAATCTCAGTCCGATCCAGATATCTCTCTACTCGAGGAGATTAGTGACTCCTATAAAACTTCCATGAGCCTTAAAAATCATGAAATACTGTATAAGCCACAAGATTCATAAAAAATTAGCTAGCAGGCATTGTAAACATTTAAAAAGAAAAGTTTCCAACCAGCAGAAATGTCCTTTGAAGAAATGTGAAAAAAGCGGTGACATTAAAAAAATTGCAAAACCAAAACACCTATCTTTTAAAAAAAGTAAATTTAAGTAATTTTTTTTTTTCAATTATCAGACACAGAATTTAATTAACAATAAACTTACAAAAACAATCAATAGTAGTCGAAAGATCAATCAGATTTAACAAAAATTATATTAAAACTGAAAATGGTGCAGTCCATGGTAAAGACCCCTTTTTATCAAATTATTAACATGTGCTTAAAACTTATCGAATGGCTTCATCTTATCGTAACCTACAAATTGTATATCAAAACAAAACTTCTCAGAAATTGGAAGTTTCCTCATTAAATTAATTTACTTTCCACTTGAATCGTAAGATAATTTGTTTAAAAAATCGAGACAAAATGTAACCTACATAAATATTGGGCCGTTTGGAGTGAGATCAATCCCCAACATGTCAAAATCACGAGGTTATATAGGTCAAACGGCCCAATATTTTTGTAGGTCACCTCTTTTATCGATTTTGTGATAAAATTTTCTGATAATTCAAGTGGAAAGAAAATGGGTATTAAGTTTTAAGTATCCCATTAAATTAATTCATTTAACGAGAAAACGCCACAATTTCTGAGAATTAAAAAAAATATTGTAGGTTACGATAAGATGAAGCCATTTGCGAATGTTAATAATTTTATAAAAAGTGACCTGTACCACTTCTCAAATAATTTAAATATACTTAACATAATTTTTGTACAGTTATCATACTAGGAAAGTTACTGTAATATTCGTATTCAACACCCCAAAAACATTTACGGAATGATAATAAACTCGACTTGTGTATTTAGAAGAAACCAAAGCTTCAATAAAAAAATCCATTGTATTATTTTTTTTATTATATTTTTACCTGGATAATAAATGACAAATTATAATTTGGAATCACCATTATAGTCAAGCATCCATCACTTACAAACGTATAATTATATCAGGAAAAACGCTACACAGATATAATTTATTTTAAGTGGAAATTTTTATTTCTATTAGAAAGTTAAGTAGCGTGTACTAACAACTCAAGGACTGGTATCAATTCAAAGCGAATTGCTAGCAAAGGTACCATTTGCGGGTACCTTGATAAAGCATGAAAAATAATTAGACGTAATCAAAATGAAATCGCATGTTTAGCATGAAATAGAATTGATCTCGCAAAGTTCATGGGCAAGTATTGATGGCGGAGGGTTTCCGTTTCAGTTCAGCTAAAAGTAAAATTATTTGTATATATATACATATATATATTATATATTTCCTGCATACATAAGTATATATATATATATATATATATATATATGTGTGTGTGTGTGTGTGTGTGTGTGTGTGTGTGTGTGTGTGTGTGTGTGTGTGTGTGTGTCTGTGTGTGTCTGTGTGTAGCCAATTGCCTTACAAAAGAAGCAGCTAAAAGCGATTTGTCGCCATCGTATCATTTACGTCATTATCATCATTTGAAGTCAATTATAAAACATCTTTATAGTATATAATAAACTACTAGACGGTCTTAATAATCTGTACACTTTGATTGCCTGGCTTTTTCGGGTTATCAAATGTTGTTTTTTTTTTTTTTTTTGTCTATTAAATATGTATTTGCGCCTGTCAACAATAAGTTAACAATCAGCAAATGTGATGGCGATAATGGTAAAATGACATGACAGGCATGGGGAAGGAAAGTACTCAGCAGTACCTATTCCCTAACTTGTTCCAATTACTTAGGTTGTCTAAGGAAGGAGATCCCTCATCCAACGCCTTTTTAGTCTCCTGCTCATGTTCTGAGGTATGTCAGCTGTGGCCATGTCTCTAATAAGTCTGTTATTATGTCCGTTTAAATTTGTGTAAAATCGTTGATATAGGGTCGTTATATGTTGGTCAACTGTTGGAAAGTGGAGGTCAGTATGTAGAGTTTTGTTAGTCACGTACCAAGGTGCTTTTGTTATGAGTCGCAATAATTTTGATTGGAACGTTTGAAGTTTTTGTAGGTGGGTCTTTTTAGCGATGCCGTATATTTGTGAAGAGTATGTCCATATGGGCTTAAGTAAGTATGCATATGTATTCAGTTTCTGTTTTAGTTTTAGTTTCGAAGATTTGGCAAAAAGAGAGTAAAGTAGTTTGAGTCGTTTGTTAAGTGTCATGCGTTTCATATTAACATGTGGGCCCCATGTCATCCTTCTGTCGAAGGTGAGTCCAAGGTAAAGTACCGTGTCCGTTTGAGGTTAAATTCAAAATTATGCAAAAATTAAGTAAAATTAATTAATTAAAATTACAGATTGCGAAAATATACATATTATCAGTTAAACATAAACATATTAAAAAAAAAAAAAACTTATTTCTGAAAATTATCATATAATGTACATTGAGTCTCTAATTTTGTTGCTAAAGAGAAAACCTGATTTCGCAAATTCTTTAAAAGTAACAGGCTTCGGTAGTTGACGTATTCATTCGCCTCATTCATCAAGCTCCTTTTTCGCAAATTCTTTAAAAGTAACAGGCTTCGGTAGTTGACGTATTCATTCGCCTCATTCATCAAGCTCCTTTATTAAGATGAATTTAAAGTTGGATTTCATCAAAAGATGTGATCACATATGGGTGACCTCAGCTAAGTCACCAAGCTTACACAGATTTGTATCACACATTTCAATTCACAATTACAGACTCATTCACAGTAATGACTACAAACTTACACAAGTACTTACGGAACGCAAGTAAATACAGAACAATATCTTAAAAGATTCAACATTATACAAACAGACTTATGCGATGAAGACGGATAGGTTCAAAATTTTAAACATATAATATATGAATGTAAACGATTTGACAGACAGCGATTTGAGTTAATAAAAAGCATAGTTATCAAAAGTGGAAATTGGCCTGAGACGGAACAAAAGTTATTTACTGAATTCAAGACAGACTTTCTTAGATTTATTAGATCGATCGACTTCGACTTACTAACCAGGGATGGGCAGCGTGGGTGATTTCTTGTTGGCTTTGTTCGATTGACTTTCTGTGTTTAATATTTAATAATCCGATTTAATTTTTGTTTTATTTTTGTGTGTTTATTTTTTGTATTTTTGTTTGTTAATGTATATCATGTAGTATGTCTTTAAGGCATGGAGCATGAAGGAAAATCAAATAAACGATCCTTGTGTCTGGTTACCACATAGGGGGAAAAAAAAAATATATATATATATATAAATATCATTTTTTTCTTTTTTCCTTTTCATGTATAATCTTGAAGGCATGTGGGCAATGTATATTATGTTGCGTCATCAAGAAACAATATGTTGCTTTTAAAATTTGAAGTCAATTATAAAACATCTTTATAGTATATAATAAACTACTAGACGGTCTTAATAATCTGTACACTTTGATTGCCTGGCTTTTTCGGATTATCAAATGTTAAATTCAAAATTATGCAAAAATTAAGTAAAATTAATTAATTAAAATTACAGATTGCGAAAATATACATATTATCAGTTAAACATAAACATATTAAAAAAAAAAAAAAACCTTATTTCTGAAAATTATCATATAATGTACATTGAGTCTCTAATTTTGTTGCTAAAGAGAAAACCTGATTTCGCAAATTCTTTAAAAGTAACAGGCTTCGGTAGTTGACGTATTCATTCGCCTTATTAAATGCTTTCGTAGTGTTCCTATAACTTGTCTATAATGAAAAATAAAATTGGTTCAATAATTTTTCCAATGAAATAAAAAATGTATTCTATACCTGCATTTTAAATTACCTATGAATTCAACCTTACATATTAAATTCTGCTCTGTCATCCTTTTAAAAAAATATATATTAAAGAAAACCTTTGACTTTTCAGCTAATACCCAGAAATTCCACATCCTCTTGATCTCTGCTACAAAACCATATATTAAGAGATCCCTCAACTTCTGGATGACCGGCTAGTTTTAAGTTCAGTAGCACCTCAATACGATTTCGACACTAAGATAGGAAGCAATCTTCGTAATGTGTAATGAGAAACAGAGCCATTTTCATTCCGTCTCATGTCAGTCAACTTTAACTTGTTTTTCTTTCTTCTTCGGACTATCGAGAACGTCATATATTACAAAGTTTAAAAGCAACACATTGCCTCTTGATGACGTAACATGATATATCTCAAATTATTAATTATTAAAATGAAATCGGAAACAATATTCCTAACAGTAATAGAATCAAGAACAAGCTCATTATTTGTAACATGAGCTAATCCGCCATAAACGCAACAAAATAACAACTTAAATTATTTTAATGTCACGGAGATTTACATGATATATTCTTAGATGTTTTATTATTTGTTTAACACCACAGCTTAAATATCAGAATAATGAACCTAGTAATGGCCATTAAATTAGTAAATAAGAAAAAATTTAAACATTTACCTTTTTATATATATCTTGTTTTTAAATATTAAATTATAAAAAGTGAAATTACTTGTTGAATAGGGCACTTCTTAATAACGGGATAAAACATGAAGTGAAATGGAGGGAAGATAACTAAGGTCAAGGACAATGACTGCAAATTGCAGTTTACCTGTTAACAATACGTTTCTATTTGAGCGGAAATCAGTGATGACTAAATTCTTATAGAAAAAAATATTTTTATAAGCCAATATATATTCTGTTTTAAAGTAAAATCAGTAATTTTTAAATAATCAATGTATTCCTTCTTCTATCATTGGGTAAAAAATGTTAAAAAATCAAAGTAAAATAAATCAAAAGTTATGTGATTCACATGAATTATCTAATTAAATCGTTAAAATGCCTTTATCAAAGAGATTTTTCTAATTTTGAGTATTATGTTAATACTATTCCATCATATGTATAATTCAATTAATTATTATGTTATTAAAATAAGGTTCACTTTTTACCAAAATCAACATCTACTTTATTAAAAAAATGACAATGTAAATTAGGTAAATATGTAAACTGCTAAAAATGTTACGAGTTTTATATATTTCAAATGTTTACCTGTTTTTGTTTGCTTATCTGACCAAAAGCTGAAATCTGGCCACAATAGAAACAACCGAACGAACATTTAACAAAAAAAAAAAAACTTAATAGTAACAGTAGAAAACAGAAACCTCTACGAAGAGGAGTCCAAAAACTCCTCCAGAGATCGCCATTACGCCTTTCTAATTCTAAGGCCGGCCAAAAGATAGCACTACTTCCTCTTCCATTGGCGGCAAATTAATTTGTAATCAATTATTATATTATTTGTTAGGAAAGCAAAAAAAAAAATACTAATAATTTAATTACAATTACCTTTAAATGTAATTTAGAAAAAATATAAAATGAATACAATATAAATAAAATGAAATACATAATTAATATAAAGGTGCCTTTAAACATTTCAGAAACTATAGAAAACACAATTATCTAACTTAACTAACGTAAACATTATTGCTAAATCAAACTATTTATTTTATTTCTTTGCTACCCATAGCAGATGGAAAATATCAAAAACAAGAAACAAAAATATGAGCATAGTGAAATATCCATTTATACATTAGTTCATCTCATAGTTTGTCTAAATGCATCTTACTATAGCTTGTATATAAATAAACATATGTTTTATGTAATTAATTTATTTTATTTTATTATAAATAATAAAACAAACTTTATAAATCTATTTAATTATGGATCACCCCATTTTATAACTTTTTTTTCTTCACAATAACAATAAAGTGTCATAGATTAATTAGACATGTAGTTTTATAGACATTAAATAAAGTATAATTTTTACTTATTTATATTCTTTCAAAATTACCTAAAAATTTATTTAAAACTATAAAACTGAAATGTTTAAAGCCAATTAAGACACTTTACAACTTATGAGACAAACAAATATATAAATGGTTATTTCATTATGACAATATTTTTAATATTTCCTATCTGATGTCAGTATCAAGAGAAATAAAATAAATAATTTGGTTTAGCAATAATGTTGTTGTTAGTCCAATTAGATAATTGTGTTTCCTGTTGTTCGTAAAATGTCTAAACGTACCTTTATAATTGTATTATTTCATTCAGGAGGTGGCCATTGCCAGACTGATAGGTAGTTGAAAAGCATTACCTGATAAGACTCGGATAGACCATGAGAGAAGTAGAAGGCAATACATGAAATGAAGAGATGAAATCGACCGCAGAGTATGAACAAACTAAATAAAAGTGTCTAAGAACAGATAATGTTAGCTAGAAATTGTAAAGAAACTATAAAAATTTTCCATCTAATTTTAAAGGAACTATTTTATTACTTTATTAAAGAATTCCTAAGTTTTAATTTTAAAAGCGTATATTAAATGTATATTTACTCTGTTACCTTAAATTATATATTGTATTAATAAGTGCTGGGTGTTTTATTTTATATAGAATAGTGTTTTAAATATTTATCAAACTCCATTATACTTCCTTTGAGGGTGGATGAGGTCAATAAATCTATATTGTATTACTTTATTGATCAATTAGTTTTTTTATACCAATCTAAGCTTGAAGTTATTTGGTAAAACTCTTTTCTTAATTTTCTTGTTTATTTTATTGTTAAAGAAATAGGTGCAGACTTTCCATTCTGGTTGGAAGGGCAATGGACCCCAAAAAAATTTCTCGGGAGTTTATATTATGTATAAAAATTATGAGTTATAATTAACATAATTATTGTTTAACAAACAATATGAATACAATATAAAAATAAATTTATATACTTGTTTATTTTTTTTTTTTGTATGGGAATATTTGAAAATATATTAACAAAGCCGTTTGCATTACAGAACATGTAGATTTTTTGCTGCCTTTTCCATCTCTGCCTGTCTAGGGCTATTTCTTTCCATTTATATATAGCTCTGTTGCATATTTGTTTATTCCATCTATCTATCTGCTTTTTGGCCTTTCATGTGGTCTTTTAACTTCTAATGAGGCATTCATTGTTAGGTAGAGGCATCCAGATGGATTGCTATGAGCTACAAGCCCATCTTAACCTCCGTGGCTTCAAATCATGCGATATTGATTAACCAGTTTCTGCAAACAGTTGTTTATCTAATATATTACATATTTTTATTTAAAGGTTTGAGGCAATGAC
Organism: Nezara viridula; assembly: GCA_928085145.1. Lineage (NCBI taxonomy): Eukaryota > Metazoa > Arthropoda > Insecta > Hemiptera > Pentatomidae > Nezara > Nezara viridula. The sequence continues at coordinate 17,641,201 of OV725081.1, forward strand.
ATGAACTTTCAATTATCCAATGCTTCTAATTTGCCACATGAAATGTGATCAAATCACATAATCAATGCTTCAAATTTGCCACGTGAAATGTGATCAATCACGTAAAAATAGAAGGTTCCACATGAATGAATCATAAAATCCTAGGATATGTTGTATCCTAGGATACATATTGATCTTTGAATTATCTTTTAATACAAACTAAAATTTCAATGATGGAAACATAGAGCATGGTAATACACTTCTGTACCTACTTCTAGGCCTTAGCTTAGCCTATTAGACTTTTTTTATCAAGTTGACTTTTCCTATTTGAGTTTAGTTTACATATTTTATTCATTCTTGTAGACCAATTGGTATTGATTTTTTTTTTGTTTTTGAAATATTGGGGAGAAGCAAAACAATATTTTACCCACTCTCTTTTCTTATTAGGGGAGGGGCGATCACGCTCTCCACCTTCCTCCAAAGTCTCCGCCTATGAATTATGAATGAATTGCCTAACATAAGGTGTAAAATTACAATGTTTTAAATATTACATTTTTTTATATTAATATAAGTTTAAGGAATTGTAAGGTATAATTAACCTTCTTCATTGGAATATAGCTGTCCTCAAACTTTAGAGTGAAATACATTCCTATTAGTAAAAAAAAAAAAAAAAAGTAATTAAGGAGTGTAAAGAAACTCCTTTATTGCTTTTTTTTTTTTTTGTTTTTTACTAAAGGAATGTATAATGTATTTCACTTATATCTCACAATAGCAATATCAGGAATAATTAACAGTTGTATACATATCTTTTCTGTATTCTTTTCATACGTGACTGTCACAGTTTCATTTAATATCGATCTTTCATTGTATATTGTGAAAGTAAGTGTTCAGCCATCAATTCTCTTTTAATGATCAAGAACTATTAACGATAAGTTGTAGTTTATTTAAGTTGAATGAATTTAATTATTTCTCACCCTTAAACCCCGAACCTCTACTAATGTTATGAATTTCAGGTAATTCTATAGTAGAGTAGTACATTTAATTTGAGTTGTGCTTGGCAGTGACAGACAACTTTATTTCACTTCTTTACAAATAAACAGTATAATGCATTTTAAACAATGAACTAATTTAATCTATTGAAATTTGTTTTATCATTTATTAATAAGATAAAAATAAAATCAATCAGCTGAGAAAAAAACAGAATCAATTTATCAATTATATAAGCCTTTCAGTCGACAGAATGGCTAACTCCAATTTCAACATTTTTGAGTAAAGTCATTAAAGTCAGTAGTGATATTTCTAGTAGGAAAATTTATAATATCTGTACAGACTGTGGGTACGTTAATTCTAGAACAGATGATTACAGTTTTGAAATATACAACTGTGAATAAAGGTATAAACTTTCCCACTAGAAATATCACTAAAATTAGTAATCGAGAATGTTGAAATTGGAGTTAGTCACTCTGTCAACTGAAAGGCTCATGTTATCGTGTTATAAATAATTAAATTATTATATTAATTTTTTCTTACTTCCACCCATAACTAGAAAAAAATATCATAACATTAGAATTAATCTTTATCAATCAATGATTGGAGTCACAGAGAAAAATAAAAAAAACTTCCCAACCATGTTATCTTCAGTTAACTATTTCCCCATCATAATAATTTCTGTTATTTTCCAAAACCTAGAAGAAGGATTAACCAGGTTTGACCTCTATTTCAAAATAAGCTTTATGAAATGAAATTATTTCAACTTGAAGCAAGCTAAATCATAATATAATTTAATACTTCAGATAAATAAATGTTATATAACCAAAGCAAATTTTTTATATGAACATTACTCCAGTAATGCAGCTCAATGACTTTTAATCTATATATAAAATGAAATAAGTAAATGTAAAAATCTACAAAAATTAAAACGTAATAATAAAAATTAATAAATGTAAAAATATACAGAATTAAAATGATGCTTTAGTTGATTTATTTTTCCATCCACCTAAAAACAATATAATTTTTTCATATAATTTAAAAATGTTTGAAACTCAAAATAAATGTAAGTACAGTATATATATATATTCACATCGAATCCCGCCGTCGGTGTCCTTTTTTTAGACACCATATAATTCAATTTTTATGATCACTTTGTAATTTTTAAGATAATTTTCAGTTATTTTGCTTTTCAAAAATAAGAAAATATGTATGAAAATACGTATGAGCTCTAACTTTCACTGTCATATGCGGTTGGAAAGGCATATATCGCATTTTTTAAAAGTTTAATAAAAACCGTTGAAATGTATTTTTGAAAGCTAAGATCTTGCAAGATGACTCGAAATAGAGTCTTAAACAAATTTATGCAAAAAAAATCCGTTTTTTTGGTCTTCTTTGTGGATTTTAGGATGCAAGGTATGATAGAAACTCATGAATGAGCTCTCACAGTCAAAGGGTTAAACATTTAATATCATGAAATCCATTGTACTTAAAATAATGTAGAATGTGAGAAGTTTACTGGTGCTTAAAACAAAATCTATACATGAAAGGTGTTCAGACAAAGCACAAAATCCTCCTTAGAATAACTAAGTATTTAAACTTACTATAAGTACAAATTTCTTTCTATATTATTGTATGATAGTATGTATATATTTTTTTTTTGCCTCCTTTTACAAGTATAACTTTTTTAACTTATAACTCTACTTATTAAGGGGAATTATCTAACTTTCCGCGGGGACCAGCCATACTAGAAAATAGGGCCAATAATTTGCGAATGATTCAAAAATAAAATGCTTAAGGAAACATATAATAAAACAACTCTTGCTCCATAAGTGATGTCTCATTTTTGTGACGTACAGAAGTATGTTTAAACTAGATAACTAACTAACTAACTAACTAGATTTAACATAATAGCTAGCTAAATTCAAATATTAGCTTTAAAAATTCACAATAAGAGACTAGACATGAAGTATCCTAGGTACCAGTTTAGTACCGTACCCTGGTTATTATTTAACATCACATTAAGTTTTTGGATGAAAATGGTTCAGAAACTTATAAATCAAAGTAAGGATCTTTGAATAAAAAAAGTATACAAAACATGGGAGTTAGAATGATATTGGTACCAAGTTCGGTTTTTGTGTACAAAATGAATATATTGTATGTTCAATACTAAATATAATGACTGCTTGAGGGATATATTGCGATGATTGTAGTATGTATACTAAATTCAAGAATATTGCTTCAATATTATTGACCATATAATTAAAGGCTCAACTTTAATCATAAATGTATATTCTAAATACATCGTTTAAAAAGAATATTTGCTTCCACATTGTTTCTGTAATATACATACATTGTTAAAGCACATTTATAAAATATTTCTTACATAACTATAATTCTTACTATCTCAAATGTGTGAGCGAATATTATGTATCTCATGTCCCGAAATAAGTACTAGAAAGTTCTGAACATATATAAATTGAGTGAGCTAAAGATGATTCAGCATATTTTTTTTTTAGATTACCAGAAACAGATTTAGTGTGAACTCTTGTATCAGATATGATTAATAAATGCTTAAAGATTTTAAAAACCAGTTGTTAGCAAACTAAAATTTAGTTATGACAATAATACTTATTAAACTGAAGTTTTGTTAAATTTATTATCTACAGAATAGTAATATTCTACCATAAAAGGAGCTTCAGCTATAAAAAGCTTCAAACAGTAGCTGGTAGGTGAAATCATAAGCTTTGGTTTGCAAGAAATTATTCATTAATTAGTATATTGGCTAGGTTTGTTTAATTATGTATTTAATTTGCTTTCAAAATACATTTAACTAATGTTTACATAGTTAAGTGATACAAAAAAGTACGACAATTAAATTCCAGCAAAAGTGAAACCTGTACAGGTTATAACTGTAAACTACTCCACGTACGTGGGATGTATAACCTTTTCTATAACTCTTCGAAAACTAGATCTAAAAATAACTTAATTCTTTTTTCTAAAAAAGTGTTTTAAATCTTGCATTTTGTTATAGATAGACGTTTTTTACAACAATATATGCATACGGTAGTTTTATTTTGGAACGAATGGTAAAAATAATAAAGTCAGTATCGTTCAGTAGCGCTTCTCGAAGGTTTGTTATTCTAGTCTTGCTTCCAGTGTTAAGCTAGTTGCAAAGGTGTTTGTGTCAGTGGGGTTATCCTCATCCAACGAGGGAAGTTTACGTTTAGTTTATTAGATATTTGAATTTATATCATGGCAGATCCTTTGAGTATTTTACGGCAGTACAATGTTAACAAGAAAGAGATCATTGAACGTGAAAATAATATTATATTTGGTGAATTTTCATGGCCCAAAACGGTTAAAACGAATTACTTGATGTACAGGTGAGTTGTTCAACTTTCTTTTTTGTATCTCTGTTGATTTTTCTAATAATTATAAGATGGTTTTACATTAGGATAATATGTTTTAATTGCTTGATTTTTCTCTTTATTCGGTTGTTTTAGATCTAATAAGGATGGAGTTAAAGAATACTATACTCTTGAGTGCTTACTATTTTTGCTCAAAAATGTTCAGTTATCCCATCCTGTGTATGTGCGACAAGCTGCTGTAAGTAATTTTTAACATTTTCCTTTTTCAAAATAAGCTTATGTAACATATTCAGCATACCAGATGTCCATTGTTTGTTTTTTCTGTTGCCAATGTAGGCTGTTAATATTCCTGTGGTGCGGAGACCTGATCGTAAAGATTTGTTGGCCTACTTAAATGGAGAAACGGCTTCTTCAGCTAACATTGATAAAAGTGCACCATTAGAAATTCCTACGCAAGTGAAAAGAACAGCTGAAGAAACATCTGAGTCTACTGCTAAAAAACCTAGGCTAGAAGAAATTCAAGTGCAGAGAGTAAAGCAGCAATTGGCTGCTCGTCTCGATGCTCCTAAAGAAGCTTCTGTCAATGTTGATAACATCAAGTGAGTAGTTGCTCTTTTCACTTATATTCGTTTTTATGCATTAATGTGTTAAGAGATTTATTCTCGTGTTGACCAATACCACATACCTCTTTATCTAGGTTGAATTTTCTAAACTGATTAGTTTATATTAGGGTACTGGTTCCACATGCTACTCCAAGATGGTAGCTCATATTCACATCCTATGACGACAGATGTTCTTAATATAGTGTGAGACATTTTATTAAAATTAATAGTATACCATGTTAATCCTATAGAACCGCCACCTCTGGATGACACAATTTTTAGTACCCACAAGTTTCTTGTTTGTGAATGACTGTAATCACGCCTTCTATTTTCAGATTAAGCCCAATGACAATAATTAGACAGCTAATTGATTCAATTAAAACAATTGTGATTACAATGAGAAAAACAAATTAAAATTTTACAGTGTGGGCCACAGATGAGGAACCTAGAGCCTCTATGCAGCAGTGCTCCCCTTAAGCTACTTGCGCCATTCTAATGTTTTTCTATGGTTTAATTAATTTAGGAGTACTAGTTCACAAGAGTTCCGCACGGATTACGCCTGGTTCACAATCACTTCGGTCACACTTGTCCCTGGAATCCCGAATGCGTTCGGGTTTATCCGAAAGAGAACGAAAGCGACCGATCTCTTGAGCCAGCTACTACTAACTTTCCGGCCATTGAAGTACTTCTATAACCTTAATCAGTTATATAGCAGGAGCAGATTTACATTCGAAATTTAGGCTACACATCATGAAACCTGAATTGAACTTGTACATATATTATAGATCTGTAAAAAAGAAATCGTAATAGACAAAAATCAAATAGTAATAATCATATAAAAATCAAATAGTAATAGACAAAAAATTTCACGATATTATTTTTCTTATTGATGATTTTCATTATTCATTATCTTGGGAATCATCAGTATATTCAATCTTTAATCTGGCATTATTTTCATAAAATGCGTCCCTGACAACTTAATAGTGGACTCTTATATCTACAAAAACCAACCAACCAACAATTTTAAATCCAACAGTATATTCATAAAAAGCTCTGACGACTAGAAAATAGTGGATCCGTATATCTAAGAATTCAAAAAAGTTACATAAACATGATGCTTAATCTCAAATCAGACAGTATATGCATACAAAGCGCTCTCTCCCTTCCCCCCCATTAGAAAATAGTGGATGCTCGTATTATTAGAAATCCAAAAAATTACATAAACTAGATAGATGACATAAACTAACAAAGGCTTGCTAAAATAAATTATAAATGCAATTATTCCAACTTCTATTGAAAAACTCGAATAACAAATAAAAAGATAATAGATTACTTCAAATTATTTGTTATCCAAATAATTAAAAAATTTTTTATATACAGTTATTAAAGATAATACGCATACAGTATATGCGTATTATTTACAGCCACTACATGTAAGCACGTGTCAATAAAAATGTTATTTCTAAAAGCCTTTTTTTAACAGGGCTTGAAGTAACGACTCAAACATTATTTTATGTATTTTTTTCTTTTTCTTTCACAGTGATAACCGTTATAATATAAATTAATAATTAACTAATTGGTAAATACACAATTTGTTAATAAGGAAGTTCCATGAAGGGAATACGTTGTTTGTTTTTTTTCAAACATGCATGAAAAGGGGTTGTATGATGGGGTAATAGCTGACGTCATAAAAGACGACAACATTCGACTGTTTACGGGATTCCATGAACAAGTGTGATCAAAGTGATTGTGAACCACGCGTAATCTGTGAGGAACTCTAGTGAACTAGTACCAATTTAGGTAAATATTCAATAACAAAATTTGATAATGAAGTTGAATATATGTGTATGGGTCAGTGTAATTTCTTATACATAATAATAACAGTTAAATATAAAATAATGTTGCTGTCTCCGTTTTCACTTCCTAATCTTAATGCAGCCTCTAATGATAACAAAGTTCCCTGCCTATATTATAGACCAGGGGTCTCCATACTTTTTGACCTGCGGGGCACATTGAGACCTTCATTAAGCCCCACAGGCGACATTGAGGTCTCCACGAAGTCCCACAAGCCTTATCAAGGCCTCCGCTAAGTCCTCAGGGCCATGGTCTGTGATAATAAATGACACTTCAGCAGTGAAATGAGCTTCCTAAGAGAAACAACTCCGGTAATAAATGTTGTAGAAACCTTCTGTTTGAGTAATCAAAGAAACTTTCGCGGGCCGTAGTTTGGTGACCCTCTGGTAGATACCACAGTTGGAAAAACTGCGGCCTCCTTCAGTAAGGCTCGAAATCGGTTTTGTACCAAATATAAGCTCCTGTCATGCTCAAATACCATGAATGGGGTACCATTGGATTCAGAATTTCACGGGGGGTTATTGAATCGCTTTTGTTTTTGTTTCTAAAATAAATAAAGTCGATACAAACATTTTGCTAGGCTTCAATACTGGAACGGTGGTAGGTCTGTAGATCGATGCGGGACAAATTGGACCTTGAAGATTTTGATGCGTACAGCAAGACCCTGATAGTTCCTCCGGGACTATCGGATCTTGCGTTTCTAAGCCCAAAAACGTACTATTTTCGAGATAACGCAAACTTGGCCACTTACATTAAGGGATGAGCAGCGTCTTAAGGTTTTTGAAAATAAAGTATTGTGTAGAATATTCGGACCGAAGAAGGATGACTTAACCGGACAGTTCAGACGGTTACACAACGCCGAATTGTGTGAACTGTATCCGGGTAATATAATTGAGGTAATTTCATCGCGGCGAATCAAATGGGCTTGTAAAATTGTTGGGCTTAGTAACGAGAGAATTCCTAAAAGGTTAATATTTGCTGTGCCGAATGGTAAGCGTCCGAGGGGTAGACCGAAGCGAAGTTGGGAAGATTGCATTAAAGCCGATCAAAAGGGACTGGATTTGGACGGCGAACGGTGGACAGAGGTGTGTAATAAGCGATTGGTGGTGTCGGCATCGAACTTTCAGGTTCGCAAAGCCTTTTATTATTATTATTTATCTTTTCATTATATGTACTTATATTTTATTATCAATCATCCTGTAAATATATGATTGTATTTTATGGACACACCAGAATGTTAGTATATGTTCTGTATTTATAATTTGTTCTAAAGGGACACTAGTCCCAGAATAATAAAATTATTTTCATTCATTCTGTATTCCACCACAGATCTTGTTGTAGCACTTTGCAACTAATAGCTATGTTGGTTATTATTAACTGTTTTTAGTTCATATTTCTATCATTAAATCAGTTTAGGAACATTTATTTCTAAGACTTCTATTGCTATCATTCCATCTTGATTGGGTGGCTGCCTCAGGACAAACTCACATGGCACTAAGTTATTGTATTCCTATTTATGTGGGTCATTGCACCAGTACTATGGTTTATAACACTCTTTACTAATTTATAAGTTTTTTTTTAATGTATTTTACTGATCAATTATATATTTTAGGTCTCTTTCTGAAGCTATGTCAGTTGAAAAGATAGCAGCTATCAAGGCAAAACGTTTGGCTAAAAAGAGGACAACAATCAAAAGTCAAGATGATAAGCAGCTAGGAACTGATTTAAAAGTTATGTTAGATTTAGATGTAGACGTTACGAAATTAATCATATCCCGTGAAAGACAGTGGAGAACCCGAACTACTATATTACAGAGTACTGGAAAGGTATTTATTTCTTTATAAACCATTTTTCTTTTATTTAAGTTTATACACTATATGACTCAGTTGTGATTAAAGAAACTTTCGAGTGATCCCAGAAGATTAATCAGAAGTGACATTCCCAGTACTGACTGATCGTGTAAGGTTAAGGTCGATGGACTGTACTGATGGATTTTCAGAAATCCTGATATCCAAGCTTCATTCATAGGAAGTGGGAGAATGACCGTCAGTCTTGTAGTGGGTCTCACAACCAGTACATATTCCTGACTGTCATTTAAAATATACAGTCATTCATATCCTTGTTTGTTGATACTTCCATTATTAAAAAAAAAATTATTTCATTTTGATGAAATTGTAATATGGGCAATAAATTTAAAAAATGGAAAACCTGTTCATATTTTTCTTATACAAAAAATTAATCGTTAACTATTGTGGATGTTAATTAATATATATATTTTTTATTTTCAACATATTTATTATTTATGCAATATTTTCCTTTGAAAGTTTTGAATAGTTTAGTTTATATATTTCTAACTTAAGTCAAAATAATTTTTGTGTATTAGGCATACATAATTACTGGGTGGTGACCGACCTGGAAAAATGGGAAAGTCAGGGAATTTTCAAACCTGGAAAAACTGAGGGAAAAATTGTTAGTCAGGGATTTTTTTAGAACGAAAATATTTTTTCAAATTAATATACAGTGCATATCGTTTATAATGAATGACCTTGAAGGGATAAACGACCACGATCGCTATATGCATCCACCTTTGACTGTCAATAATGACACTGGTCGTTATATTGAAATCAAACAAGGGTAATAAATACAATGTAAGCAAAATGGACTTGAAACTGTGCTTTTTTAACAGATAACATACCAATACTATTTACTATTTGTAATATAGACATCTGCCCATAATATATACAGGTCCAGATCTGGCTGGCAAGCACTCATTCCTTCGACCCGTGGTGCTCCTTAAAAGAGCATTTATTAACCAGAAATGTCATAGGGTTGATTATTATGCTGGTTATAGTAATAAAGAAACTAAATTACTTATGAGAAACTGCATTAATACTAGAATCCCCCATAGCTCACTTTATTTTATAATAGAGACAATCAGAGTTTTTTACATCATATATTAATGATACTCATTCTTTAATTTATTTGCTAATATAGTTCTTCTTTCATGATGATAGGTTTTCGCCAAGAATATATTCGCTACGCTTGCCTCGATTAAAGTGAGAGAGGACGGAAGGCATCGGCCACCCCAGCCAACTCCCGTAGTAACACCTAGAACGAACCCTGTAAAGAGTGCACCTCAACCGGCCGTTTACAACAGATACGATCAGGAAAGGTTCATCCGCCAGAGAGAAGGTTAGTTCTTCATTCTTGCCGCTATTATATTTCAACTTAGTATAGCTTGTTCAAAATCATAATTAATTTTTCCTTACTTATTAGGGGTATTCGTAATGCTAAATGTGTTATCATGCTAAGCAGTCAGCACAAATTTTAAATGAACGAGAAATGACACTTATGTGCTAACCTTATTATTAGTTATAGTTAGGTTATGATTGTTTTGTAATAAAAGCTTGTGAGTTCTCCTGCTTGATTGATCTAATAAGGTTTTGATTTATTTTTAAAATACCAAAGCAAAATAAGACAGAGTTGCTGTATTATTTGATTGAAAATGCTTTAATAGAAAGGATGAATGAAGATTCAGAAGAAAAAGAACTTGATAAAAACATAAATGAAATCCTGGCTGATAACTCTCTTCTTACATTCTATTTCGGTGGGTATTGTAGGCAAACAGTGAACAAAGAACTAAACAGGACTTCAAAACCTCACTATAACCTTCTCCATGCTTTTACAAAATTAGCACCACTTTACAGGGTAACTCAAGACTGATAAAATCGAGTGTGCTAGCAGCCTTGTTTAACGCACATTTAAGAGGTTTACAATACTTAGCACTGGTTGCATGGATACCCTATTGTTCAATAAAATGGTACTATACTTTAAATAACTGAAACATTCTTTTTCAATAATAGGCAACTATCCATATTATTGATAAGTTTTTTGAAGGATTTATAAACTACAAAATTTGATTGAAAAAAAATCTGTCTACTACACATAAACAATCATATCATTAGTTACTTGATTTTATTGATTTTTGAAACTAGTATCTACACAAAAGGAAATAAATAATGAATAACTATTCTTATAATTATTAGCTAATATTAGACTGTTTTTTATTCATTGATGCTTAGATCATTAACCAATCGCAGTCTTTTTAAATTATTAAATTTACACCTTAAAATCAGAGAAGCTTTCAGCGTACCATATACATCTTTCTAATAACAGAACAACATTAAAAATTTATTTATAATACATATTTTTTTAATTATGTCATGCAGACTAATACCATGTCATACCTTTTATCTCAACTATTTCTTTTTTAAAAAATAAATGATTTGAACAGTGTTCATCTGGTTTTATTACATCTAAAATTGTTTTTAAGTTACAATTAGTAATGCTAAAATTTTGAATAATTTAAATAAAAATGAAATTATTTTATTGATTATTTTATTTTATTGACCATCAGCACCATCTATATTATGGACATTTGTCACAACCAAATTACACAACAACCTGAGCATCGTATTTCTATAATTTAAAAATTAGAAATCATAGAAATTAAGTCAGTTGATTATTAAAATAATATTATATTGTAGATAGTTTCTTCTTAATCGCTGATTTAATTATAATTTTCCATCTTTCGATTTTTGTTTTAGTATTCTTCATGTTATTTATAGCTGTTTATAATTTAATTAACAATTATTTAATCATGTTTAAAATTAACCTAAACTTATAAATGTATTTGTTTTCAATATTTAGAAACTGAGGGATTCAAAATTGATACAATGGGAACATATCACGGTATGACATTAAAATCTGTAACGGAGGGTAATCAACCGAAGAAACCTGTAAATATGCCTCCGACGCATCAACCATCGTCCCAGCCTGCTCAACCAATAGTTCCTGCTGCACAGGTAAGAGTTAATTTATATATTCATAAGAATCTGTACAAAATAACTTATAAACAAGTTGAAGTTCTTACTTTCTATGATTAAATTTAAGTATTTTCAAAAATTAATATATTTAAAGTTTGCTTATGGTGTTATTACAATAATCACAGGTTTTTATATTCAAATTTATATCTTAGCTTTTGAATGACCAACTGTTTTCAGAGTATTAATTAAACATTTGTGTTTAGAATTTTATTTATTTATCAAATGCGATTTTGATCCATGAATAAGTGATGTAAATTGAAGGATGGGTATAATATACGTTTTTGTAATCCTGCATAAATATGTATTTGTGTTATAGAAATTTACCAATACTAATCAATACTAATGATGTTTTTTGTTTATTTTTCTATTTAGCAAAGACTGAATGCCTCAGTACCACCTTCAAAACGTATATCTCGGACTCCAATCATTATCATACCCTCAGCAACGACTTCACTGATAACAATGTACAACGCGAAAGAGATCCTACAGGACTTGAGGTAAGGAGAAGAAATCATCAGTCTATTGAAATAGTGAAGATAAAGAAGCTTTGTATTTTTATGGGAGATTGAAAAAAAATGTTGTGGTCAGATTCGAAAATGTCTACTCGCATTTTATATTTTGGACATCAAGGAACAAATTAGGTTCCATGTTTGTCTGTATTTAATCAAATCCATGTGACACTCATGTCAACTACTACAGTTAATCCCATTTTGATGAAATTGTCAGGGATTGTTTGGTTTAGTACCTAGATGGTTCCGAATATTAATTTCATCCTGTTCCATCAATTTCTTTTACTTCTTTGTGCACAAACTATTATTATGATATGCCAATGGCTTTTTTAATTTAGCTCAAAGCTGAAAGGAAATTATTAATTATTTTAAAAAAAATGGTCCAGGATCGATTTTTATCAAACGCTATCTTCTATTTTCACTTAAGTATGCCCAAGCATATTTTCCTCTTTATGCCAATATTTTTATAATAGTTCATTCGATTTGTCCCAGTGTTAGAAGACATTTGGGAGAAATAACACATAAATGATCTGGTTTCAATTAATCAATTTTCATTCAAAAATTATAATTAATGCAATTGTTGATAATATTGTCAGCTTATTGCAAAAAGTCATTAAGTAACATTTCATAATCTTAAATCACTAGGAATTTCGATGAATTTTCCTTTGATGAAAGCAGAAAATTGTGAGCTTATTATAATCATATTTAATGTATAAAGGGATTTGTATTATTTATGTGCTCTTTTTTTTTATCAATAATTACTGTCAAAGTGCACAAAAAGTTCTTAAAAGTTTAGTTTCATCTAAAATGTACTTAATGACTTTTTTCAATAAACAGATGATGTAATGAGAGTGAAGTGGTGAGGTAAGCAGAAAACATATGACGGTGTATAATTATATTATTTACTAAACTCAATGTGAATTATTTGTTATGTTTTATTGAATTATTCTTTTCAGTTTTAAATAAAATTATAATCTGAAAAAATTTGATGTATATTTTATGTTCCAAATGAAAATGGTGAGGAAGATACATTTATTTATTTGGCTGACTTTTTTTAAAAAAGTATGCTTCTCTTTATTATCTGCTTCCGCCATCAGAGATCTTGCAGCCCAGTACCATTCTAATGTGGTATCTCTTATGTTCATCAAACGGGAGCATACACCTAAATGCGCTGCGTCCATATGTGATCCCGAATTACATAGGTTACAATGTGGAGATTCTGCCTTATCATCCAGAACTCTGCCACAGCTTCCTTTCTCGGCAGGTTCATGGGAACCGGGAAGTTTTTTTTTTAGTGAAAACTTCTTTAGGCGTGTTTTGTACTTTTTTATGGAGAGTGAATTAGATTGAGCCATCAGATTTCCGATATGTAACACTCGAGTAAAGTTGGCTGTTGTCAATTAATTGAAGTGTTTTTGTATATGGATTAAAATATCTCAAAAACTAAAAATCAGACCAGCTACTATAAGTGAGGGAAATGTTTAACATTTCTTCTTCTTTGTAATGGGCTGTTATTAAAAATTAATCTTGACACGACGCCATGTTAGAGAGGCGAAAAGGAAAAGATAGTGTCGAAAACCAACGAGTTTTCTTGAAGATTAGGATTAAAATATCTCAAACACTAAAAATCGGACCTGTATACTGAAAGCGAGGGAAATATTCAGCATTTCATTCCCTTTATAATGAGCTATTATTAATAATTTATATTACATGTTATTAATCTCGCCTTGTTGATGTCTAAAGCACTCGCCTTACTTTTTTTCTATTGTTTCTAGATTTCATGTTTAAATTTCAGTTAGCTTATCCAACTCGATCAGATATTTATCATTTCAGAAATCTATTTTGAAACCTCTGAGCACTTCTTCTAATGTGTTTGTTGTTTCTTGTTTCAGGTTTGTAAGTACCGAAGAAAAGAAAAGTACTGGTGAAAAGAGGAGTAATGAAGTGCTGTTGCAGCGAAGAAAAGATGGAGGACTTACCGTGCCATACAGGGTCATAGACAACCCCGGCAAGTTGAACAACATGGATTGGGACCGTGTCGTAGCCGTCTTTGTAATGGGGCCGGCTTGGCAGTTCAAAGGATGGCCCTGGAACGGAAATCCTGTTGATATTTTTTCCAAAAGTGAGTCCTCTTTTTTTCTGCAATCTGTTCTTTGGTTGATGTTGGATATTCCTATATTAAATAGTATTTATAAGCTTTTGAAAGTACTACTTCACTATTTAATTGTTTCATATGACAATGTACTGTCATTTAATTTTATTTAAAAGTTAGAAAGTAAATTTTATTCTGGGACATAGTCCCCTAAGAATAATGGAGAATTTCATTTACCTGGTATAAAACGGTAATTAAATTATAAAACTATGCAATAAGGAATAAAGGCAAGTATAAATAAATAAATGCAAATAATAAATTATAGATAAATAAATATTCTTTGTTAAGATATATTGTGATGTATGTACCCTAATTTGCCCCAGTAAGCAATATAATTGACAACAGTAGAACAATAGATTGGTAACTCTAATATCACAACACATTATTATTATATATATTCAGAAGATTGGTTATTAAGGAGATAAAAACATATTTTGTGTTTAAATGGTGTTAAAGTTGAGGTTTTGCTTATACAGGTGGGTAAGTAATTCCAGAACAAGGTAGCATGCATGATAAATGATCTTTTTAAAAGGTTTTACGAGAAAAAATATATCATATTTTAAGAATGAGCAGAAGAAAAGAAGAAGGATTGAACGTTGAACAAATCAAGGACATAAGGAGTCATTTTGGTTCTAAAGGATTGGTAAACTCCTAGGAAATGTTGCTATTGGAAACCTGGATAAAGCCCCTTTAACTCAGAGATGTGAGAACGCCTGGAGACTCTAAAGATGAATCTAATGAAACAATTCATTAGTATCTTCAGTCTCATCAATTTTAAATCTATTATTATTTTAAAATACTTGGAGATGTAGATAATATAGCTATCCTTGGATGTAAACAAGAAGACATGGATGATAGACTCGCTAAGACTCTGATAATGGAAGCAGAGTACATCGGCCTGCAAGTAAATGAACTTAAAAAAAAAATATATATATATAATATATAATAATATATAATAATATATCGTAATGTAAATATTACATAGTGGCGCAAAAGCAATGACGTCACGAATTACTGTCGAAAATGAACAAAGACAGATGGAAGGGGAAGCAAGTGTCATATGTTAAGGCAGAAGGTAACCAGCCTGCTAGTAAAGATGATCGAGAGAAGAAAAAGTGAGTGTCAATAAGGGAGAATAGAAGATCGTAGAAGTTGAATACAGCATTACAGAGGAGGATTCACTGCAGAACATTGTGAGTGAAATATAAATAGTGACAGTTTGAAAGCGCGCCAAGAGTACACCCCGACAAAGCAATGGAAATTCATAAATGTTATGTACAATTAATGCATGATTTTATATTGTATAATTGAGGAATGTGTGTTTGTTGTCTCAACCCAACCTGATAAATAATTATTGTGTAAAATAAAAATAAATTGGTTAAGAAACTGTTTTGTTTACTTTTTAAAGGAAACGTTACCTAACAGGATCTGTGTAGAAGGGAAATTGTTCTTGAAAGGAGACAAATTCAAATACCTCGAATCCACAATAACTTCAATGAATGACCAACAGTTGCAAATGAACCAGCATATTACAAGTGCCAACAGAGCTTTCTTCTCTCTTTCACAGGTATTGGGATCCTAAAAAATTTCAAATTAAGGGTGAACAATGCTATGGTAAACACAGTTCTGGTATACAGCTGTGAGACCTGGACACTAACCAGCTTTCTAGAAATTACAAGAAGCATCTGAATTAATTAGAAACATCTGAGAGAAAAATCCTCCGCATGATAACTGGAGAGGGGTTCTAACGTATGGAGGAGAAGGAGAAAAAAAGGACTGCTTGTATAAATTGGTTAGTCAGTATCTCTTGGAATGGAGGCATGGAGGTTAAGATAGGTGAGATTTGTACCTCTTATCAATCTATAAGGAATTCTCTACACAACAATGAATGCCTTAATAGTAGGTAAGAGTTATGTGGAAGATAAAATATCTGAGTAATAGATGGAATTGACAAAAATATTGTAGAGCTGCATGCAGATAAGTAAAAAAAAATAGGCAGAAATGATGAAGACTGGTTAAGGCGGCAAAAGATCTACAAGATCTGGAAAGAAACAAATAAAATAAATAAATTTTAGTATTGTATTTATATGTGTTTTACTTTATTTATCTAATAATGTTTCTGAGTAAGATTATTGGAATATAAAATTTAACCAAATAAAATAACAACAGGAACCACACCATCTATTTGTTTAGTGTTAATATTTACAAAAATGGAAATTTTCTAATTTCATGTAATGTAATTCATTAAAATTTATGATGAAGTCTTTGTTGTATGTAATATTAACTTTTTTTTGTTTTTAGTTTGTGCTTTCCACCTAAAGTATGATGAAATGAAATTGGATGGCAATGTTGCAAGGTGGAATGTCAGCGTGATGGATATTTCACGTACCAAACGCCATTTAGATCGAGCTAGTCTTATGGTTTTCTGGGATATATTAGATAAGTGAGTAAATTTTATATATTTTTTAATTTTAGAACTATAAACAATTAAGATAAAACTATTCAAAGGGACTGGTTGCTAAGTTATATAAAATAAAAATAAATTTTTAGTTTCATGCAAAATTGTATGTTTACTATTCAGCATCAACATGTATTTAAACTTTTCCTTTTATTGTTATAATGAATAGTAGGGAGTAAAACCTAGGAAAAAAATGTGAAGATTTTGTGCGAAACGAGAAAATTAGTCCATGTAGGTTCAACAATTATATTGTGTATCCTGTAAACATACACCTAAATGACCATGAAAAAAATCTAATTAACTTTATATAAAACAAAATAATAAAAGAAGATGGTGCAGGGTGTTGGTCATAAATAAACTAAATAGTGGCAAAACTATTTTATTAAAAGCCAATTAAAACTATTTAGTCTATTAATGACCGACACCCCGGACCATCCCGTTCCTTAATAATATAACAGTCAACTATTAAGTATTCAATTTTATTTAATGACACCAAAATTCATAAAATAAATCCTATGATATGTTGAAAATAGTTTTATTAAATGTACAATATTCTGATTTCAGAGAGGAGAAATTTATCAAATTCTTAGTGATTTAATGTTCTAGTATGTTACTTTATAACTTTTCAAAAAAATAAAATAAACTGACAATGTTAAACTATCACTGGAAAATTTAAACTAATCAAATATTACACTGCTCATATTAGACTAGAGGGAGGTCTACAACTTATTTAAAATCAAGTGTCCCATGGTAAAATACTGGACAACTTTTAGGGTTGCAATAGCAATTGCTGAAACAAATTCCTTAAAAAAAGAAGCCTTGAATCAATTCATGATTATGATAATACTTAAATTTCATTAAACGTACTGTGGACAGCCAAAAGTTTTCATACACTGACCGAATGTAGTTTCTGTAAAATTCAGAAAATTCAATATAAACGATTCTTTCCAACAATCTTTTTTTTATTTCAATGTATTATTATAATATCAATAGAAATCGCTTTGGTTAACCTAACGAATTTGGCTAAACAATAAATTGTATATATTTTTAATACAATTTAAACACAAAATTATAATTTTAAAGAAACAAAAATTTTCATACCGAATTGTATGAAACATAAATTGTAACATTTTTTTTTTATAAAACTTTTTAAATTAATATTTTGAATGTAACCCTTTGTTTTTTTAATTCCATTTTTAAACAGTTTGAAATTGATTATACCAAGTTTAAAGTTAATCGGGATGGTATTCTTGGTTCATTCTTCCATTAATTTAGTTTTAAAGATCTTTTACTGACCTTATATTATGATTCCTGAGCTTTGCATTAAGATTAGCCCATAAATGTTCTATGGCATTTAAATATAGGAGGAGTTTCAAGCACCTTATGAAAATTATACAACTATTCCCATGTTTGAGGTGCCTTATGCTTAGGGTCATTGTCTTGATGAAACTTAAATGTCCGTTTAATGCCAATTTTTGCTGCATTAGAGCTTAAATTGTGTTTGAATATATTGATATATTTAAATTTGTCCATTATTCCTTCATTAAAACCCTAATTTCCATCACCATGTGCAGACATACAGCCCCATACAAGAACTTTCCTACCTTAAACTTTTACTGAAGCGGTTAAATTTCAATTCTCTACCAGATTTCCTCCACACAATTAATCTACCATCCGATCCAAAGACATTAAATGTGTTCTCATCTGCAAAAATGATGTCATTCCAGTGATTTGTAGGTCTTTTAAACTCTTTGGCGAAAGTCAGCCTTTTTCTCTTATTATTTAAAATTATGTAAAGATTTTTCTACTTAACCTGGCTTTAAATCGATATCTCTTTAATATCCTCCAGGTCGTTTCAGGCTTGGCTTTTTTTTTCCGTTTGTTCATTTATTTCTTGTTAAAAAAGCATTACTTTTTTTGCGGGTTTTGGAGACTTTTCTTTCACATTTCTTACAATTATTCTTTCTTCTCTTTCAATAAATATTTTAGGATGGCCGGATTGATTTTTTATATATATATATATATATATATATATATATATATATATATATATATATATATATATATTAATTATACCCTATACTGACTGTAGAAAATGGTAATCCAGTTTCTAATTTTTCTGAACGTATGTTCTTGTTCAGTGAAAAAAATCACTATTATTTTCTCTTCCAATGAGGTATTTATTTTTGTTCAAGAAATTATATTAGAATTAACCGCACAACGTTCAAATTTTGAATGAAAGAAATTCATATAGTAACGATCATACTGGCACGAGAGAGGATTAATAATTGATAAGTATATAAACAATAAACACTAGTTTATTTACATAGAAACTGTCTTGTATGAAAACTTCTGCTGCCATATAATCATAAATTAATTTATATAAATTTAAAAACAAGGCGTTCAAGTTTTCTAAAATTTATCTTCCACAGTACAAATAATCTAGCAGTCCTATATAAATTAATATTTGTATAACAGCCAAAACAATAATGTAATAGAAGGAGTTAAACACCAACTGAAGTTCCAAATAATGTTTGTATGAAAACTTTTGCTGTCCACTGTATGTATTTTTGAAATTTATAAGACATTGTTGAACAAAAACATGGTGTTTTTCTTAACAATTCAATACAGTAATTTGATGAAAATTAATGGCATAATTTTTAATTTTTGAAAAATAAGTGTCCAAATCATATAAAGTTTGTTACCAAAAAAGTACTAATGAAAAAATATATAGTATTATTCTAATTTATACTAATCACTTTATTATAATGTTACATGTTATTAATTTACTGTATAAATGTCATAACTTGATGATGATGATTTTTAGTTATTACAGCAGGAATAATTGCAGTAACATGAACTTTTAACTGTTAGAACATTATTTCCGATTCCCCCGTAGCCGATCTTTATTCGATCTTTATTTTATTTTGTTTTAAAGCCGGACTGAAGTTAATAAATTTTGAAAACTTCAAACTCATATCCTGAAAATTTGTTAACATTGAGTTATGACATAGTTGCAGCTAAGGAGCAATATGTTACAAAGCAAAATCTATAGGTTTGTGATATATTTAAATAAATTATTTAAAACATATTACTGTTCTGTTTCAGGCATTTGGTCAAGTACAAACCTCATCTTCGTTTTTAAGTGTGTGTATGGAACTTGGTGCGAATTAGTGTTTGTTGCGTGTTACAGACTAAAAAAGAATAGTTATTAATGAGTTTCACCTTTCACTTTAGACATTATTTAGTAAACAAATTTATTTTTATGTTTTAGTTATATTAAGTTGAGAACCCAATGTAAATATTATGTAGATAAGAATTTTGCAAGAGAAGAACAAAAAGTTGTGTTCATTAGCAAACAAAACTACTGTGATTTTAATTAGAAATTAGATTAATTTCTAAATCAATAATTTTAATTAATTTGGTACAGATTGTATCTATTTATGTATATAATATATTTATAAGAGAGATGTGTATATATATATTGTATTAAATGTTACAATTATTTGTGTATAAATAAATATAAATATATTCAATAAGAACATTCACAAATAAATAAATATGAGTGTTTATAAGATTGAAATATCAAATACCTTAATGGAGGTATTATCGATTCATTCTTGCCTAAGTATAAAGATTGTCTGTTACAATTTTTAATTTTTTTTTTTAATATAATTTATTTTAGAAATATTTAATTTATATGAAACGATATGTTTTCTCTTAGCTATTCTGGTATTATGACAACTACTTTTAATAATATAATTTTGAAATTTTAAACCAAATCTATATTAGCATATATAAATTTTTCTTTCATACTTATATTTTTTATTTCAAATATTAAATTTTGTGGAAAAGGTTATATCGTTATATTCATAACTTTATTCTTTGATAAGTGGTTGTCATACCCGGAATAGGTTCTGTAAATGATTACCATAATAAATATTATTTTTAAATTAACACTTTGTGCTTTATTATTACTACTTAAATCTTTCAGTGAGGAAAACAGCTCAACAATTTCCTTCACTGTCGATTCCCTTAAAAATTAATTATACTTAATGTAAATGTTTAAGAACTTGTGAACTTAAAACGCTTACCTGCACCCGTTGTTCAATTGTTGTATAGCAGTTTTACCTGAATTCAGCCATGTTGGCACTTCAGGTATTTTGTACTGAAAAAGATGAATAAAAAATTTATTTGATGGATTTTTCAGATTTTTTTTATGCCTTCCTATATTCACATTTTTTTCAATTGAAATTATGATTTTTCTCTTATTACATTCGCAGGCATGGGATAAAACTCGATATTTCACTTCTTTTTTTTTTGTCCTTAAGTTTAATATATGCATTAAAAAGAAATGTATTTTTACTAATACAAATTGAGTTCTTCAGTACTTTGTAAGGAGGTATTGCTTCAGATCTCACTCAGCCACAGGTTTTTTTCTCTTAATTTCTGTGTTTCCTCTTAAGGAGACTCCTGACCCTAGTGGTCAATACACAGCTAGTATAAAAGGGTAAATAACTACTTGTCACAGTCAGATTCGAACCTAGGAATGAAAGAATAGGAACATAATGCCTTACTCACCTAAATATCCTGCTCCAATATATCTATTAAGATGTTTTTAAAAACAAAACTTACTACTACATTTTAATAATTAGAGTTAAAGTTTTACATGAAGTTTAACACAATTGTTTTACAAAATTAATAGTTTATAGTCTAGACGTTTATTAATGAATTATTAAGAAATCTCACTTCTTGCCCATAGGTCTAATTTAACAAAATAAACATTTGTAATTTATAGCCAAAAAAGTACCATTACAAACCATGAAGAGTTTTGGATTTTGTACTTAGTAAGGAAGTTTCGATGCCAATGGCTGTGCAGGGAGATGATCATGCTCAACCGCCAGGTTTTCCCCTTTAATTAAGAGTGTCCACTTTATAGAGATTGGGTGTGCCCCAATGATTTCAAGCGATGAAAAATTAATTAACATCAGCTGGATTTGAACCCTGGAAATTGGGCTTAACTCACTGAGCTAATGTGCTCCCCATTTGTAGTATTTCCTTATCATGCATCGTTTTGGTCCATCCCCGGTATTTCATTTCCCCGGTACCCACTGTGGTGAATTTTCGACTATCCTCCACTTGGAGAGGCGCCCGAAGGTAGACTAGAACCTAATAAAATACAGGTTATTATTATTATATAAGTGCCTCTGTGTGTGTGTGTGTGTCAATGAAAATTCGCAATCATGTGACATACTTAGTTACAACAATGTGAATCAATACAGTTGGTAGTATTCTATGATAATCTTATATAATAATAAATTTTATTGTACTCGAACAGTGTGTGTTTGTTTTTTATTTCTGGGAGGGGAAAAATTTTCACTTTCATTAGACGAAGTGCAACCATCAAAGTCATACAACAGTGCGAGATTCCTACCCACTAAAAACTCCTCCAAATTCTTCTTTACCACCCCACGGAACTGCTGTCAAGCATTTCTTCGCATTTCTTTGAATTGAAAAAAAAAAAAAATTGTTTACAGAAACAATAATGCTTTTAGGGATACATTTTTTATATTATGTGTATTGTTTAATGTGGTATTGATAATGATATGGTATATGGACTAGTGTTGTGAAGAGGGATAAAAAAAAAATTATATGTTTATATAATAATGGAATAATATGATGTAAGAGATATGTCCATATAAATTGATCGGTATGCTGTTTAAAAAGCAACTCTATACACTAGGGCAGCACTACTTTCAATAAAGTATTTCTCTCTCTTGACATATGTTTACTCTTAGAAGATGAAATGCATGCTTAATAATTTTAAAAGAGTACTCAGGTAATATTAAACTGTTCTATATTCTTTGAAGATCACAATTTTTACTAATGACAGTCTCTATAATTTTTATTATTTTATTTTACATCTTAAACGCATAGAAGCTTTCAGAAACCTGCACCTGCACCATATTCATCTCTATAATTACAACACATCATACATCAGTAAAATTAACGATTCATATACGTTACATACTTTCTATTTGTCATGCAACTATTATCATACCATGCGGTAACTTTTTTCCGTACTTTCTCTTTTTAAAAAATGTAAAAGATTGGAACATTGTTCGTATTCTTCATCTCATAATAAATCTAAAATGATTTTAGGTTAAACTTGGTGAGTATTAAATTTTGTTATTAATTAAATTAAATAAAAGTTATTTAAGTCCTGCCATCTCAGAGAACAGGACTCCTCTTTGTCAGCCACCATCTTACAAAGTGCTGAGCATTTACCGTGAGCACCATCTTTTTATGGAATCCATTCAGAGGTTGGCAATAAAAATTTTCATAAATGCAAACAAATTTTGTATTTGTTACATTTACCTTATAGTTGATTTTTCGGGATCTATTTTCCCATCATCAGAACTATCCTTGCAATTCATTTATATAAATTTTCATGTGTGCTCTTTCTTTTTATTTTATACACTTCATCAAAGGTGTTATTCCAAGCCACCACATCACCTGATTAACAATTCACTGTGGATAATACCTTTGATGGAATATAAGACAAAAGAGCACACATGGAAATTTGTTTGCATTCATGGAAGTTTTTATTGCTAACCTCTGAATAAATTCAACAACTTCCTAACAAAAAACAAAAAGAAGTATATATTATGGAACTCTTTAGTAACTAAAGTTACCCTACATTTTATTACATTCACTATTATTTAAAGTTTTATGATTAGCTATTATTTATATGAATAATATGGAATATGAACCGCTTCCTCTTTTAAAGTTAGCACCATTTTTTAAATTTATTTTTTAAAGTTATTTAAATTAAATTAAAAATGTTAATTTATAAGAAATTTATGACTGATTCAATATAAAAGTTCTTATTTATTAATTATACAATTCTCGTATTATATGTAAAATGATTTTAGGTTAAAATTGTTAAGTATAAAATTTTGTAATTGATTAAATCAAATAAAAATTATTTACTGACTTCTCAGAGAACAGGACTCCTTTTTGTCAGACACCATTTTACTGAGCATTTACCATCAGTACTATCTATATTATGAAACTTTTTAGCAACTAAAGTTACCTAAATGTTATTTAAATATTTATGATTAGCTATTTTATATGAATAATGCGAGCTGCTTTCTGTTTTGAAGTTAGCAGTTTTTTTTTTAATTATTTAAATTAAATTCAAAAAGGTGTTAATTTAAAAGAAATTTAAAAGACTGATTCAATATAGAACCCATTATTTATTAATTATACAATTGTAGATGCTAATAAGGACAAAGTATTCCCAAAACGTTCAAATATAGTTTAATTGTTTTTTTAGCTCTGATCACTTGTGGAAACAATTATAGACCAATAAGAAAAAAATATGTCCATTTTGGGGAGAGAGTTTCAGGTTGAAAATCCCTTCCCGCCTATAGTACAAATTTATTCAAGGGCTAAACCAATACTGGAGTGAATTATTTAAGTAGGTTTTATTGTTTTAAAATCTTTTGTGCATAGGAGTTAATTGGTTTAGAAGTGTTAAGATACATGCTGAAAAAGGATGCTGTTGTAGAATTTCACATGATTACTGGCCTTGACAAGTCAAGGAAACATCTTTATAAAATAAGAGTGACAGACTCCATTTCTTAATCTATGTTATGCAGAAGAAATAATAGATGCATCAAATTTAGAAGTGTGTACTCCATTACTGAACATAAGACATACAAAAAAATAATAAAAAAAACCTGTACCGCTACAACCCATGAAGGGTCTTGGGTTCAGTACTATTTAGGGAAAGTACTATTTCAAGGATAACGGTTTTGCAGGGAGATGATCGGGCCAGGATCATGCTCAACCACCAGGTTTTTTCCCCTTAATCAATTATTAATTAAGGGTACCCACTTTATAGAGGCTGGATGTGCCCCAGGAAGGTCTCCATACCCCAGGGTTGTCCCACAGCCAATGAAACAATAAATAATTTTTCTGCCATGAGCCGGGATTCAAATCTGAGACCTTGAGCATTGGAAGCTGAGTGTCCTACAACTGAACTAACCAACTCTTCCAAACATAAGACATGAAACAAAATCTAAATCAGAATGTTACTGGGATGACAGATATCTAATGGTGGATTTTGAAGAAGATAGGAATATTTGCAAAAAAAAAAAAAATAATAATAATAATCTAGGAATCAAACTATTTAATATCATACTGTATAACTAGTTTTTTGTATCAAACATTAGCATTTTAAAACACTAAACTTTTAGTTTTCCTATCATGAAAATTGGGGAAAAAATAAAAATTGATAAATCTAAAACTCACTAATGAGACAAGGACATCACCGAAGAAATTGTAGTTAAAAAAATAATGATGTCTTATTAGGTATGTACATATTTCTATTATTTCTTATCCACATAAAAGTATACTCGTTCAGTATTGCTGCTCGCTAGTAACAAATTCTCGTTCATGTTCCTCAAAAATTCAGATAACTATTGTATGCTCAATTTTAATTGTATTTTTTGTAAACTTAGATACAAATTTTGCTTATTACCTCAAATCATATATTTTAAAATCTTTTTTCATTGTTTTTTAAGTTAATGGGCCAAGAAGTAAAATTATTTTTACAAAATTTTTATAAAGGTCCATATAGTTTTAGAAACTACTGGACAACTTTCTCTAAATAATTCACTCCTATCATTATTAAAACTGAAGGGAGGAAAGGAATATGACTTGATTGAAGTTCAAAACTGGACAACTTGTTACTAAAATTAATAAAAATAAATAAATATTAAAACAATTTGTAAAAACATTGCAAATTATTACACAATGGTTTATTATTTCCAAACAGTTATATATAAAATGTAACATTATTTTCATTGTTGCATAGAGGAAAATAAATAAAAGGCGATTCCTAATATTGACCAGAATATTTTTTTTCTATCATCGGTAATTTATTAAGAAATATAGACAACAATTTCGTTTGTTTCAGTTTATGTAAGACATTCCAAAAATCAAAAATAAAAACAAAGTATATCAGCTTTGCAATAGAATATGTGGAAAACATTTAGAACAACACATCATTGCATCAAATTGTCTAATTTAAACGATCCTTTTGTATTCTTTAGGCAATTTTTAAAACTTTTAAATGACATTATAGAAATCACAAAAAAGTCAATACTTTTTGAGTTATTCCTCAAATTTCACTCCTCGTAACTTTTTTCCAGTTTCTTTTCGGTGAAGTATGTTATATAAATAAATTTAAAGGATTTCGAGAAAGAGTTTCATTATAATCAGTAGATCGGTTTAGGCGCTACAATCTAGAAGGCACAGGTCTTTTGGCCGCCATCTTTAAAGGTAAGTACTTTTTGGTGAAATATGTTATATAAATAAATTTTAAAAACTTCGAGGGGAAGACTGTAAGACCAACTTTAACCTATGACAAGAAAGGTTTTTTCACATGCCATCTTGAAAGAAAGGGACGGAGGATAATGTCGAAACGATCATTGCCCTTCCACATTCGGATTATGTTGGTAGGTCCAGTAGTCTCAGAGATAAGCCGTGGATGCGAGCGGATGGATTTTTTAATTTGATTTTCGGATTCTACGTTTCTTGAAATGTATATCTTCAAATTTTGAGTGTTTTTTTCTTGATTGATTACAAAGGTAGATTATTGGAAATCATAAATCTAAAATAAATAATGAAGGAACTAAATTATTTAATAGCGTACTACATAAGGAGTTTCTCGTATCGAACTTTCGAACATTCCAATACTCCTAAATTTTATATGTTTAGTTATTTTCATTCTTTAATTTATATATTAAAAAAAAACTTGTAATTGTAATTTTCAAACGCTCCATTATTTCTTTTCATTTCAAAGCTGTTTGTTGGCAAGTCATTTTATTTAAATGCGTTATTGACAGATTAGTTATCAGTTAATTAGTAAGTTTAGTATATTTAAAGACCAGTTACTGCATTTTTCATGTTTCTTTAACTGCATATTTTGAGCTGCATATTTCAGGGTTCTTACTGCATAATTATCCGAGCGTTGGTAATAACCAATTACAATTTTTCCTTGGGACAAATTCGGATCTACTTTTATATAGATCGGACATGGAAAAGACGGAGTGGGGTTATCTTTTTCTTTATAAAATCGCACAGACACTCCTCCTTGACCATTTGACAAAGAAATGAAGTGCTCGAGGTTTATATTCCAGAAGAGATTCGAGGGGCTACCCAAGAAGTCGGACTTCAAGTTGGTTGAAGAAAAACTGCCACAGATGAAAGACGGAGGTGAGTCGAATAGTTAGTACAGACCTTAATAGATTGAGATTCCTTTGAAATATTTACCCAATTTATTATCTATTTAATGCATCAGAAAATTTTCGTTTATACTTTCTAAATTCTTTAACAAGGCTGTTGTTACATACATATGTATCAGTGATTTATCATACACTTATTGTCCTGAACTGATATGTTGATTTTAGGAAAAACATATTTTTAAAGGATAAAAATAAATAAATAAACATTATAATTCAAATTAAAATTGATATGAACTCATTTGAAAAAGAAATGAGATAAAACCAATGGACATGATTATATAGGTCACCACACTTTCTTAAGGTATCTTCTGCATAGGGGCAGACTTTTGATTGTGGTTGGGGGCACTAGCGAATCCAAGATTTAATTTTTTGGGGGGCTTCAGCCCGAAAACTTTTTTTTTTTAAATATAAGAAAAAATACTTAGGAAGAAAAAGAAAGAAAGTAACTACCTCTACAAAATGTTTTTTAAAATGATTCTTAAAGTACTATTAAAAGTAATTACACAAATAATAATACTTTTAGACATAATATTTTTTTCAGAAGACATGGTAATATTTTACCATTTTGGGGGGCTTTTGGGATGAAGCCACTCTCCCTCCCTCCACCTTTAGATTCACCTGTGGTTGAGAGGGAGGGGACAATGGATTCCCCAAAAAAAGTCTTGGAAGTTATATTATTGTTATTTTTTGGCAGGTCTATAAGGACCACTTAAACATTATCTTATACAGGATTTTTCTTTTTCTTAGGAGTAATTAAATTTATTTTAAAAAAATATATGCAAGCCTCCCTCAAAGATTAATTGTAGACCCACTACTAATTGCAATAGTGATAAAATAATATTGTTTTCCTGGGTGATAAATATTTAGGACACAGTAATTACAAAGTTTTTATTGGTTTCAACTGCGTCCTGAATATTTATCACCCATGATATGTAGAACAGTCGATAAACTTCATTCAATAATTTTGTTTTCATCAGTCATCCTTAACATAATTATCACAATAATGGCTTAATATAATGTAGTAGTAATTGAAGGAAAGAAAATCATGTTTTTTATATCTTGAGCTAGTGTGCCAATATTTTTTAACAGAATCAGGCACTATCCATGAATTCTGGGACAACTGAAGGATCAGTTTTTAAAAATATTTATTCATTAATTTCCCTGTAAACTACATATCATCAGTTTATTGCAAAAAGTCTCTAAGTACATTTTTAATGGAGCTGAACTTTTAAGAATGTTTTTGTGAATTTGTACTTTATCTATTGATTAAAAAAACATATTATGCAAAAAAAAAAATTTATATATCAAACATAGTTACAATGAGCGCATAATTTTTTATTTCACCAATAGAAAATTCATCAAAATTCTCAGTGATTAAGATTATGAAACGTCTCTTCATGACTTTTTGTTTCTAGATGTTCTATTTGAAGCTCTTTACCTGAGTGTTGATCCTTATTTCAGGTAGGTGTACAAAGTGAAAGATTATTTACACATTATTTTATTACATTATTTCTTATTATTAATACAATTTAAACATTTTTTTCAGGTTTAGATGTAAGTCTTTACCAACTGGGATAACTATGATTGGTTCTCAAGTAGCAAGGTGAATATAACAATTTTACAAATAATAATGATTTATATTAGAATTACAAACGTTTTGTTTCATTAGAATTATGTCAATGGTATTAAATTAAAATTTGTATTTCTTTTTTTTTTTTTTTACTATCCTGTTCATTGAAGCATGTTACAACTTGTAAGGTCTCCCCTAATTAAGGAGTCTCCCATTATATGGTCTAAGTTCCTGCAGGGACCAGTCATTGTGGGAAGTAGGAGAATTGATCCTACAAATTGTATTATATTTTATTAAATTCCTAGGAAAAAAAAAATATATTTTTCAAAACTTTCATTTGTCGTGGTAGGTGACCTTAAGATTTGTTTTGTAATTATTCTTTCCCACAAAATGAAGGAGATGCTTTAGTGAAGTCCCATCATATATTTTTTCAAATTACAAAATAGTTAAAATATTATTAGTATTTCTTGAATGAAGCCATGATATACAAAATTAAGTCAATGTTTAAAAATTTGTAACTGTTTACTTGAATAAAATAGATAATTAAATCCTCTAATGACTGATTTAAAAATGCAACCCAATCAAAACATCCTATTACAATATTATGTAATATTGTTTCATTTCATTGATACTCTTGTTGTTTTTGATCCTATAAAGTGATCCTATAATCACTATGGAGTCAGAAGACTTCCTACCCTTAATAATCCACTCTCTGTCATGATACTGAAATATCTCTTCTATATTTTATGTATTGTTTATGAAATTATGTGGTTATATAAGAACTATCGAAATATTAAACTGGAAAGCTCAACAAATAAAATCCTTTATCTAACTTTTCACATATTGAAATATTGATAGATTTGAGAAGAAAAATATTCTGTATGATAACTGTAGTGATCTGGGATCAGAGTACTAACACATAGAGGAGTAGCGGCAACAAAAAACGAATTACAGAAAATGTTCAATGAATATCTCATGATACGAAGGCAAGGAAATTAAGATGAGTGGGATCTGCAGTTCGGAGCAAACCATCAGTAAGTCTCTACACCACAATGAATGCCTCAATAGTAGGCAAGGGGCCATGTGGAAGACCAGAAAACAGATGGATAGATCAAATAAACAAAGATGCAATAGAGCTGTATGCAGGTAACTGGAAAGAAATAGCCAAAGATAGGCAGAGGAGGAGAAGGGTGGTTAACGTGGTAAAATATCGATTAGGTCTGCAAAGCCATCAGAATAAAAAATAATTAATTAATTATTAATAATAAAAATTAATTAAAATATAATTAATATAAAATACTTTTTTAGTTTCGTTATACAAGGTGTTTCAGTTCTTAATGACCTAACTGTGGAAGGTGATTGTTGCAAAATTTTCAACAAAAAAGTTCATTTTATTTATTTATGGGCTTATTCTGAAAGGAAAAGAAGTCAAGAACAATTTTGTGTTGTTTTTTTTTTAAGCAGTCATCTTTTTATTGAATAAGAAGGAATTGTTCAAAAACTGTTCAAGATAATTAAATTTAAGTACACCTTTGTAAATTATACGAAATTTCTTTCAGTAAACAGTGCTTCAGCAAGGTCAATGATAAAAGAGACTTTCAAGAGGTCTGATACTGCCGTTGTACAGAGATATGCTGCTTGTGTATGGACACTGTGACTGCAGAGGTACAGCGGCTGTATTGGAAGTTCTGAACATCCCTTTTATCATTGACCTTAATAAATTTAAAGTCCTTTTTATTATTGACCTTGCTAAATTTAACCACTGTTTCCTGAAAGAAATATTGTCTACTTTAAAAAGTTGTACTTAGAATTTAATTATCTTGAACAATTCCTTCTTATTCAATAAAAAAACATGACCACCTTAAGAAAAACACAAAATTGGTCTGAACTCCTTTTCCGGAAATGGCTTACGCACCATAACAACTTTTTTGTTAGGAATTTTGTCTAGAATCATACTCCAGAAATTTACCATTAAGAACTGAGACGCCCAGTATAATTTTATTCCTTTCACTTTTAATTTATGTAGACGTGAGGGAATTGCTTTTTAGTTCTTATTATTAATATTTAATAATACTTATTTACGAATTGTACACTAAAATGTCTTATAGTTAGTATTTATGATTAAATTTCTCAATTCATTTTGCAGTTCCTTTAATGTTGAAAATATATGTTATTAGTGATTATGTTAAATTTACTTTTGTAATCTTCGGTAGAATAACACTTTTAATTAGAAGTTATTTTATTTTAATCCCAAAATCTAGAGTAGTAGAAAGCCGGCATGCAGATTATAAAGTTGGTGATAATGTTGTTGGTGACTTTGGATGGAGAACCAAGACTATTGTTAACCCTGATACTGTTAAAGGTCCGTTTGACAATATATCTAAGCCATATGTCTTACCAGATTTTGGATTTGTTCCACTTTCAACTGCTCTAGGTGTACTTGGGGTGAATGGGTACGTATAAAATCGTCAGCTAAGAAAATATATTTAGATTATTATTTATTATTGGCCAGAGACAGCAACCAGTCAACATATCTCTGTGTTATTAAGTATTCTATTTTGTTAAAATTGCTTTGATTTCTGCCGTTTTTTTTTCTTTTTAATATTTTTTATTAAAAGAAATTATAGACATTTCATATTTCCTCTCTACTCATCGAAAAGTAAAAGTATCGAAGTTTTTATACTATTGCGAGCTACGGGACAGTGGTAAACAACTGAGCTCTAGAGGATTAAGCGCAGCTGTTGCTATTACGCATCATAACAACCCGGCTTGTTATTGTAAGTACGATCTATTTACTAAATAACAATATGGCACAATGCCCGCTATGCAGCAGCACCATCAGCCGAGAAGAGAAAAATATTTTATGTTGTGTTAAATGCAAACTTTTATTTCACAGCAGGTGCGGTAAACTCACTGATAAAGAGTTTGAAGCTCAAAAATCCTCAAAAAAAGGATGGATATGCGCTAGTTGCGATCAGCCTAAAAAGATTCCACCAGGTGGTGAAAACCCAGATCAAAGTCACAATACTGAGCCTACACCATCAGAAATTCTGGCAGCAGTAAAGCGGCTAGATATTTTTTTCAACCAGGAATTAAAAAATATTAAAGTAGCGCTAGACAAGTACGGAGATCTGAGCTTCGAAGTAAACACTAGGCTATCTAAAATTGAAAACCACTTAGAGGGACAATCTAAAAAGCTTGAAGAAATAATTTCAGAAAATAAAGCCCTCAAATCTAAAGTCGGTGAACTGGAGGTCAGGCTGAATAAAGCCGAACAGGGCTTGCTTAGTAGATCGCTCGAGATACGGGGCATCCCGGTTCGAGCAGGTGAGACTCCCGCAGCCCTGGTTACAAGTATTGGGGCCGGTCTGGGAATTAAAATCAATGTCGAAGATATAGATACTGTGCTGCGCCGAAGAGCAAGAAAAGATGACCCTCGACCACCGCCTATAATCGCGAAATTCGTCAGGCAGTCAGTGAGAGACGACCTGGTGCAGAAGCGAAAAGTAAAAAGGGACTTCTCGACGCGGGAAATCGGTTGGCAGGAAAATGACTGCCACCGTATTTATCTCAGCGAGGAAATGACCCCGACGAACAGGTACCTCTACTGGCTCGCTCGGCAGAAGAAATCAGCAGGGAAAATAAAATATATATGGTTCTCCGGCGGCAGACTGCGGTGTCGAAAGGATGACGGTCATCAGGTTGTCTTTATCGACCAGAGTCAAGACCTAGACGTCTTCGGCTGACTCTTCGATCCCTGTTTACTCCTCAACATCGATAAACAATTTGGCTTAGTTCACAGGACTTACACTGAAAATCTGAAATGTATGTTATGTTACTACCGGAAATTTTTGATTAATTTATTTCTATTGATTATTGCATTCAAAATTTTTTTTCTTTTTAATGGTTTTTTTTCTTATATTTTTATTTTTACATTATTTCATCTAATGTATCATATCCGATCCAGCGTCTGCTCACCAAATTCTGACTTTATTTTCCTCAAGCCTAATCATGTCTAGCATCCTTAATACCTGTCACGTCAACTCCCAATCCCTCCCTGCCCACTATGATGAATTCCTTGAATACTTTACCCATAATTGTTACCATATCATTGCAATTTCCGAAACCTGGCTCAAGCCTTACATCCCTTCCTCATCTGTTTCCCTTCCTAACTACACACTAATCCGCCACGACCGGACGAGCCGGACTGGCGGAGGTGTAGCGTTGTATGTTCACGAATGCATGAAGACCCGAATACTCCACTGCTCTCCACCATCCGATCACCCACATGTAGAGTTCCTAATCGCTGAAATTTCCTTTGATACATCTCCTATCCTTTATGTCGTAGTGTATAGACCTCCTCTTGTTCCCTTTGATCCATCATTTGAATCATCCCTCTTCAACTTTGTTCCTCTTTATACCAAAATAATCATCTCCGGAGACCTAAACACTAATTTCCTTTCCGATTCCAGCGATAAATCATACCTCGAAAACCTTTTTTTCTCTCTTCATCTTTTCATTGTTCCTTTTTCGCCCACTCATCACACCCCCAGGTCCGATACCTGGTTGGACCATTACATTATCGACTCCGCTCAGAACCTCCTTTCCTCCTCACAAGTACCGGTCTCCTTTTTATCCTCTCATGACCTAATTCAAATTTCATATAATATCCATACTCCTCCGATCCTACCTAGAACCATAACTTTCCGTAATATTGATGTCCTCACTCGTGAAAAAATCTTACCCTACCTGGAAACCCTTGATTGGAATGGAATATATTCCTGTTCATGTATTGACGCTATGGTTGATATTTTAACTTCCAACCTCCGTAATATCCTTGATTCCCATGCTCCCATCAAAACCTCTACCTTTCGTCGCCCCCCTGCTCCCTGGATGTGTCAGCAAATTAAAGATCTTCAGAAGAGACGCGATGCAGCCCGCAGACGCTTTAGACGCACTAGACTCGCTGACGACTACCAAGCGTTTAGGGTGCTCCGTAACCTGACACAAACCAATATCCGAAGAGCCAAATCCTCCTATTTCCACGAAGCCCTTTCAGCAGCTCCTGATTCCAAAACCAAATGGCAACTCCTTCGTAAACTCTCCCTCTGTGACTCTTCCAGATCACCTTCCTCAGCAGCCTTTCCAGTCAAACCTGATGATTTAAATTCATATTTTATATCAGCTTCCTCCTGCATTCCTCCATCAACCTTTTCCTTCTTTACTCCTGGAATATCATTTAACGACGACAACTTTTATTTTTCAGATATTTCTCCTACAGACCTCATATCCGCCGTCATGAAATCTCATTCCAATTCCATTGGTCCAGATGGTATTCCCGTCAAATTAATCAAATTATGCCTACCTGAAATCCTTCCCGCTCTACTTTTCATCTACAATTTCTCCCTTCAGAACGCAATATTCCCTTCCTCATGGAAAAAAGCCATTGTCCGTCCTTTACTTAAAAATCCTAACCCTTCTTCCCCTGAAGATTACCGTCCAATTTCAATTCTGTCTAACCTTGCAAAACCTCTAGAACGAATAGTCCAATCCCAAATTTCCAACTTCCTAGAACAATCCAATCAACTTGACCCTTACCAGTCTGGTTTTCGACCAGGCTACTCCACACAATCCGCCCTAATCAAAATCGTTAGTGATGTTCAGTCAGCCATAGATGATAAAAAACTAACGGTCCTTATCCTCCTGGACTTTTCCAAAGCCTTTGATACCATTAACCATTCCATCCTTTTCTCCAAATTGAAATCGTTATCCTTTTCCAACAGCTCTATCCTTTGGTTTCAATCATTCCTCTCTCAACGTACCCAAGCAGTCTCTATCCCGAACCAACCTTTATCATCCTATCTAACTCTGTCCTCAGGAGTGGCACAGGGCTCCAGCATATCTCCTCTCCTTTTTAGTTCATATATTAACGACCTTCATAAATCAATCCTTCACTGTTCACATCACCTTTATGCCGATGATTCCCAAATTTACCTCTCCTTCGCTCCCTCTGAATGGCATGATGCGTTTGCCAAAATACAAGAAGACCTAAATCGGATTTGTGCCTGGGCAAGTGAAAATGGATTAAGGTTAAACGTTGCTAAAACCCAAGCCATTGTCCTCGGTTCCAAACCCCTTCTCAGATCAAATACCAACATTCCTCTCCTGTACCTGAATGACCAACCCATCACCTTCAACACTTCAGTTAAAAACTTAGGTGTTATCATAGATCAAACCCTCTCCTGGAATCACCATATTTCCCTCATATCCCGACGTTCAATTTCCATCCTGAAACTCTTCCATCGCTTCCGCCATCTCCTACCCATATCCACACGTAGACTCCTAGTATCCGCCCTCATCTTCCCCCACATTGACTACGGCTGTGTAGTGTACGGTGGCCTCTCATCGGAACTTGGAGTCAGACTGAAAAGAATAATGAATGGCTTAGTACGATTTGTCAATGGGACCCCGAGACGTTCTCATGTTTCCCACTACTACGCCGAGTCAGGGTGGCTCTTCCCCTCCTTCAGAAGACAGTACTTCCTAGGTACATTCCTTTACCAAATAATCTATAATCATCGTCCTTCCTACGCATTCAATCTCCTTCAATTCAAGTCATCTATCCACTCCCTCTCCACAAGATCTCGTCCTTCCGACCTTTATACCCCTTTCCACAAATCGGCCTCATTTCAACACTCCTTTATTGTCCGATCCACAACATTTTGGAATTCCATCCCACTTAAAATCCGCCATGCACCATCCTTATCCACATTTAAAACCCTCCTTTTCCAATTCCTCCTTACAATTCAATCAGACGCTGGGTAGCCTATATTGTATTATTATACTATTGTTGCATTGTATGTATGTATATGTATATATATATTAATATATGTATATTGTATATATACTATTGTACTATTATTGTATTCTCACTATTATTGTATTATTGGGTGTATATATTGTGTATGTACGATTACACTATTATTGTATTTCGATTATACTATTATGTTCTACGAACATACTACTATTACTATAACATCTTTATTATTATCTGTCGCTCATTTATAATTTCATAGCGTATTGTGTATAGCAACTATTTTGCAGTATTAGGACATTATTTCTCATATTATGGCTTCCGATATCTGTACAGTTATGTAAACACTTCTTTTATCCCTTATTTTTTAGTTGTTTTTTTTGTTTGTTTGTTTGTTTTTGTTTATTGTAATATACATTTTGGCCAGATGTAATGTTTAATTTTATGTACAATATTGTTATTCTCAAGGGACGTAGTCCCAGAATAAAGTTGATTCTTCTATCTATCTATCTATTTATATTAAAATCTTTGCAACCTAGGAATACGGCATGGTTTGGATTTTGGGAAATTCTGAATCCTAAACCTCATGAAACACTTGTTGTGACAACAGCAGCAGGAGCAGTCGGGTCATTGGTAGTGCAGTATGGGAAAATGCTAGGTAAACAATTTTTTATTAAACAGAATTACTTTATTAAATCGAATATATTACAATAAAACACATTTGTACAATACATCAGAATAGCACACATTTAGAATTAATAACAATAAAAACAAAATATTCATTATAACAAGAAATTATTGACAGATGGAATTTTCCATTTATATATTATTTATATAATACATAAAATATTTATATATTATTTATATAGTGCATAAACCATCAACAATATGAAATAATACAGTTAGTTACATTGTTAAACTGTTTCTACAGGTCATGAGGGATTCTTTTGTGTTTCCATTTAGGAGAAATGAGTACAAAATTATTTAAAAAACTACTTATTTCATTATATAAAAAATATTTATTTTTCTATTGGATGAAAAATCATGATTATTTTGTATTTTTAGAAAATGTATTTTTTTAAATTAAATTAACTTTGTGGATTTCAGGAATGAATGTCATTGGTTTTACTGGTTCTGATAAAAAAGTTAAATGGTTGAAGGATGAGCTGAAAATTAACCATGTTTTTAATTACAAAACTACTGACATAGAAGAGGCGTTAAATCTAGCAGCTCCGAATGGTGTTGATTGCTACTTTGATAATGTAAATATTATAATGCCTAATTAAGTAACAGTGTCTTGAGAGTACAATGTCTAAACAAGCTATCCATCCATTTTATAATATATTTAGTTAGTTAAATCATCATTGAATCTCTTTAAATCAATTTTTGTTTAAGAGTATTTCTGAGACATTTCTCACAACTACTGACAATATTTTAGAAATGGATTTTATTTTAATTATTTTTTTCATCAGGTTGGTGGAAATATGAGCAGCATTATTTATAAATCGATGAATAAGTTTGGAAGAGTTTCAGTATGTGGTTCTATATCATCGTACAATGAAGATATCGAGAAGCCTAATCTTGGTGAGTGAATATTATCATTTAAGGTTTTTGAGATTTTATTTTAAAAACAATTGAGGGCGATAAATAATCAGGATGCAATTTTAAGATTTTTAATGTTGCTGACGTTTCAACCCAAGTTTGTGGGGCATCATCAGGGCATGTTGATACTGGCGAGTCTTTGAGCTCCTTCAGCGCTAAGCGCTAGTAATATGCCCAGATGAAGACCAACATGCATGGGTTGAAACGTTGGCAATAATAAAAGTGACTGACTTTTGAATATTTATCACCCATGATATCTAGAACTGTCAACTAACTTCCTTAAAAAATAATTGAGATTTAACTTTAGATATTTTCATAAATAAATAAATATTAAATAAAAATAGAGAGATATTTTTGTCTTCTCTGTCTCTCTCTCTCTCTCTCTCTCTCTCTCTCTCTATATATATATATATATATATATATATATATATATATATATATATATATATATATATATATATATCTGGAATATCTGTTGTTTTTTCCTAATATTTATTAATATAACTTCTTTTTTGTATCTGAGTAATGGCGAATTAATAGTTTTAAAATTTAGTGTCTTCCTTATATTCTTTGTCATTTGTATTTTCTTATCATAGGTGTATAAGGTATTTTATCGTTTATATAAACCTAATCAATGTATGTAATAGTTATTAAAAATTTTAAGCATGTGTACAATTTTTTTTTTTTTTTTTGATTAGTGTAAATTGTTACTTTTGTTTTCCAAAATACAGGATCTATACTGAAGATGGGTTAAAAGAACGAATGACCCAAAAATAATTTATTTTACGATAGGTAAAAGAAAATTGGATGAAATGTTTTCCATGAAAATATCCAAAAAGATAGATTATATAATACTTCCATATCACTAACATCTATTATTACTCTGGAACAGAACTTAAAATGGATACATTATTCAAAGGGAATATGAAAACTTCAATAAACATCTTTTTTTGTTTAAAAAATTATTTTGGAGGTTAAACCACTCAATTAGTTTACACCTTAGTAATTTCAAATATTGAACAGTTAATTGATCCTACATCATCCAAAAAATTTTTTTAAATTAATGATAATAATCATTTATGTGCTTGCATCTTAGACCAAGCCTTGTTACCGTGCAATGAGAGTTACATCAAGTAAGATTATGAAGCTTGAGATTTTCTATGGCTGATTTAGCACTTATCACATGCTGATTTATATTTCAAGAAGTTGACTATTAGGAGAAAATATTTAAAAATTGAAAGTATAATTTCCTTGTCAATAGTGTTCACTTCAAGCTGTTTCTTGGTTTTAGCTCCAGCTGTCCAAGAGACAATACTTGTAAAAGAATTGAAGCTTGAAGGGTTCATTGTCCTCAGATGGTTAGACCGTTGGTTTCAAGGTATTCAAAGGAATTTGGAACTCATCAAGGAGGTCTGTTTGTATTTATATTTACAATTTAATAAAGTCAATCTGAAACTTTTTTTTCAATATATTCACAAATAATCAAAATATTTGGTACACCAATTTTAGGGGAAAATTGTATATAAAGAAGCAGTTTTCAAAGGTTTCGATAAAATGGATGAAACATTTATTGGCCTCTTTAAAGGAGATAATTTTGGCAAAGCTGTTGTTGAGGTTTGAGTTTTTAAATTTGTTTGAAGCAACCTCCATGTTAAAGGTAAGGAGCAAACGAGCTTATGATTAATATTCAGACATCTCCTGAATTTTCTACATGTACTATTCTACATCCTTTGAATAATGAAATTTACATATAATTTGAGTTTAATTATCACCAATTTTTTTCTGTTAAAATTAATTATATCTATTTTTGTACGAAATATTTTTGTTTAAACAAAAAGTTTTTAGTTTGCCTGAACAAATTTTAATGTAGATAATAATTAATTTTAATAAATAACAAAAAGAAAGAAGAAACAGTTTCAATATCTTTTACAAGTGATTACTGAGTTATTAAGCAGAAAATAGCTTTCATTAATGGATAGTTGTGATAGACAAATGATTTTGTGCATTGTAGAATTTCTATTATGAAGTTTAGTTTTTTTGTTGTTAAGATGTGTTTAGACATTTCAAAAACTCTAGGAAACGAAATTATCTAACTTAACTAATAGCAACATTAGCGCTGAGCAAAACTTTTTTTTACTTGTCTGGTTATCGATAACAGATGGAAAACATCAGAAAGAAGAAACAAAAACACTAGCCAAGGGAAAGAACCATTTAAATATTTGTTTTTCCCATAGTTTGTGAAATGTCTAAACACACATTTAGAATACCGCCGGATTTATCATTAAAATTTACAATTTTTCATAAAACAATAAATTAAAGAAATTAACATTGTGAGTGTTAACATGTATTATTACAAAATGACCTTGACAACTTGACAAAATGACGTTGACAACCACTCTGTTTCCGTCAGGATCAGCTTCAGAATTCTATCCTATTCCATGATAGGATTCTACATGGCCTAACCATCTAACTCTGCCTTTTTTAATTATTATGATTTTTTATTTAATCACTAAAAAAAACTCATCAGCTCTGTACCTCACTTCTCTTTCTCTCCATTACCATTTACATAAACAGAGCTAAAAATCATCATGATGATCTTTTTTTCAAATGTTTTTAAAAACTTGGGGGTACATTTACTCAATAAACGAAAATAATAAGATTTCAGGAGCTTTTAAACCTCTATTTCATAAATTTTTAGTTTCTATATTTTCTCCTAGTATATTTGTCTTCTTTGATTTAGTCTTGCTGGAAACCATAACTAAAATAATGTGTGGCGAATCAGGAAGATTCCCCACGATCCACTTAGTGTCCGAAGAACAACCATTTATTAGTAAGGACACCATACCTTAGATCTGTCTTTTTCTCTTAAGCTATTTCGATTTATTCCAAGATGCATATTTTGTTTTTCTAAGCAAGGGTTCCCAGAAA
This sequence comes from Nezara viridula, assembly GCA_928085145.1. Lineage (NCBI taxonomy): Eukaryota > Metazoa > Arthropoda > Insecta > Hemiptera > Pentatomidae > Nezara > Nezara viridula. The sequence goes on from OV725081.1 coordinate 17,681,229, forward strand.
GGGGTTTCATGGGGCAAGTTGCGCTATCAAAATTTTTGAGAGGGCATATTTTGATGAGTTTTTCAATTTTTGAGGGGGGCAAATTTCGATGGAGTTATGAATTTTCGGACTAAGGAACAACAAGAGGAAACATGGAACACACTGCAGCAAGTGTAATTGTTTATGATCTACATTTTTTAAATTTGCTCTGTTTTTAAGAAACGATGAGCAATAAAATATCCTTTAGGAGGAAGGGGGATAGATTCTTGGGGAGGATGGGTATCCCTGTTTCTTGGAATGTTTTTAGATTATCTTTTATATGTTTTTGACTTATCTTGATGAAGAAATTGGGAATATTATGGTTGCCACCTATTGGAGTCTTTTAATGGGACCTTTTGCCGGGAGCTGACAGGTCGGCATTCTCATAAATTTAAAGTGATATAATTGATATAACGTGTCTAAAACATGAAACCATTCATTATTCTCTCGAAAAAGAAAAAATGTTTTTGGATAAAATATTAAGTAAAAATAGCTTTTCCTATTGTCAAAAACAGGTTTGTGACAGTGGCCAGCATTTATTGAAGAATTTAAGTCAGGAAACGAACTGAAATTAGTTTTATAATTAGTTAAAGATAGTTTTTGTGAATATATATTTTAAAATTAAGAATATAAAATATCAAAACTTTATTTAGCATAATTACATCCTTGTTCTCATCCCTGTCAGCTATAGGTCCAACAAAACTATCCAATAAATATATAATTTTCTTAAATTTAGGTGGATGTTTCATAGATTTCAAATGTGTCTTGGTAAAGTGAGAAATATGCTTTAAGACATATCCAATAAAAATGAATAACATTTTGTTAATTTTATTAGCCCCCATCTTAGCTCATTTAAACAACTAAACAAGTTTATTTTATTAATCGCCAACTTTGTTGCCATTATTATTTATTTCATAAGTTCCTCTCTGTTACTGTTATTAATTTTGGTCATATGTTCCTTACATTGTCATTATTAATATTACTTTTCTATCTCATAAGTTAATAGTTTCTCATATTTTTATCTGGTCGTTTTTTAGCCATGATGAAGGCCTGAACTTTGTGTTGAAACGTTAGAAAATATAAAAATAAATATCATTTATTTATTTTTAATTTATTTTTATACTGAACTCCCCAACCAACTTTTCTTCAAAAATAAGTAACAATAAAAAATACAATTATACAAATATTTAAGTTTTTTAACGCAAAACTTCAAAGAAATTTCCTTTATTATAAGAAATTTACCTTACTATTTACTTTATTGAATTGATTATAGATTCGAATGACAATTGCTTGACATCCAAAATGTCTTTAAAAAAAAAAATGAATAATGAATTTTTTTCTGGTCTCAGGAATCTGTATTCAAAATATTTTATCAAACTAAACAAAAAACTTACCAAACTAAACAACTGAAACTTAAGAAACCTGTGGATCGTAGTAAATCTTACAGCAGCATTGATCCATGGATTCCTTCAAAAAGTTAGGAGTTATTATAAAAATTCCAAAATAAAGTTGAAAAAGAATCAAACTAGTCTGATCAAAAATCAATTATATTTGGTATATTACATTTCTAATAAGTTTTAAAAATTGCTAGTTTTTCTAATCCTAATCAATTTATTAATTAAATGACAATTTCTGCATAAATTCAACCTCTTAAAGATTAGAAAATTATTATCTAATTTCATTTAAAATGGTGTTTTGGGTCTGGTTTCTACCCATGCCTTGATTTGGGGTATGGAATGTACATTATCACGCAGGGTGCGTAGGTTTTCATATTTATCAAACATGTCGAATTCGATAATATGGTTGATAAGAGAGGAACAGGCGACGAAATAGAGGTCTCCCCATGACAGCTGTAACAAAAAAAAAAAAGAATAATATTGCAATAAATCTAAAAAAATTAAAACTATTTCGGATACAAAAATTTTGAAGAATACCTTTCCATTAGCAAGATAGCCATCGTTATCCTTGACAAGTTCATCGAATTTGGTCAAGTAGAAAGGAACGGTGTCTTTCAGAAGTGGCCCACGTTTCTTTTCTTTAACAGCCTTGTCTTGTTCGAAGAAGTAACCAACAAGAGCTGGAAATAAATTTAAATAAGTTGAAAAACATTTTCGAATTTGTTTACAATTAAATAAAGATTTTTCGAATAATTGTTACCTAAACGAAAATCGTGGAGCGAGTCCACTGCCATGTCGATCTGCAGTGCCTCCCAATTGTCGCTGCCCGCTAGATCAGCTTCTTTTCCCAAATATCGTGCGATAGAAGTGGATTGATGGAGAGCTTTCCCATCGATCTCCAATACTGGTAGTTTTCCAAACGGTGTTTCTGTAAATATTTGAATTAATCTTAATTCATTCATTAATGAGTTTGAATCAAACTTTAATTTTGAAGTGACCCATGGATCAATGATCCTTTAAGATTTATTACGATCCACAGGAATGTCGCTGCAATATTTTTTCGGAGAAAAGAGAATGGAAATTTTCTTAAGTCTCAGTTGTTTAGTTTGGTAAGTTTTTTGTTTATTTTGATAAAATATTTTAACTACAGATATCTGAGATCAGAAAAACTTGCTTCATTATTCGTTTTTTTTTTTAATATGTCTTGGCTATCAGACAAGTGCCATTCGAATCTATTCACAGTGAACAAGCTGGAAGGAAAAACGTACAGATATTGTTTACATCTACTATAACTTACCTTACTAGCGGATCCAGGATTTAATTTTGGGGGGGGCTTCAGCCTGAAAGATTTTTTTTTCATATAACTAATTTGACGAAAACTAACGATAACTAATTTGAAAAAAAAAAAGAAGAAAGAAACTAACTACCTATATGACATGGTGTTTAAGTGATTCTTGAAATCCTATTAAATGTAATTACACGAACAATAATAGTTTAAGAGATAGTTTTTAATATTTTTTTCTATAAAACATGGTTATATTTTACCATTTTTGGGGAGGGGGATTGAGGCTTCAGTCCGAAAGCATCCCTCCTCCCCCACGTAGATCCGCCTGTGGCTTACCTATTTATTGAGGAAAAGTATTGCGGTCTTGAAAAAAAAAAAAAAAATTGAATCTAAATTCTCAACGGAAATGCACGCATGTAACTAAAACAATTATCATTTATTTCATTGTATTTAATTTTATGTTATTGACTCTAAAATAAACATTTCCATAGAAGCTGAATAGAATTTCCATAGAAACTAAATAAAGACTTTTAAAATTTAATTCAAGCTTGACAGAAAAAGTATATAAAATCCACCGAATCAAGACAATGAATTTGTTGTAAAACTATTTTATTATTCTTAAGTGACAAAAGATATGGAATCCAAAAATATTTCATGCGGTGTTTAGGATGAGTAAAACATATTTATTTATTATGTCGACGGTAAGAAATGAAAACCTCGTAACTTAGTCTATTTGAACCACTTACGTGCAGTCTCCCCGAGCTCTTTATGTAAAATGGGATTTGAAAGTACACTTATATATTTAATTTATAAATGAGTAAGGATCGTAATACTTACAGAACTTATAGGAACTAAATCTAAATAACTTTATACTTGTATTTAAATTCCTATTTGTTCGCTTGTAAATTCTACGAAATGGAGGTTCGAGGTTTTTAGAGAGATCATTGGTTTTCGAAAAATCATTTAAATTGAGAAAGTGAATAATTTGATGAGTTTCCCCTCTGTGAAATCACATTATTCACTATGTCAGTGTAATTACATTTGATCTAGGCTATGAAAACCTCGTAACTCCATTTTGTTACGGGGTAAATTTTACAGGAGAAAACAATACGAATTTTAAAACATTTATGAAATTAATCAAATTTTGTTGCTAAAAAGTTTTAATATTTTTATGGTGTTATGAATTTTTTTTTTGGGAGGGAGGGAAAGGGGACATTTTTATGGCGTTTTGAATTTTTGAGTAGAGCACGTTTCAATGGAGTTATTAATATTTATAAGGAACCATATTTTAGTGGGCTTTAATTTGGAGAATATTTTAATCCAGGAAACAATGGAAAAATATGGAACAGACATAAATGTAATTGTATATGATCTACAATTTTTTCAAATTCTATATTCGCTTGGACTATTTTCAAGAAGAGAAGAGCAATAAAATATCTTGGGATTGGGAGAGAGGGAAGGGTAAATTCATGCTTCATCGACCTTTGGAGAGATGGCAATCCCTGAGTAAAGTGGTAAGTGAAAGTTGTGTGATGGGCTCATCAGATTTTTTAATAATAATAAAAGACGTGTTCTCAGCTACTTATCCCTCCGATCCAGGAAACAATAATATAAATGGTCACGCAGGAATTGTGAGAGATACTTAGAATCATGACTAACAGGAAAATCCAACAATATGTTATCTTTTTCCTTAAATTAGTCGAGGTTAACAAACATCATTATTTGTTCAGTCGATTTCATAACAATTTTTACGTGTATGTTTACAAGGTTTAGTAAACTTCATTATTAACAAAATTTAATGAATCCCAGTTTGTAACAAGTTATCAGCGTGTTTCAATTTTTAAATATAAACTAGCTGACCCGGCCACGCGTTGCTGTGGGTTTAATAAAAAAAGAAGTAGAAAAGAAATTATTTTTTTCTAATATATTTTATGTAATAACACTTGTGAATATGCGATATTGTTTGTTGTTCTATTCTTTGTATAGATATAGAGATTGTCTGGTTTTCCAACTCTAGAATTTGTAACATACAATTGACTATATAAGACGCAATCGGTCTCTAAATCTCCCACGAAAAATTACTAAATGTTCAAAGCATTATAACTCAGAACCAAATCGTCCGATTTTAGTGATTTTTTTTCATTTGCAGACAATCGAGGAAGTTTTCAAATAATGATAGGTATAATCAAACAGAAATTGTGTACTTTTTGACTTATTCGCAAATATAGTTTTGAACCCTTCGTCACTTTTTTTCATATTCTTTTCGGGGAAGGATGTTATATTTAAATTAAAAGGGCTTCAAGGAGAAGACTTTAGCGAAGTTTAATTAAAATCGTTATAGCCGTTTAGGCGCTACAGTCGAAAGCGACACAGGTTTTTGGACCGCCTTTCCGAAACGAAAGACCGGAAGGTAATTAAATGTATATAAAAACAATTTAATTTTGGAGAGGGCTTCAGCCCGAAAGAGTTTTTTTAAGAGAAAAAAGAAAGAAATTAACTGCCTATATGAAATGGTGTTTAAGTGGTTCCTGAAGCCCTATTAAATGTAATTAAACGAACAAGAATACTTTAAGAGATAGTTTTTAATATTTTTTTGTGTAAAATATGGTTATATTTTACCATTTTGGGGAGGGGGCTTCAGCCCGAAAGCCCCCTACCCCCCGTAAATCCGCCCGGGATCGGAAGTGGCACTTTATAGAATCGATTAAACACTTTTAAGATTTAAAAAAAAAACGGCTCTAACGATTTTGATTAAACGGGGTGTATCATTTTATAATTAAGTGTTCCTTAATATCATTTAGATCGTGTCCCCATTAATATCATTTTATAGAGCTTAAATGCCCAATGTTCAACATGTCTGTCTCTAAAGTACCTTTAATTTGGTTTATTGTAAATAATTAACTATTCCTATATAAATAATGAAAAAAGGCTAAATATAAGTTTTGATAATTTAATAAAGGAGAAAACAGGAAAATACTTATTCAGCTCGTAAATGAATCTTCGGAAATAACAGTCAAGGTATACAAATAATATATCGTTGGAAAGCGGAGAATTTGAGAATACAAAACAATATATAAAGTCGTAGAAATTAATGGAGAGTTTCTGAAGATTATTATTATTTAACGGAACATACGTTTTCAAGGAAATTAAATATAATTTACTAACTAAATGTTAACTTTTAAAAGTTTAAAAAAGTATTTAAAATCCACTTACTCAAGGCTATGGCATTGTTTAAAAAACTATTTCATCGTACTGATGTGAAGAAGAAGTGACATATAAAAATATTTTATGGATGTATATAGCATATTTTTATAACCTTAAATACATTTACTATAGTTCAATAATTCTAGATTTGATATTATACTTAAATAATTAGTTATAAATGTCCGTTTATTCGGAAAAATCGTCATGTAATTTTTTAGAAAATTAAATTTGTGAATAATTTGATGAATTTTGTCTTTGTGAAATCTCAACATTATCCACTTAAATTTAGTGACAACTTTTGACCTATATATGGTAGGCCATAAAAATCTCGTAATTTCATTTTGGTAAGTGGAAAATAACTAATAAGCGTACAATCCATAATCATTTATAGGCTGAATATACAGATACACTTTCAAATCTGTCTAGGCATATGCACTAGCGGATCCAGGATTTAATTTTAGGGGGGAGGGCTACAGCCCGAATGATTTTTTTTTCATATACATATAACGATAATTAATTTGAAAAAAATAAATAAATTAATTATCTATATCAAATAATGTTTAAGTGGTTCTTGAAGTCCTATTAAATATAATTACACGATCAAGAATACTTTAAGAGATAGTTTTTAATATTTTTTTCTGTAAAACATGGTTACATTTTTCCATTTTGGGGGGCCTTCAGCCCGAAAGCTCCCCCTCCGTAGATCCGCCTGTGGGCATTAGATATATGCTGGAGTAATGTGGTGTACATAAACTGATGGAGTTCCGAGGTTTTCATTGTGTACCGTTAATGTAATTAATAGGGTTTTTGTTATGATAATGGTCTTAATGATTTGTTAGCTGTAAGCTTTAAGCTTCGTTAAAAACGCACTTCAAAGATTTTATGATAGGCCAACTTTGCCAGAAAATAATTTCTATTCCAAGTAGAGCGGTAAGTGAAAGTTGGGTGTTGGCCGCACTAGATTTGTTTATTTGTTCTTCGCCCTTTAGGCTATACGGTATATTATTTTCTTGGCAGAAGAATTTTAAAGAAGCCTTCTTCCTCCTCTCCGAAGCAATACTAAACCACAATTACCAATCGTCTCGCAATTACCAACTGAACGATAGCTCTGAAATACTAAACATACTTATTATTGGCCATTGCTTTCTTGATTTTAGTCAGGATGGTGAAATATATTGAAGTCGTGATGTGAATACTGACCATGAGGAGTTCGGAGAATATTTATTTCCTGTTGATCAACGATTTCCTGTAGCGATACCTGCGAGATGTTAGCCAATATTTTTCGTGTAATTTTTTATTAAATTTAGGCAGAGGTGTCTAGAAGGAAGTTTCATTTTGAATTTTTGAAGAGGAGGGAGGGCACATTTTTGCAGAGTTATAAATTTTGGGAGGAAAAAGTTTCAAATCAGAGATCTAAGAGGAAACATTGGGTAGACAACGATCTTTCTAATTCTACTTTGGCGTGCACTGTTTTTAAAAAGAGGAAAAGCAATACAATTTCTGAAGAGTTGGTTCATACGCCGTCGACCTTAGGGGGGGGGGGCACTACTCCATCCAGAAGATAAATGAAATATTTTAAGATACAAAAAAAAAGGTATTTGTATTTTATTTCCAAGATGCTAAAATACCCCTCCCCTCAAAATGGTAAAACTTTATGGAAAAATATACTAAAAAATTATCTCTTAAAGTATTATTGTTCGTGTAATTACATTTAAGAGGACTTTAAGAATCACTTAAACACCATGTCATATAGGTAGTTATCGTTGTACATATGAAAAAAAAACTTTCGGGCCGAAGTCCCCCCCAATATTAAATCCTGAATCCGCTAGTGCGGTAAGTTAAAGTAAAAATAGCAGACGTAAACAATATCTGTGCGTTTTTCCTTTCAGCTTGTTCACTGTGGATAGATTCGAATGGCAATTGTCTGACAGCCAAGACATCTTTAAAAAAAACAAACGAATAGTGAAGTAAGTTTTTCTGATCTCAGAAATATGAAGTTAAAATATTTTATCAAACTAAACAAAAAACTTGCCATCACTTAAACACCATTTCATATAGATAGTTAGTTTCTTTCTTTTTTTCCAAAGTAATTATCGTTATTTTCATGATAAAAAAACTTTCGGGCTGAAGCCCCCCCCCAAAATTAAATCCTGGATCCGCTAGTGATTGTTTCCACAAGAATCTCTCCCATGAAAATCTTATTACATTAGAATTTATTATATTAAATTTTAATAAGATTTTCTTTGGCCACAAAATTAATTATTCTTAAAAATATTATGCAGGACTCCAGAATTTTGTAATAGGAAATAGTAGAAGAGAATATGTGTTTAGACCAACAAGTAAAGTCTGGAAGAAAATATGTTTTTAATTGTATTTATTTTTTAATTATTTTCATTAAAGGAAAACTGAGGATTCAATTTATGTAATTCTTAGAGAGTATTGAAAATCAAATCATTTGACAAAACGTAACTTTATGAATTGTACAAAAATTAATAATTGAATAAAATAATTTATTCTCAATTATTTTTTAAAATATTATTTATATCCGCTACCATTTAATTTCATACCTTCTTATCTGGAGAATAGCCAATTTCTTATGGAATTAGTTGTATGGTGCCTGTCACTTCATGTAACCTAAGTATTGTGTATTTATATTTTGTAATTAAAATACAAAGTACTTTTATTATTGTATATTTGAAATTCTTTTATATGAAAACAATTTTAATAACTTGTAATTAAATTACTCTATATTTTAAAAACATAATACAAATAGGCAAAGAGAAAACAGTTCAGTCCATTTTTCTCATCTGTTTCTCAACCATTTTTATTTTTTCGTTTAGTATCTATTGACGAGCTTTAGTGTTATAAAAAAAAATTGTAAACAGTGTATATAAATGAAAATGTAAATGTTAGTTTGTTCAAAACCGCTCGTCTTCAAACGTTCTTTACTGATTGCTTTGAAATTTTGATTACCCACTTTATAGAGGCTGGGTGTGCCCCATAAAGCTATTCATATCTCAAAGTCCATGACTGATGTAAGAGAAAAAATAATTAACTACAACAGTGGGATTCAAATTAGAGACCAAGAGCATCGGAGCACAGATCCTTCCAATCATTCCAACCTTCTGAGATGCCTGAGGCTGCCCGGAAGCTACAAGAGGTCATCGACTGCATCAACAGATGGGCAGAAATAAATGAATTAAAGCTGAATGCAGATAAAACCAAGGCTATTATCATCGGGTCCAGACATCTCATCAGCTCCTTTCCTTACTTTCCTCTACTTTACCTCAATAACCATCCCATCCATTTTTTTCCCTACAGTCAAAAACCTAGGAGTAACCTTTGACCAGAACCTCTCCTGGGATAATCATATATCCCAGATTACCCAAAAATCCATAACTGCCCTTAAACAACTCCTAAGATTCCGTGATTGTATTCCTCTAAAAACCAGACAGCTCCTTGTAACCTCCCTTGTATTCCCCCACTTCGACTACGGCTGCTTGGTGTATGGAGGGCTATCTGCCAGGCTGGAAATGAGACTAAAAAGACTCATGAATTGTTTCATAAGATTCATTTTCGGGATCCCCAGGCGTTCACATGTTTCACTCTGGTACACCGAGTTGAAGTGGCTTTATCCTACTTCCCGACGACAATTCCTTCTTGGCGTTTTCCTTTTCCAAGTCTTCAGAACTAAAAATCCTCCCTATATCCTGGAACTCCTTACTCTGCGCTCCTCTATCCACTCTCTCAATACCAGGTCTCAACCTATAGACTTATATATTCCCTCCCATAAAACTTCCTCCTTCAGCAAATCCTTCGTCATTCGTGCTGCTTCCTTATTGAACTCATTTCCTACCCCCATGCGTCAATCCTCATCCACAAATTCCTTCAAACAACTCCTGTTCCAACACCTACTCCACATTCAAACTTCCCCTAACATGTAAAATTACTTGCATCTATACAATGTTTAATTTCAATCCATTGCACAATTGAAATAACAATTAACAGTAAATTAGTTGGTATTTTTATCATGTCAGACTAAGATACATAAATTTGTAACTCTGTTATTATTCTTAGGGGACAGTAGTCCCAGAATAAAATTATTTTTTCATTTCATCCTTACGCACTGAGTCTATATTTGATATAAAAATTATTCGAAATTTCAAATTTTTTTTTCTTTAAGGGGAGGCGCCCTAATCCTTTCCTCGTTCGCATAATAACAGGTATAGTTATGTGTAAAAACAACGAAACTGATATTTTATTATTTGAACTCCCGTCTTATAGATTACTTTATACAACAATAGCGATAACATAAATCACAAAAATGTGTTGTTAAATATACATTAGTCTTATGATGAATCGCCCTTTTAAAAGAACATTGATGAAATATAAATAACTGTTTAGATAACATGCGTAAATAACTTGCTAGTTGCAATATATGATAACATGGAAAACGTGGTTAGTCGATTTATTCTACGCCATTTTTTTTATTCCTGTGTTTTTTATTTTTATTAATAATAAAATATCTACAATCATGTTTATTATATTAACATTTTTCTTCATTCAATAATGCAGAAACTCCAACAACTAAAGTACGTTTACACATTTCACAAACTACGAGAAACATGAATGTGTAAATGGAGTGTTTCTCTATGTTGATGTCCTGTTTTTCACTGATCTATCTGTTGTATATTTTTGAAATAAATCAAAGGAAGTTTAGATCAGTGCTAGGGATTTCGCTCGTTCTAGCGCTAAAGCATCCCCTCCAACACCCCAAAAAATTGAAAATTTTTTATTTTTCATTGGTTCATATTGGTTTGTGTGTGTGCTTTGGGTTAAATACTTGAGCAATCAAAATATGTTCTGTTATTAGATTATTACACTTTATGTATGTAATCAATGTGTTTAATCAAGAAAACTGACAACTAATCTCTAATATATTAAATTTTGCTCTGCAGAGGATGTGCAAATGGCACAATATGTCAAAAATAAATTATGTATGTATCTCATGTATCTAAACTAATAAATGTAGGCAGGAGAAAAATATATAAAAAATTTAAGCCTAAAAGTATTATTGTTCCAGTAAACAGGCCTTTTTTTTATTGCACTTTTTTTGTAGAGAGTGAATTAGATTCAACCGTCAGATCTCTGATGTGTAACGTTCGGGTAAAGTCGGCTAATTGAAGTGTTTTTGTACATGGATTAAAATATCTCAAAAATTAAAAGATCTCTCCCATGAAAATCCTATTACATTAGAATTTATTATGTTAATTTTTTAATAAGTTATTCTTGGGGCACAAAATTAATTATTCTTAAAAAAATTATGCAGGACTCCAGAATTTTGTCATAGGAAATAGTAGAAAAGGAAATGTGTTTAGACCAACAAGTAAAGTCGGAAAGAAAATATGTTTTTAATTGTATTTATTTTTTAATTATTTTCATTAAAGGAAAACTGAGGATTCAATTTATGTAATTCTTAGAGAGTATTGAAAATCAAATCATTTGACAAAACGTAACTATATGAATTGTACAAAAATTAATAATTGAATAAAATAATTTATTCTCAATTATTTTTTAAAATATTATATCCGCTACCATTTATTTTCATACCTTCTTATCTGGAGAATAGTCTAATTTCTTATGGAATTAGTTGTATGGTGCCTGTTGTATGGTGGAATTAGTTGTACCATACCTACATATTGTTACCGATAGAATGTTCATCAGTTCATCCTCTTTGTAATGAGCTATTATTCAAAATTGTATCTTAAGGCGACACGGTGTTAGAGAGGTGAAAAGGAAAGAAATAGTTTCGAAAACCAAATGATAACGAGTTTTATTAAAGATATGGATTAAAATATCTCAGAAGCATTTCATCCTCTTTATAATGAGCTATTATTTATAATATATATTGCATATTATTAATCTCGCATTGTTTATGTTTTCACTTCTATCGTGGTCTAAAGCATATACTTTATTTTTTTTTTTTCATAGGCCTTCAAGAACTACTTAGTTATTATTTTATATGATTTCTTTAATTTTCTTCAAGAGTGATGGATGTCATTTAAATAATAAAAATGACATTTTTATAAAATATAAAAATGACATTTTTATAAAATATAAAAATGACATTTTTATAAAATATAAAAAAAATGACATTTTTATAAAATATAAAAATGACTTGTCATGTAAATAATAAAAATGTCTCCCCCGATATTAAATCCTAGATCCTCAAATTTGGTCAGGACAAATGTGATTCCCAACATCTGCCGTGATTATTTCTCTGAAAATACAGAAATGTTTATAAATCGTGTTTCTTGTGTTTTCATCATGTTGTGTTTCTGGTGATATTAAATTGTGTAAACGCTGCTTGATAGACGAGACCTCAGTGAAGGTTGGTACACTTTATTATTTTATTAGTTTAGTAGTTAGTTAAATAATCGATTACTAGGTTTGGTCGAAGGCCATTGGTCCTGAGACAATCGATAGTCCTCGAATTCTCGCCCTAGGTAACTGAGCAGGAACCTGATTGGCTCGCCAAGGGCTGTCACGTTGAAGTAGGTCAGTTTATAGCTCGCCATCTTTCTGCAAACAATAATTTATTGATATTATTATCTAAAATATGTGTTTACACTATATAAACATGCCGTGAAGTCTTTTCAACGTCAATCACTTACAGCATTAGGAATTCCCTATCTAAACTGAACATCTCTTTGTTTTGTTTTATAAGTTACAGTTAGTGTTGACCAAAATGGGTCTTGGTCTTACACTATGCAAGACCAAGACCAAGGCCGCCTAACTGTTGCAAGACCAAGACTAGCACTGGTAAAAATCGATGTTTTGAATAAACATTAAGGCAAATTAGTTACTAATACTTGACAATCTTAGTTACTATATGTTAATAATTGGTATAACCAATAAACTTTTGCTCTTAACTCCTCTAATTTTACATTCGGGCATAGTTAAGTTTCTACTATCTAAAAAATCACATTAATATATCTACTGTAGTAAACTAATAAGTAACTGCAAGACTGTTGCGATACTCTTGCTCAAGACCAAGACCATGACCAAGACTGAGTTTGCAAGACCAAGACTCATCTCGGTCTCGCATTTGAGCAACACTAGTTACAGTAAACCTAACCAGCACCCTAGAAATAAGTAATATATGATTTTAGAGAAAAATCTTTGGGATGATCGGCAAGGAGATTAAGATGGGCTGGGCATGTAGCTCGGAGCAACCCATCTAGAAGCCTCTACACAACAATGAATGACTCTGAATAGAGGTTTTAGGCGCCTGAGGAGAAGTTTACTAGGCACTCTCTCATTTCATTCTAAATAGGCATGTTGCTTATTTTCTTACGTTTAGGAGTTAGATAGACTATACTATGATATACTTTCGTAATTCCACTATTCATCAGTAAATAGTGGAATTTTAAATCTCTAATTATTTTAACAGCTAATGGAACTGAATATTTTAGAAGAAATTCTTTTCACGGGTCAATTGAATGGCACTCTATAATTAGACAACTTTATGTTTATCAGTTTTGAATCATTCGAATTGCATGGCAGTGCTTACCAGCATTCAATCATTTATCGATATTAAAATCTTTCTAATAATTATATTTTTAAATGTTTTCAATAAGATTGAATTGATTCAACCGCGTTTCAAACATGGTTGCCCAGAATACAGTTTCATAGCGCAATTTGCGCCATCAACATTCTTCAGGGGGGCATATTTTGACGGGTTTTTGAATTTTTGAGGGCGGCAAATTTCGACAGGGTTATGACATTTCGGAACAAGGAGAAAACATGGAGCAGACCGCAGTAAGTCTGCGGTATATGATCTACCAATTTTCTTATTTTACCTTAGATTGCTCTGTTTTTAAGAAAATGTAAGCAATAAAATATTTTGGGAGGAGGGGGGGGAAGGAGGGTAGGTTCTTGCGCCATCGACCTCGGGGAGCATGTACATCCCTGGATCTACGATTTTTTCTAATTTTACCTTAACTTTCTCTGTTTTAACACAACCAAAATTTGTTTTTTCATCAGATTTAGGAAAATCTTCTAAAGTAGTGTTTCCCAAATGCGAGACCGAGACGAGTCTTTGTCTTGCAAACTCAGTCTTGTTCATGGTCTTTGTCTTGCTCAAGAGTATCGCAACGGCCTTCAATTACTTATTAACTTATTACTGTAGAGATATTACTGTAATTTTTTAGACAGGACAAACCTAACTAAGCCCGAATGAAAAATTAGAGGAGTTAAATGCTAAAGTATATTGGTTATACCAATTATAAACATATAGTAACTAAGATTGTCAAGTATTAGTAAATATTTTGCTTTAATTTTTATTCAAAAATCGATTTTTTTTACCAGGGATGGTCTTGGTCTTGCAACAGTTAGGCAGCCTTGGTCTTCCATGAAAGTGCAATTATTACTATACCGACTATACCGATTCCACAAATTTCAACAGGACTTGTTTCAATTGTTTTCAATTCTAAAGATTAGCTCTTTAGTTCTAAAAATAAATAAGTTTCATAACATTCACAAAACTGCACATTCATGGATGAATCATGTTTTATCTTGATTTACAACTTTTTGCATGCTTAGCCAAAAATAGCTGTGAGTTCAAAAAAATAACACAATTCGATGTGAATAAAAAGTAAACTTAATATAGTGACTATCAACGGACTCAAACCAATTAACACTCAGTTAAAATACTCAGTTTTTAAGATCTTCAAACTGGATCTATACCATTTCTATTCTGATCGGTCCACTTTTGTTTATAAAGTGACAGTGAAAAACTAATATTAACCTAATCAGAGAATAATCAAACATTTGGACAGAAGTTTTGAACAATCACCATATTTCATGGAAATCTCCGTTTCGAACAGAAGTGGAGATATCCACTTTTTATAGTAAGCTCCTTAATTTAAGTCCGTGGTACAGACCCATCTTTATTAAATTGTTAACAAGAAATTTTTGAGTAGCTTCATCTTATTTCAACTTACAACTTTTATTTACGAAAATTCTGGGAATTGGGACGTTTTAAATTTGGTGATCGGCAAACTTTGTCTATTTAATTAGGCTCTAAAAACTCAGAAATACCCATTTTCATTCCACTTGAATCGTAAGATAATTTCATCACAAAATCGAGTAAATAGTGTAATACAAAAATATTGGGCAGTTTGGCGTGACCTCTACTTCCAACATGTCAAAACAACGAGGTTATATAGGCCACTTTTTTTACCCGATTTTGTGATCAAATTATCTTAAGATTCAAATGGAAAGCAAATGGGTACTTAGTTTTTAGTATATCATTAAATTTATATATTTAATGATAAAACGCATTATTTCTGAGAAGTTTCATAGATAAAAAATGTGTAGGTTACGGCAAGATGAAGCCATTCACGAATTTTTAGACGGGTGTTCATAATTTGATAAAAAAGGTTCTGTGCCACGGACTATTTTTGAAGTTTTAAATTCGACAAAGTGGGCTGAAACTTAGGTAGTTTGCCCAATTTTTTATAACCCTAAACTTATTCTCTGTTTATTATATCACTTATAAGACTCTCTAAATTCAGAATGTAAAAGTGCCTTTAGACATTTCACAAACTATGCAACAAACAAATATATAAATGGTTATTTTACTATGCTAGTATTTTTTGTTTCTTGTTTTTGATATTTTCCATCTGCTGTCGGTACCAAAGAAATAAAATAAATAGTTTGATTCAGCAATAACGTTTACGTTAGTTAAGTTAGTTGTGTTTCCTATAGTTTGTGAAATGTATAAAACCACCTTTAAATTACTTAAAAATAAAAATTTTATTCTGGAATGAGCTAGAACTAGCTGAAAACTATTTATTTTATTTTTTGTAATTCTACAGAGCATTCAACATGAAAAAACTGGTACAACAGCATTAAAAAATAATAGGTTATTATTTATATATTTTTTAATGGATGAAAAAAAACTTGGCAACACTGATTAGCTCATATACAACAGCTTTAAATGGCTTAATTTTATTATATTTGATTTTTAAATGCTTACTTAAACTACATCGGTGAAAACTAAAAAATATTTCGAAATAAATAACTAAACCTAATAGAATTTTTGATTGATAAATAAATTTGATTTAAATTCTTGAGTGATTAGAAGAACCATTTTATCGATTACGTTCATTTTTTAAATTTTACTATTAAAAAATACCATCACTAAAAATTTACTTACAGATATACAATCGTACTATTAATTGTACTTTAAATGGTAATGTTAGTATAAATGCTGTTATTTGAGATAAAATTTTTTTTATGTATCAGTGTTGCCAAGTTGTAAAGAATAACCAAATGTAACAAGCATCAAAACAAAATCCCTCAAGTTTCAAATATTGTTTGATAGTTTTATATTTTTATGATTTATAATATATACCTTTAAGGAACATAAATGAATACAAGCTAAGTACTTACACTATTCTGTCCCAGTACACTGAATGCCTGTATACTGCCCGGTTCTGATATATCAGCCCTTTCCCCCACTACCTCAATAGACTTTGTGTTAAATAATACATAAGTTACCTTCGATCGAATTTTCGTAATTTTACGTTGAATAATAAATTTAAATGATGTTTTATATTTAACTCGGTATTTTTTAGTGCACTTCTATTACGATTGAATTAACATGCAAAATGATCAACAGGTAAAAATTTGTTAAGTTATGTAAAATTATGCAATCCATTAAATTTGAAAATATTAAACAATTTTAAATATAGTTTTTAGTATATGTAAGTTCATAGTAATGATAATATATTTTACATCCTGAAAGAAATGGAAATTAATCATTTGATGTGAAATACTAACTGTTGTATTTATTGCCATTAATATAATCTTTTTGAGTTATTCTTTCCATCTCTTTAAACCTGTGTGTGTAAAGTTACATGATAAAACTGACATAGACTGTAACCATCATGTAGAAAAAAAAATTTAACACATAGAAAGTAAATAATTGTTGAAGAGAAGTTTGTTAGAGATTGCAGTCAATGGAAGTACACAAAAATAAATTATATTGTGTACTTCCATCGACTGCAATCTCCTATCAACTTCTCTTCGACAATTTCTTCACCATAATGAAAGTAAATAATATTTCAATGGTGGTAATTTTGGTGGATTTTATATCAATTACAGCTGTTTTATGTTTAAGGACATCATTGTAGTAATTAATAACCTTGAATGAAGTCTCCAGCTAAGCATATTTATTATTAAGTACAAAATGGTTATTGTGAAAGTAAAGCAATATAAAGAATTAAAATAATTGTAAATGTTTACATTTTTTGGGGTTAAAATAAATATAAAGCCAGAATACCTAGTCACTTATGATTTTTAAACTCATTTAGCACCATTATTCGACGTGCTTAAGGAAATTTCTTAGAACATTTACGTGTAAAAACTAAAATATTGATGTTACTATATTTTTCATAGATTCATCTTATAGAACTATTTAGAACCTTACCAAGACATATTTCAAATTCATGAAACATTCATCTAAATTTTTAAAAACTGAAAATTAAGAGAATAGTTTCCTTGTACCAGTTGCTGACACAGTTTGGTTAAAAATGATCCTATAGCTGGCAGGAATATAGAACAAACATGTAATTAATCTAAATTTCATGTTCTTCATTTTAAGATTAACAAACATTACCTTTAACTTATTATAAAACTAACTCCTTGTGTTTTCCGACTTAAATTGATCAATAAATGCTGGGCACTGTCAAGAATCTGTTTTAGGTATTAGGAAAACCTATTTTTGCTTTTTATTTAATCCAAATCATTAGTAATTTTTTCTAAATGAGACAATAGTAAATGGTCCAATTTTCAAGATCTATTATATTGAGAATATATGTTTTTGAATTTATGAGAATACAGGCCTATCAACTACTGGCAAAAGTCTCATAATAAGGCTCCAATAGCTGACAACTATTAAATATCCAGTTTCTTCATCAATATAAGTTAAAAAAAGATACAACATAATTTACAAACCATCAGACAAAGATTTTATAATATATTATATATTATTATAATAAAAAAGAGTAATTAAACAGAAAAAGACAAACCTAAGATATGGTGTTGTTACTTACAGATGATTGTTCCTGGGACATTAAGAGGACTGTGAGAAACCTTCCTAATTTGTCACTCATTATTTAGGTTGTGATTTCCGGAAAGACTAAAGCAAAGCAGATCAATATAGAAGGGAAAAATATAAAAACTAAAAATATATGAAATAGAGGTCTAGGAGTTCCTGAAATGATATTATTCTCATGTTTCGAAGAGGTCAGGTATTGATACACTGTCAACTATTGGTGCCTTTACTGTATGTTGTTTATTAGTATTTATTTCAATAAAAAATTGTGGGATTTACACAAATTTAGCTGCCTTCTGTATGTTTTGTATAATATGAAGTTCATACATTATGTTTTATATATTCAAATTATACCAATGCAAATAATTATACCTTTTTATTTAAATAATTACAATTCAATACAAGACTAAAACATGTATTGTTCATATTATACAATCAAATATATTTTTTGGATATAAACAAAGATGATATTTGTTTTCCCCACCTCTGAAAATCCTAAAATAAGAATCTTCATTGCCATCAAAAAATATAAATTTTATATTAATATTTAGCTTTCTATTATTAGCACCTACAGTAGATATTGCAACTGTTAAATATATTTAAATCAAGGGGAAATTATCAGTACAATAGAAAAATAAATACATTTTGTATACTAATATTAACTATAACAGCTATAGACATAGATGGATCACATGAAAGTTGGCATACATTTAGGACCCTATAACATACACAAACCTGATGCCTGCAAATAAATTAGGCGTGGAGATAAAAAATAAAAATTAAGGGAGTTTTTCTTGATTTATTCCTATAAAGACGTAAAATCTAAAAGTTGTTGATATGGTTTTGAAGAGAAATAATTCAGCTTTCCAACGGTTGTAGTAATTTGTTATGATACCTACCTGAATTAACATATTTTCATACTCCATAGAGGTAACTAGATTCAGTTTTTTTATCTATTTTCATCAATATTTTTTTGGCAACACGGCACCTAACAGCCCTTGGCTCCTTGAGATTCTAATGTATGCCTGAATTTGGCCACTTTTAAAACTTCTTGTTATGCATTTGTCCCACAACTTCCTTTATATTTTGAACACTTGCCTAAAGTATTCATGTACAATCTACTATACATGATAAAATACATCAAGGTACTGGTCCTGTCGATGAGGTCATAAGCTAATCAATCTATCTATCTTGGTAACCCCAGAATAAATTGGATGTTTTCCCCCTTGAAATGATCCTCTGGTTTTCCTAACTTAATTCCAAAGGGTTTATACAATGTAACCTATTTAAATGCTTTGAAACAAACACATTTTCTCCATACAAAAGCCTGTTGTAAATCAAATAATGTGAAATAAGACAGCATAACACAATTATAGTGCCTAATTCCTTTAATAAAAAATTAACAATAGTTAGTAATATCTG